>OZ020518.1:15052489-15192489 GCA_963971425.1 Bryoerythrophyllum caledonicum | reverse complement strand
GAATCCCTTCATTCAAGATAAGGATGAAGGGCCTTGTCCCTTGCAATAGTCTTCTTCCATCTACTTCTGGGTTTTTCAAGTGTAGTTTGACAACTCCGTTCCAATTTTCGGATTGATGGTAACAAAAGATTGCTATTGGCTCTCCGATACGTGTCCCAATAGGGATACTCATATCTTTGAGCCTTGATTTTATCATTTCTAGAACAACCTCTTTTGTCCATATTTGATCACCAAGTTCAAAGTGGATTGATACTTGGTAATCTAGGGCAAAGCCATCGTCATCTACCTCAACCTCACTTGGAAGTTGGGTGAGATTAAAATGGTTGCCCATTTTCCCATCAATCCTTGTTGCCGACCATTCCTCTTGGGGGGACAAAAGGGAAGGAAGGCATGGCTTCTATGTTTTCAGCTGCTTCTTTTGGATTAAAGCCATTTTTTACCAGCTCTTCCATAGAAACAATAGGGACTTTGGGGCTGCCTTTTTTCTTTGCAATTGTGTTCATGGTCTGGAAGCCTAACCAATATTCGATGTGAGGCAAACTGGTTGCCTTCACCTTTTTTTGGGTGGCACTTGCAATAACTAGCACATTTTCAATTCTATCACATGCATTTCCTTCAACTACATCAACGAACAAACGCTTGGAGGGAGTGGCCGCCTTTTGAGGTTGAGACATACTGAACAAGGCAAGATCAAATGTGTCACTAGAGCAGTTATAGATTGTTGCTTTAGTTTTTCCCCTTATCACCTTGGTTTTAACTTCTTCCCCCAACATACATTGAGGGCTTGGTGAAGTTAAAGTATTCAAGAAGGAGTAGAAAATGCAAAAGACATGCAAACAATTCACTAGACTTCTATTTACTAAGACTTTTACATGAGAGAGGTTGGTGTTAAGACATTCAAAGGCTCTCACACATACACACATGAGAGGTGCCAAATAAAAGGTCACCTCTCCAAGTAGCAAGTTTAAGTATTAAGATTTGTATGCATGACCATGGGTTTGCATAATAAATCCGATGATAGCAATGGATAACAATTTGTAGAGGGGGTGATATAGAGCTATAACCTGGTGAGAGGGTCCCAACTTGGGTGTGGTGGTGTTGAGTCTTGACTCTGTGACTCCTCCTTGCTGTAATGAGGTACTTGCGCTTGATGTACTCCGTGGGTACACTTTGCACCCAAGACGGTCTCCTGTTGTTCTGTCTTGCTAGGTTGGCCTTGTGGGAGTGAGTGGACTTGGCTCCTTGCTGGGCCGATGGGTTGGGTGTGAAGTCTTGGGCTTGGTGAGTGCTTGAATCAGGTGTTCTTCTCATCCAGGCAGGCTCCGAGTCGTACAGGTCCACCGTTCCTTTCACGTTCTTGGTTTCGGTCGTGGTACCAGTTTCTTCTCTCGTCACGCTCCCTTGTTTCTTGTGGTCGCTTGGATTGGGTGGGTCGATCTCTTCTCGGCCTTTGTGCGCTTCAGTGTTGATGTTGGGCCTTCGCTGGGAGGGTTCGTTCGTCTCTTCCTTGGCCGTTGCTCGCCGTATCCACCGTTCGGGCTGACTGCGTCGGTTTTGGGGCGATCTGCTTCCGTACTCTCTCTGTCTGCATGCGCCGGTGCAGGGCGCTTGTGGGTTTGCGAAGATGTTCCGTATATGCGTCTTTCCTTCTCCGCCTGCTATGTCCCCTGTTTTGGCGACCCTCGCTACATCGTCACCTGTCGCGTTTGCACAGTGCAACATCTGGTTAGTTTTAGGAGGGAGGTTAGGGTTTGAACAAAAGGCACTAGCATAGGGTTTAGTGAGATGGGAGCGGGGGGATCCGTATCCAAGGAGCGTTTCTTCACGTCGATGAAGGGTTGTGGGCGTCGGCGACAGCTTCTGCGCGGTGGTGTTGCACTTGTCTTCACGGTCTCGGATCTGGAGGCTTCGGGTGCGATCTGCGTTTCCTTGACTTGATTCTGGGTGTGGCCACGGGATTGTGCTTCTACAAGTTGCACAATGTTGCTCACCCGATGTCGTGCTTGCAGCGCGATCCTTGGGGCTGAGTACGGAGGTCTTGTGTCGGTTGTTGTTGTCTTGTGTTCTGTCTTGTCTACCGCCGTCGTGGTGTTGAATTCGTGTGTTGTGTAGCTGGTGCCTGCTGTTGTGTCGATCGGGTCGTCTTGTGTCGGTGTTGTCTCCTCTTATATCCCGTCCTTGAGTCTTGCTGTGTGATGCGTCGCCGTGTGGATCTCTACTAATAAGTCCGCCCCTGTTGTGCAAGTACGATGGGGACTTTGGGGATGTTAGCAATAACACCTTGGTGACTTCTACTACTATGACAAAGAGTGCCGCATCAAGCAGGGTTTGAAAACAATGCAATAGAGAACACTGACTCAAGCAAAGCATAAGAGGGATGGGAGATTTGTCACAGGTGTTTGGCGTGCTCGATTGCTGCTGCGGCGGCGTCTCTTCAAGCTGATTTTGTTGAAGGTGAGCCTCCTTCTCCCTTACTGTAAGAGTGAGGCTATACGTTCCCAGGGCAGGGAGTATGTGTCTGCAAAGGGCGTTAGAGTGAAAGGGATTGTTGATGGGAAAGGAGCGCAATATATACCTTCTGATGTCTTGCTGTCTGGTGGATGTCGTCGAATTTGATGAACATCGTCGTTGTTGGAATTGTGGCCGTTTAGGGTTTGTTTTGACAGAGTGCCGTTTGGTTGGAGCTGGGCGGCAGAGCTGGTTGGGATGTCCATTGGAATCTTGCCTTCTCATAGATTGAACATTACTAGGGTTTTCTTGCAGATGGATTTGGCAAGATTGTCTTGTAGGTAATATGTTAGTTCTATCCTTAAGTATGCAAAAAGAGGGGAAGGGAAATGATGGGGTGATGGGGAGGCTTACCTGTTTGTTTTTGTACCTTCTTTCCGTGTGTTGGTTTGGGGCTTGGAATTTTTGCTGATTGTTGTGTACTTGTGGCTCCAGTTTGATGTTACGTTGTGTTGGTTGGGTTTTGGTGGCGTTTGGTGTGACCATCGTGCTTGTTCTTGTTTCTTTCTTTACTGGTGCGTCCTTGTGCGTTGTCGCTGTGTCTGCTGTGATCTTGTGTGTACTGTGTCGTTGGTCACCTTTTGTGTCTTCTGCTGGCCAACTGTGGAAGTCGCATCTGTTTTTGCCAAGAATAAATTGAATATTTTTGCGGGTTAAGAGTAGGGGTAGAGTATTTACCTTGAATGATGTGTCGTTGGATCTTGGGCTCATCGTTGAGTTTTGCTGATGACTTTTGTGATGTGCCTTCCTATGCAGGTTGTGGAGGTCCGTCGTTCCAGCTGGTGGACCTTCTGAGTTTCGAGGCCGTCGTCCTCTGTCTTCGACTTGTGCACGTGACAGGGTTGTCCAGCTGCTGTTGGTCTTTACAGTGTTTGCTCGAGCCAGGGGGTCGTTCTTGACCATTGGATCTGAGAATCCTAGCTCCTTGGCATCCTTGATCTGGTGGGCAATGCGTCGGGCTGTGAACATTGCTTTGGATTTGTGAGGTCGTTCTTGCAAATCCGTATACGACTGTCCCTTTAATACTAGCGCGGTATTTTCCCCTGCAGAATGTCTTCGGTGTTGATTCTGAGTATTATCTTGCTGCTGTAGTGTTGGGCCGCGACCTGCTGGACTTGTATGATGGCTCCTTGGTGTCCTTCGATGTTTGCTGTTGTTGTGTAATCGCAGTCGGTTCTTGTTATGTGGTCCTGTAGTGTCTGATGTGTTCGCAAATCCTCTTGCGTTCTCACAGTCTTCGGCTTGGAGTGTTGTGTTCTCTGCGACAGGCTTGTTGCTTCACTGTCACTCTTGTGAGAGCTACGTCTTGTTGTAATGATGGTGTCAATCCACGATCTGCTACTCTTGAGTATTGTCTCTTGGATCTTG
This sequence comes from Bryoerythrophyllum caledonicum, assembly GCA_963971425.1. Classification (NCBI taxonomy): domain Eukaryota; kingdom Viridiplantae; phylum Streptophyta; class Bryopsida; order Pottiales; family Pottiaceae; genus Bryoerythrophyllum; species Bryoerythrophyllum caledonicum. Next base: position 15,188,613 of record OZ020518.1, on the reverse strand, counting down.
ATTACAGCTAGTGTCTGTTGCTGCTTGCTTGCATCCCGTGGCTGCTTGTTGGTCTTGCGATGACTTGTGCTCTCGCTCGTTCTACTGTGTGCTTGATTCTGTAGTGTACCCTCACTGCGTGATTGTATCTTGTATCTTCCTAGTGTTTGCATCTTCATCGGTGATTGTCTACTAGTCCTGCAATACTTCCAATTGGGAGAACAAAATTCAACAATGCATGTAATTTGAGTGAGTGAGAATAAGAGAGGGGTATCTGGATGTCTTGAAGTTCTTTGCGGTTGGTGTTCATCTTGTCCTTCCTTGTCAGTTCCTTGCGTGCGTTTGTTGTTCCTCATTTGCTTGATGACGTCTGGTGGGTTGAGTCTGGGTGTGTGTGATTCTAGCTATACCATTGATCATGATCTGGATCTGTAATGTTTGTTGCAAGGATCTGTGGAAGCTAGTTTAGATCTGAGTCCAACACATAGGCCCCGCTTTAGATCTGAGTCCAACACATAGGCCCCGCTTCAGATCTGCCCCTCATCTAAGTGCTAGTTCCATTCAAAGCATCTTTGCAAATCACACTAATAAGATCCAGATCTAATCATCCCTTGTCAACACTAGTACACCACTAGAAACATCTTTTCAACGCAAAAGCTTAAGCAAATCCGAGACTAGTAGTGAGGCCCAGCAACTCTCACTACAACTTGCCTTCCTTCTGCGCCTAACACCCCAGACTCCCCTCACCAGGTTTCACGGAGCTACTCCTCTCTCATCTCGCTGCTCGTGAAATATCCACGACCCCACGACCCCTTAGTTCCACATTCTCTATGGAACCAAATAGATCTAGTGTTAGTATCACCCATGATTTTACGAATGGCATCACTTGTATCACAAACACTCATAAGGATAGGTAGAGGAGATAGGGTTAGAGTTAAGGCATCTTTTTTTGCCTTAGTCTCTTGTGAGAACTTCCCTCCGGTGATGTGTTTAGCTTGTATGACTTCTTGGTGTGTGGTGACTTGGTGTAGTTGGATCTTCTTTGCTTGTTGAGGTGTGGTGGTCATGATGAACGCATGGATGTCTTCCTTGCCCTTTTCGACTCCGGTTATCTCGAACTCTTGCCCCCTTCGAAAACTATTCAAGAAGGCATCCTTGAAGAGATTGTTAGCCGAAATGCCCTTCAAGTTGTCACTCTTCACCTTAACAGAGAGGTTAGAATGTCTAGTATTGTTTTGGTAGCTTTTACAAATCTTTCCAATGACATTGTGACTTTCTAGCTTAAGAATGAATGGCCTAAGCCCCTTAAGCATCATGATACCATCGATTTCGGGTTTTAGTAAGTGTAGTTTAATTATCCCCGCCCATACACCCTTCTTCCCCGCATTTTTGATACTCAAACATTGGATTGCAATGGGGTCTATAAGATCGTTTCCAAGTTGTATGCTCATTACCTCTAATCTTTTTATTACCATTTTTTTGATTTCATCATGCATGATTTGTGAGGAAGGGGGTTCGAAGTGGATTGCAATGTGGAAATCAAGAGCCAAACCTGTGGATGTGTTGATGGTGATGTCGAAGGGGAGTTGGGTGATGTTGTAGTGTTGACCCTCCACTCCATTTCTTGTGCTTGGATACAATAGTTGCGGGATGTGAGGAAAAGCCACCTTTGCCACGCTTGCCTCCTCTGCCTCTTCCACCTTTAATCCTCTTGTTATCATGTCTTCGGCGGTTTCCCCACTATAAAGCTCTTCAAGTCCTTCTTCAATCGCAAGAGCCTCCATGGTAGGGTATCCCAACCAAAATTTGAAATTCATACTTACCGGATGGTTGATGTGCTGCGGGTTTTCTTCTATCATAGCATTCTTCATTTTCTTGCTCGTGGAAGGGGTTGCATTGGTTTGGCTTGGTATCTTCTCAATCACCGTTGTGTCCTCATCCATCTTCTCGTTGAAGTTGAGGAGGCGTTTGATGCTGCCCATGTGCCTGACTTTCCAAGTTAGTGCGGGAGTTAGTTGGGTTTCTATAAGAGAAAGGGGGCCACTAAATATGAGAGGGGAGGTCTCTACGGGAGAGAGGGGGGTCGATATTTTTTGTGGGGATGTCACAGTGAGAGGGCAGGGGGCTACTAAGGTTGTGAGGGAGGTCGCAGGTCTTGTTGGGGAGGTCGCAACGTTTATGGAGGGGGTCACAGTGTTCTTGAGGGAGGTAGCAGGGCTTAGGAGGTCGACGTTGTGGGAGGTCGCAGGCAGGGGTCGACATGCAGGGAGGGGGTCTTTGGTGTTATGTCCGTTGGTTGCCTGGTAGGCGCTTGTGTACGCCAAGGGGGAGCTTGTGGTTGCCTAGGGGGAGCTTGCGCTTGCTTAGGGGGAGCTTGCGCTTGCTTGGGGAGAGCTTGCGCTTGCCGAGGGGGAGCTTGTGTGCTTGTGCTCCATCGAGTCCTTCCTTTCAGGAGAGCTCGCCGTCTTGTGTTGGTGGTGAGCTCTCGGGGTTCTTGTTGTGTCTTCTCTCCTCGTGTTGGAGCTTGTCGTCTTATGTTGTTGTTGAGTTTGGTTGGCCCATGTTGTATCTTCACGTCTCTTGTTGTGTGGGTTGTTGTCTTGTGCCGTCTTGTGTCTACGTGGTATTCTGTGCTGGTTGTTTCTGCTGTTGGGGTCTATATGCTATATGGGAGACCTCCAGGGTTTTGTGGGGAGACTAACATATGTGCCAGGGTGTGTTGTGAGGGGGGGTTGTGAAAGAGTGCAGGGGGTGTAGTGAGTGCGGGAGGTGTAGTGGGTGTGGGGGGTGCGAGGACGTGAGGTGTAGGGAGGGTGGGGATTGTAAGGAGTGCTGGGGCGGGGAGTACAGTGAGTGTGGGTGGTGCGAGGATGTGTGGTACAGGGATGGTGGGGATCGCAGGGAATGCTGGGGTGGGGGGTTCAGTGAGTGCGGGGGTGGTGAGGGTGTGAGGTGCAGGGAGGGTGGGGATCGCAGGGGGTGCTGGAATGGGGGTGTAGTAAGTGCGGGGGGTGTGTGGACGTGGGATATCGAGAGGGTGAGAATCGCAGGGAGTGCTGGGGCGGGGAGTGCAGTGAGTGTGGGGGATCCGAGGATGTGTGGTACAGGGAGGGTGGGGGTCACCAGGGGTGCTAGGACGGGGGGTGCAATGAGTGCAGGGGTGGTGAGGGTGTGAGGTACAGGGAGGGTGGTGATCGCAGGGGGTGCTGGGGCGGGGAGTGTAGTGAGTGTGGGGGGTGTGAGGATGTGAGATATCGGGAGGGTGTGAATCGCAGGGAGTGTTGGGGTGGGGGGTGCAGTGAGTGCGGAGGATGTGTGGACTTGAGGTAGGGGGGGTGTGCATCACAGGGAGTGCTGGGGTTGCAGAGAGTGATGGGCTGCTTCCGTTTATTGTTCTTGGTCGGTTGTTGGGGGTGAACTGCCTGTGTAAGTTGTGTCTTTGTCGGGTGGGTTGAAGGATGTCGCTGCGAATCTCTGCGGGAATGTATGTGTGAGTGCTGCTGGGGTTCCTATGGAGGGGAATGTGTGTACGGGGGTTTTGGGTTTGTGTGTGAGGGCTGTTGGGGTTCTTCTGGAGGGAGGGTGTTGCGGTCTTTACGTTGGTGCTGGGAGGAGGACATGGAGTATTGTGTATAGTGGGAGGGGAAGAGGAAGAAGGAGGGGAGGGATGAGGATGAGAGAGGATAGGGGGAGGGGATGCTGCAGGTCTTGGTAGGGAGGGGGCACCTGTTGCGGGAGGGGGGGGGACTATGAAGGGGAGAAAAAATATATGAGGGTTTAACGATTGTACTCACCAGTTTAGTTCTTCTTCTTGTTTGCTTGTGCTTGCGTTGTCCTTGCCAATGTGTTGCGATTACGTGCCTATTGTCTTGTTGTTGCGAATCTCCTTCCAGGTGCTTGTTTTTGCTGCTAATATTGTATACGGCTGTGCCTGTGGTGCAGGTTGCTTGTAGGTGCGCGCGGAGCGGCTCCAATCTGGTGTTGTAGGGTTGCTGATCCTTCGTAGCTAGATCTAGATCTGAAAAAAATGTCCAGCGCTTCCGCGTGCAATCTTGATGTAGATCATTGAGGCTTATTATGTTGAGCTCCACTTCAGAGGTTGTTTTGTAGTGCTGATCTGCAAATTTGGTATATTGCTCTCTTAAACAAGTGATGTCAGAACTATTGTGTAGAATGTATATGATCTTACCAAGACATGGTGATAGTGTACGGATAACAATGTTGAAGCAAGGAAAGGACACAAAGGTGTAAGAGGGGTAAGAGGTAGCCTGATGTGGTGCGGTGATGGTGCCTAGCGGCGTTGGTGGGGCGGTCTTGTTGTCACTCTTATTTGCTTGGGCGCCTGGGTCGGGGAGAGGGAGGGAGTAAGTGGAAGGTAGCAGATTCAGGTAACCTAATCTCAGATCTAGGTTAGAGTGGTCTTGTGGGTGAGGTTGAGACGATCAGATCTGTGCTCCAACACAAGTGTCCCTAGTTTCAGATTACTCACAGCAAGACCTTGTCACCAACTCACAGCCCTCAGTCCACTAACACCAGATCTAAGAAATTTTTGAGCCTTGCCAACACACATACTTTGCATTCCGTACCTAACGACTTGCCAACCTTCAAGATTCACACCGGCTCACAACAGCAGGGCCAGCCACCTCTTGCTGTGCGTGTTCTAGGGTTTTACAACTAAGTCCCTCTCCTCTCCCCTCACCAGGAAATGCGGAGCACTACTCAGTGTTCATCGAAAACTCCCGTAACACATACATATATATTATACATACACACATACAAAAACAAATACATACAATCAAAAAAACACCAAAGTCACATACAAAAACAAAAAAAACTTTAAACAAAACAAAAAATCCATCTACTGCAAACTACTAATATTAATCGGAGGAGACATAGAGACTAACCCAGTACCTATGCCGAACGTATTAAAAAGACACCCCACTTCACACAAAAAAAATGCCAAAACATATTTCATACCAAATACCATAAAGCTACAACCCGAATACGAACACATCGCTCAAAAATTTGCCCCCCTTTTTAAAACCACACATATATTATATCAACAACATAATAACGCATACCCACATATCGCCACATATATAAACCAACACAACGAATATCCTCCTTCCCACATTCTATATGCCCTAGCCATCACTATACACCCCAACTTAGACCTCTGCAATCAACTCTTAAACACACAAAATCAAACCATAACCCAATGGACCAATACACTCCTTCACACTCTACATAATCTACAAAACCCCCCCGAAAGACACATTAGTACCCCACATCCTCAAACAACATTTTCTGAATCCAACTTAAACATCATAACCCACAACACATCGATAAACAAAGAACTATATGACTTTATACACAACCAAAATACACCCCCAACAAATGACATGGTAAAACAAAGATTTCCCTACCTCCCTAACACTATCATAAATGAGGCACTAAAATGCCTAAACCCCCTCCCGGAATACATGCATGCACCCCGACCACCAAACTACATCCCACCACAAAACCATAACCCACATACGAACAACAACAACACAAGCATAATAACATGGAATGCCTCATCCCTAAACACTGCGCTTCCAAACCTACAAAACATAATTATACACACTAACACACCACCGGCACTCATAGTCATACAAGAAACAAAATATCGACCACAAAATCCACAAAATACATACAAAGACTATTTCCCAATTACAAACTTATTTTTAATAATACACATGCCCTAACACGATGCATACAACAAAGAAGACCATATACACCGGGCCGAGGGGGCCTCCTCACCCTCATACACAAAAATTACGCCTTTCGAGGCAATGTTAAATAAATCCCCACTCTATTGAACATATCCCCATACCTCCAAATTATAGAAATCTCCAATCACCCGTTACAATCATGGCTAATCCACCACATACACATGTCATCCCACCCCGAAGACATCAGACTCACCGAGGACATCAAAACTAACATCACCACCCATATCACCAACAATCCCAATCACAACCACATCTTATGTGGTGACTTCAATAGAGACATTGCCCTCATAGGTAGACAGAACGGAAACCTACACACACCACCACAAATAATAGACCTACAATGGAAAAAATTTACTGAAAATCTAAACTTCAATTATATTCCCACAAACACTACATACTCTAGAAAAGGAGGATACAACTATAACAACTGGAGTCTAATTGATGGATTCTACGTACGTGCAACTAACCATACCACATTTACTTCCACAACAGACAATAACATTCAACTGAACTCTGATCACTCACCTATACAACTCCACATCCCAAACAACACATTTATAAACCGTACACCAACCAACACAAACAATGACCACATACGTATCCTCAACCCCATCCCACAAAACAACATAGAATTATTTAACATAAAATTCTTTGAGGAAAACTCACTATGCATTGACTCTCTAATAAACGAATTGGAATCTAACAACCATCTTTCCCAAACACAATGGCAAGAATCCTATCACACCCTAGATACACTCATCAACAACATATCCAATACAATTGAACAAACTTGCAAAGCCCAACCCATACCACAAATGACAAATCGAACATCACAACAAGGTGGATATCTACCCCGGAAACTATCTAAAACATGGAAACAACATCTAACCATTTACCGCACCATGCGGAAAACCATAAGAATCGTAAATAACAACCCCCAATGGCGAAACCACCCTATTCTCAACGAACTCCAAAACCTTCAACATACACAAATCCCTAATCCACCCCCCATACACCTACCTCACGACACATGGATAAATGACATAGCATTAATTGCAAAAAATGCCAACATACAAGCCCGAAAAATCACCACCAAACATACCCAAGAAAACATTCGAAAAGCCATCTCCAAATACAGACAACTATATGAAACTAGCCCCAAGAAAATAAACAGAAGAATATTCAAAAATATGGAGTCCCCACCATTAGACTGCATCATCGACCAATATAACAATATACTAACTAGCCCAGAAGACATTGCAAACGAAATATTTAACCAACAAACAAAAAACAACACACCTACGGTAAAGACATGCAACTATCAACCGGACCACCGCACTACATGCACATGCGCAGTACGACAATATCCATGGCATGACCTAGATGGATTCACATTAGAAACAAGAGGAGACCTGGAAACCCCACTACACACAAACTTTAAACAAGCTACATATGACACATGCATACGTAACCTAGGAAATAACAAAGCCCCCGGACCGGACCGCATACCAAACTCTATCCTAAAAAATATGCCCCCAAAGTTCCACAAACTACTAAACCTCTTCTTCTCCCACTGCTCCAAACAAAGACAAATCTCTGCTTCATGGAAAACAAGTGCAACGATCCTACTATACAAAAAAGGAGATCCATCCATGCTACCGAACCATAGACCCATCGCACTAGCCAATACCATCTATAAATTATTTACGAGCACATTCACATCAATACTATCATCATATGGCGAAAAACATAAAATACTGCATGATAGTCAAGAAGGATTCCGCGTAGAAAGAAGCACCGCTAGACAAATCCAAACAATAATAGCCGCATTAGAAGATGCACGATTTACAAACCAAGACATATTTATATTGTATGTCGACTTTAAAAATGCCTTCGGCTCTATTGACCACGCTAGACTTTTAGCCATAATGACGGACCTTGGATACCCCAAAGACGCCACCGCACTAGTGGGAAATATATACTCCGAATCCTCAACTTCCTACATAAGAGAACACTTTCGTAAAACCAAACCCATAGCCATCCAAAGGGGATCAATACAAGGAGATACCCTAAGCCCATATTTACTTACTATATTCCTAGAACCACTACTTAGATGGTTAGATAGAGGCAACAATGGATACACATTCGGGACATCACAAACCACCATCAACTTCACGGCATACGCGGACGACCTTGCAGCCATAACCAACAAAATCAACGCCATTAAAATACAAATTAACAAAATAGACAGGTATTGCAAATGGACAGGTATGGATGTAGGGGTCCCAAAATGTGCCATCACTGGATGCCCAAACAAATCAAAAACAAACCCCACCGCATTCAAAGCCCTAATACAAACCTCTAACATTAATTACCGAAACCAACAAATACCCGTTCTACACCAAAACGAACCATACACATATCTAGGAATAAGTCTCGTCCCCTCCCTAAAATGGAAAACCCAAATTCATGCCACCACCACAAAATTAATCAAACAATGCAAAGAACTAGTAACTTGTCCGGCCACTATGAAACAACAAATAAAAATGATCGACACAGTTTTAAGACCGGGCGTGGCATACAGCTTCTACGCGGTACCATACTCAATGCCCGCCATAAAAAAACTGGACCAAAAAATAACTAGCACACAAAAAACTGTATGCGGCATGCCAAAATGTATGTCTAACATAATTACCCAACTACCACACAACCTCTTTGGACTAGAAGCCTTCTCACTAAAAAACGCATACCTTAGATGCATAGGAGAACAACTCCAGAACGCTCTAAATGACAGTGGCAGACTTGGGAAAATATACAAAGGCCTAACACATCACATCCTCGCACAATATGGGGGGGCAGAAAACATACCTAGAATAAAAAAAGACAAATTGTACAAGATCACCAATAACACGTACCTTCTTCTTACTAAAACACGTAGCAAAAGTCCACCTAAAAAGCACTCTCCCCAACTTTCTTACAGAACCAACAGCACTAGAAAAAGCCTGGACTCTTGAAACACAAAACCATAATACACTCAACACACAATTATCTCAAAAGTTATTACAAAAACTCCTAACAAAAAATATCTAAGAACTAAAACAAATCTCCCTACCCAACGGAACACACATCATGAACAATGAAGAATTTAAAACCTACCACTTCACCCCATCAAAACTTATTAAAAGTGCCCTAAAAATTGCACGACAACTCTTTTGTCACCCAATATATCCCCTCCCCACCCAATATACATACCAATACACATACATACTCTCATACAATTAGAGACCCATTCATCACTATAAACAATGACATCACCCCAAGAAATGTCACCACACAATCGATCCACCCTCCCCACTACCACCCACACCACCTCCACCCCCCAAACCACATCCTCAAAAATCCCACCACCTATCCCATTAACAACATCATACACCACGAATACAAGGAAAAAATAGATAAAAACCAAATAGAAAACAATTACACTAGATATCTATGCCAATGGACTCACAATAACCACACTTACAACAAATGGCTCCCCCAAAGAAACCTCTTCCCAAGACACAACCAAAACACCATTTCACATAACACAAATATATTCACACAATATTATCAAAGAACTCAACACAAATTCTACACCGAAATTATCCAAGTTCACCACCCACAAAACCAACCCCAAGACACAAGGTCCGTCACCCCACCCACAATAATCCCCCTACTAAACATCTACACAACGGAATGCAACCCCGAAAAAGACACCTCTTACCTCATCTAACACAATAAAAATTGACAAAGACCAAGCACACTTATACGAAGAAGATGGAAGGCATCTCTTTACCATCCCAATCACTAGGCTCACATGGTTGTGGAACCAATACAATATTAAACTACAAACCCCTACAAACATTGAACCAACAACCCAACCGTTCGAAACCGAAGTCATTTGGCTATACCAAAGATACAAATATAGATTACCAAAAAATAACCCCCTTAAACTTACACAATATACACTACCCATACCTATACTTAATTCACTAATCTCCACATTCAACATCCAACACTCATATTTCTCCTCCCCTGTCACATGCCCTACCAAACTCAACAAATTTTACTCCCCATTTGAAAGAGATAAAATATTCGGATCACTAGGCAAAGCCTTTGACCACAAATGGATAGGTAATGGTATGGCCCACCCACACAATGAAGAAGATACACAACAAGCTCTACATTGGGCCCGCCTCGCGGCCAAACATGACCCAAACCACACCTCCACTCTAATCATAACCCCAGACAAAAACTGGTACCAAAATCATAATCCACGCTCGGGCCCCTTTCCCGATACACACATCATCACAATATTCGAAGCGGATTCAATAACATATGAAGAACCCACCATCCCACTAGATCTAAAAAAACCCAGAATTGAATCATCCACCCTACAAATAATATGCATCCACCACCAAAATCATACTCTAGGCACACAAGAACAACTAGAAGAACTCTCGTCCATAGCAAAGACTCTAAACGTACACCAGATACTCACAAAGTTGGCCCCACCAACGCCAATGCAAACACCCGTCAACAAAAGCAAAAAATGGTCAAAACTACACTACAATAACAATACACTAAACTACACCTTAACACCCCCACCCCTCCCGGAGTATCAAACTAACACCCCACCTAAATTTAACCCCGGATATAGCTACTATACTGATGGCTCCTTTAAACCGCCAGAACAAACTAGCCCGGGATCTTGGCGCAGAGAAAAAGCCGGTTATGGAATATACAACGCTACAAAAGAAATCAAACTAGCCAAAAGACTACATGGACTGCAAAATATCCTCATAGCAGAACTAATGGACATCCACAAAACACTAGAAATCGTCTCAACAAAATACAACAATGAACCGGTACACATATTTACAGATTGCATTAACGCACTATATTTATTAAACACCCAAATAACACACCCTACCCTCCAAAAAAGTCACCCCGACCGAATCATACTAGAATCAATGGTCCAAATGATACTAAAAAGAGAACAAATCACAACCCTCCACAAAGTCCGAGCCCATGCTAATATTGATGGCAATGAACAAGCGGATAAACTTGCAAAAGAAGGAAGAGAAAAATCACATAAAAATGCCAAAGACCCACATGAACACGCCCACGCCACCCCTTACTATTTCCAAAAAGAAGATTGGCCCTCCAAAGAAGACACCCCCGATAAAGGCCCGGTCAGATTCTTGAGTAAATACCTCAAAAAACAAGACCTACATAACAATCTTGACACAATCACAGACAACTTTCCTAACATAGAAAAGTGGACTAACAACAATGACATAGACAATGAACTCTCTACAAATTTTTGGAAAAACCCCATCATCACCAATTCACAAATAACATGCCTTATCAAATTCCGTACCGGTCAATACATGGGAAACGCCCGTAAACAACTCTTCTTTGGAATAGAAAGATTTCCATCCATAACATGCCCCATATGCCCCTCAACGGACCCCGACACATGGCTACATGTTCTACTCAAATGCCAAAACCACCACATACACTCCCTAATTGTTAAAAGGCATAACAAAGCGGTATGGGAAGTCCAAAAACTAATCACGTCCTACAATAAATCGAGATGTTTTATACTAATGAACGCCGGCACTTTCAATAACAATCCACAAGAAAATACGGTCCCCCCGTGGCTACTCCCATGCTCATGTACGACTCAAAGATGTCATTGCAACGCTAGGCTCAAACCGGACATCCTCTGTGTCAAAGGTTTACCATACAATGACCCACCACCCGATAACGTCAACCAAGACTACACCATTCAATTCATTGAATTCACATATTGCAACGATAGATTTTCCCCGGAAACAATCCAAAACAAAATAGACAAATACCAACCCCTTATTGACGACATCATCGCCCTCGGATGGAATGTCGACCCCCTTGTGGTAATCACGTCCGGCGCTCGGGCCACCACATTTATCCCATCTATGAAAACTCTAGAAGACACCTTCAAGATACCCATTGAAACTATTAGAACATCCTTTAAAAACATTAACACCATAGCTATCCAACATGCCATGTCCATTCTTCTACATAAACGCAAAATTGAAAACAACCAAGCCTTCCCCGATATACAAGAGCCCCCTTAAATGCTTCTTCTGACTAGGTTGATTCTGTGGTTGTGGCGACTTGCTTAGTTAGCTGTTACGTTGGTTGTTTGTGTGATTGGTTGGTATCTGGTCACTTGTTACATAGTGTCTACCCTCGAGAGGGGGAAGTAGTTCCAGTTTGCTAATTCCTTGTCCGGTGGGCATGGTCTTAGTAGTGGACGAACAGACACTTTATTCACGCCAGCTCCTTCGGAGACTGGCGTTCTTCTTCTTCTTCTGTTAGAGGACTATCACACAAAGACCCCCCACCAAACCACATAGACCCTAGTCTCACTATTCAGTTTATTGAATTCACATATTACAACGATAGATTCTCTCCGGACACTATTGCAAACAAAACAAATAAATACCAACCACTACTTGACGATATTCAAGCACTAGGATGGAAAGTAGACCTCCTCATTGTCATCACAACGGGTGCTAGAGCCACCTCCTTCATTCCCTCAATGACAATCCTTGAAGAAACATTTAAAATCCCCATCACTTCAATCAAAACCACTTTTTCAAATATTAACATTATTTCAATTCAACATGCTATGTCGATATTCCTACATAAACGAAAACTTGAAAACAATCAACCCCTTCCTGACGCTTCAATCCCCCCTCCATAGACTAACATATGCATTTCACCGTACACGCCCTCCCTCTTTTTGAGACTTTAGGAACCTATGGTCCTTTGTTCTTGGCTACTTATTACTGGGTACATAGTGTCTACCCTCGAAAGGGGGAAGTAGTTCCCTACTACTAACCCATGCCCGGTGGACATAGACTTAGAGGTGGAATGAACGGACACTTTATTCACGCGGGCCCCCTTCGGGAACCGGCGTTCTTCTTCTTCTCAGGACAAGGATCTACACTTGTCTCTCTATATAAAGACTACCATTCATTGAGTGTAGACTTGTAATTACATTTCTCGTATTCTACCGAGTACATTACGTGCCTGTACATACGGTTCCCGGCTGACGGTTCCGGGATACCACGCGCGCAGATTGGAGCACATCCTTTAAGAGTTTTCATCTCGCATCGGAGCATGTTTCCGGGCGTGATTTGTAGGCATCCAAGTCGCACTCCCAGCTTTGCTTCCACTGCATCGTCATCAAGGAACATGGCTGCGATCGCGCACCTCGCTGCTTCGTCTCCTTTGCTGCAACGGAGGTCATTCTCCATCCCTTGAACAATCCATCTCTAATCAAGTTTAATCTCCGAGAGAGGCCACTGAAGGTAGATTGTGGTAGCACTTTCTAGCTGGTCAGATTACTCCTTTTCGTGGATTACTAGAACTGGGTTGAGTACTAGCACTAGTCTTTGCAAATACGGTGGCGATTACATCATTTTTAGCTTGAGAATCTTCCTTTTTTTGGTTTGGAATGTGGATGAGGAGATTGAGTTTGGTCTGGATTTGCTCAGGGCTAAGCAGCCGTGGACACCTTCTTCAAGATGGGAAACTTCGCCTTCGACTGGTATTACGCTTTAGTGGGTTACTGCGTTTCGCTGTGGTTAGGGTTTCCTGTTTCTATTAGCGTTCCAGTATAATGGCTATTTCCCTTTCTTTCGATGTCTTATCTCAGAATTTGTATGTCGATTGTTGGGAGGTTAAACCAGTTGATTGATTCTTGCAGGAAACAAGAATGCCGGGCCAAACTTCGGCGCATGGAATCAACTAGTGCCTGTTGGTTCAACGAAAAAATGGGAACGATTTGGCCGGCGACGGATAGCTCATCAGGTTAATGTTTAGCTTGATCCACTTTTTAGAGAGAAAGCAGTCACGGGTTTTGAACTTCAGTTGGAAAGTCTAGAGATGGCTGGTGATCTAGTTAGCGTACCAGAGAATATTGCTGAATATGTGCATGTGAATGTTGCAGTGGCACTGCAGCGTTCAAGAGAATCCTCGTGTTCTCAAGTCCAGGTACTGCTCTGAATTCAAGCATGGAAGATCACTTTCTTTTACTGGTGTGTTCTTGCCAAATTTTGTCTCCAGAGATGCACTTACCTTCATTTGTTATTCAGTGCATTGAGAAGACACTGTTTGATAACGCAGTATATGGTAACCCATTTATTCCGTTGTTTGCAGTTCCATGAGCGAAACCTACGATGCCCTTGCAAATCAGCTCCTGCCAAGAGCTTTCATTACCGAACCTGGTCAAAAGTAAGTCTCATCATCCTACAGCTTATGATATGATAGTGCTATGGTTCAAGGACTTCCCAGATTTAGTGTTGTCAGTAGTCAGGCACGGCTTGCTGCCTTTTGCACTTATTACCTGATGATCAATTTCCATGGATGCTATCTGAAATTATATGGGACGGTGGTTCACTGAGGACACAGGTATCTGGTAGGAATCGCAGGTTCACCTGGAGCAGGAAAATCCACAGTTGCCAAAGAGGTTGCGGCTCGTTTCAACGCTCTTTGGCATGAGAAGCAAGGGGAGAAAAGTGGAGAATCTTCATCGGAGATAGCTGTAGCCGTGCCCATGGATGGCTTTCACTTGTACCGACGGCAGCTTGATGCCATGGAGGTAATCCCACCTCGTTTTCTTAGCTTGATGTCAGTGCTACTGAAGATCACTTCTGCTCTCTCAATCTTGTGTTTCCTTCATAATATGGCTTCCTGGCACTGCTTTAGGTGTAGAACTGATTTGTTGGTGTCTTCACAGGACCCAGTAGAAGCTCATGCTCGGCGAGGAGGTTAGTGTACACCTCTTATTCAGGTTACTGCATGCTTTATCGTTCATAATTGCTCTCCATATGAAGTCCTGCTTGACTAGCTGCAGGGGTGATTTGTTGAACAGCTCATTGGACATTTGATCCTGCATCTCTAGTCAAAAACTTGCAGCAGTTGCGAAGTCAGGTGCGAAGGTGATCCACCTTAATCAATACTTTATGTCGCTTCTATCTTTGTAACTCAGCAGCAGAGAGTTCTCCTGAGAATATTATTAGTCTCCATATCACCTTTTTTTTAGTGGTTTTCAGATCAAAATTCTCACAAAGCTCTTTATGCTTGATTGTGTGCAGGGTTGGGCACATTTGCCTTCGTTTGACCATGGAGTAGGGGACCCTGTTGAGAAAGACATCTACGTATCACCCATGTCTGATTCTCTCACTTTTCAATCTCTAAGTTTCATCTCCTCTTTTCTCCTCCTTTTAGAGTAGGCTAAAGGGCTGTGCTTGTGGAGTTTCCAGGCACCGCGTTGTGGTGGTGGAGGGCAACTACCTGCTTATGGAAGAGGGAGAATGGACTGGCTTGGCAGAGCTTTTCGATGAACGCTGGTATGATTCTAATGTTGAATTTTAACATATATTAGATTTGACAGAATCATGCTACTTATCATGTTGGAGTTATTTGTAAAGTGAGGGAAAGATACCATGAGCTTTGATTTCTTCCTTCCTTAAGAATCAGCCCTAAACACAGGCAGCTCCCATCACAATAGCATCTGGTAGAACAGTCCAGATGTTGTTGTAAAGGGAGCAATCTATTCTTGGGGTGGACTGGGTAGATAATGGTAAATTTTGGTAAAGACAAACGGGGCTGTTGTAGAGGGAGTTGACTCTAACTCTACACTCAGCTAAGATTCATGACCTTGGCTTCTTCCTTTTCATAGGCGGCTAAAACTACTTCTGACTTGAGTTTAGAGACCACCAAACCCTTCCAAAGGTACTAAGGATTCTAGTTGCAAGCTCTTTCACAAACAAATGATAGTATAATATAAACTTCAGGTGACTTTATAAACGACTCTAGTTAGATATTAGAGATTGATGAAGTGGCGCTCATGATGTGTTCTTTGTTATACTTTTTGTTTGATCTTGATACATATCTAAAATACCTAGTGTGATGTTT
Source organism: Bryoerythrophyllum caledonicum (assembly GCA_963971425.1). Lineage (NCBI taxonomy): Eukaryota > Viridiplantae > Streptophyta > Bryopsida > Pottiales > Pottiaceae > Bryoerythrophyllum > Bryoerythrophyllum caledonicum. The sequence goes on along the minus strand of OZ020518.1, from coordinate 15,172,843 downwards.
TTAGGTATGTTGACATCGACATTGATGAGGCTATGAAGAGGGTTGAACGAAGACATGTTGCAACTGGCAAGTGCAGTCTTCTCTTTGTTTGTGGCCCTTTCATTCACTTCTGCCTTCTCTTCTGGTCAAAATTCTGATCAGTAAAGAGTGAATTCTTTGCAGGTAAAACGCCTGAATATGCAAAGCAGCGGGTAAGCTTTGACAGCCAAAGTAGATTACAAGATTAAAAAGATTAAAAGATTCGGGTTTTTAGTAGAGTTCTTAGATGGTTATCATTAACCCTTTAACGCCTAAGAGTTACTCCTATTGCTCACTTCTACGTTCTTCCTAGATTTTATGGAGGAAATGCCATCACATCACTTGTCAATGCATCAGTCATGTAAGGGTAAGGTACATTTTGTCCCTGAAGTCTAGGAATGGGTAGTGTTAGGATCACTGGTTGGTTTTGGGTTGTCCTACCTTACATGTTATCATTTTGTTTTATTTGATTTTGACAAAAATATTGTGTTTGCATAGGTGGTGTACAATGATCGACCGAATGCTGAACTGATTGCTTCTACAAAGAGAAATGCAGATCTCATCATACCATCAATTTCTCAGAACTTGTAGTGCAATATTGTTGTAGTATATAATCTAATTGAGTTATGTTGTTATGCTGAGAAATGAGAACCTTAGAAAAATGGTTTCATCTTGCATTTGGAGTGGATTCTGTGAAAATAGGTGTTCAGGTTGAGGCTGTTCCATACACACCTGCAATGCTTCAAGCTGAAACAAAATGGACTCAAGTGGTATATGCTTGTATTTCTTGGTTATTATAAACTTGCAATTCAACTTTCCTTTAATACATTACTCAAGTTTTTTTTTAATAAATAATTTTCTTACTGCAGATAATGTTAATCTCAATATACTCAAATTTTCTTCACACTCAATACTCCACACTAAATGTCAACAAGTAAAATTTTTGGTGTTTCACAAATGATTGGAATTGACAAAAACCGTTGAAATTGGCTTTTAGTGTTTTATATTTAGTGTAACCACACTATATGATTTGAAAGAGCTACAATGTTTTACTTTTAGAAAGATTTTTATTGAGAGCACAACTCAAGGAGGGTGGCCATTGTCAACATGGTTGGTGAAAATATTCATCAAGAGTAAAATCTTATAGCATTTATAGATTATATAGTGTGGTTACTCTAAACATCATAATTAGCGTAGTATGGTTATTTGCATTTAGTGGTAGAATTCAAATGGGACATGGGGGTCAGATTTGGCACTGTATGGCCAAAAAATTAGTTATCTCTAAAAATGGGAAATCTGCAAAACGAATTTCCTTAGAATCTATTTTTTTACCAAATTAAAAATTGATGTTATTGAAAATATATTTCAATAAATTTTTAGAAATATTTTTTGCCAAACTTGACCTTCAATATGTTGCAAACACTCAAGGGCCGCTTTACACTTTGACCAAGTTGAGAGGCCATTCAATCCAATCGTTGGCGAGAGGCCAAATTCTTGGGCTATAAAATACATTTAATTAAAAAATTGATTATTTTATTTTAAAAAATGAATGACCTCTAGAAGGAAGTTTGGGTAGGCTGAGAATGACGACCCATCTTTTGCTTGAGAGGCTGTTGTCTTGGCGCCAAAACTCTCTAAAAGTATTGCAATGTAGCTACTAGGTACAATAGAGAGTGACAACTTTTGGACTTTGGCCTCTACTGTGAAGGCCAAGAGGCCAAATTTTGGCCATTCTTGCAGCGTCTATAGTAGAATACGAAGCCCTCTCAACCTTTGGTCATAGTGTGAAGCGGCTCTAAGTATCCTTATGAGTGTAGTGTGTAGTGAGGTGTGATAGATGTAAGTTAGATTAAAAGTGCAATATAGTCTAACCTTTATAATGGCACCTCTAATATAAACACACCTTGATATTATCACCCAAACTCTTAATATTGTCCTCTTGCTAAAACCCCTATCATCACTCTCAATAATATCACTTCTTTTCCTCAAAAACTCTAGTGTAAGTGTAACAATAACTAGAGGTGGAAGAATGAAAAAAACTATGCAAGGATGGAAAATCCAATTTTTTTTCAAGAACCTCTAATTTCTTTATTGCATTTGCAAACTCTATGTAATAATGAAATACAACTTCATGGCAAAAAGACCATCTGAATTGGTGCCCATGCACTTGATCTGCCACGTGGCGCATTGGTCCATTTGACTTGTGCATTATTTGCTAGGTTGCCGTTGGATGCTTGAAGTTTTCTATGGGACCAGGGAATTGAGACCTTGATATCATCACATTATACATAAACCATCTAGATGTGATATTATCATATATGTCCACAACGGGTTGGGGTCCTTGTAACGGTTGTCGGCGTCCATAACGGGTTGGGGTCCTTCTAACGGATTTGGAGGAACGTATGCGACAAATGGCGTCAACACGAAGGGTTCAGGGTTTATGCCAGTCACAAACTCTCCACCGACGAGGAGAACTTGGCAACCAGCAAATCCTTTCCGCTCCATGAATTCCCTCTTTCCACAAAATGTGTGAATATACCTGAATTACGCATTGGCAGGATTTCTTGTTTGAGGGAGAGAGAGAGAGAGAGGTTGCCACGATGAGTACGGTGGACAAGATGCTGATCAAGGGCATCCGGGCCTTCGATCCGGACAACACGCGCGTCATCGCTTTCTTCCGCCCGCTCACACTCATCGTCGGTCCCAATGGCGCCGGCAAAACGGTATGTGCTCCGAAAACGAGTTTATTTCGCAAAAGAAAGGTTAGGAGGACGAGCTTAGGGTTTTAGATGAAGAGAATCTGGTGTTTGTGGTGCGAAAGAGCTAACGGAGATGATGATTCATGATGTTAGAGTCCCTGCGCCCTGAGGTGATGATTCTAGGGTTTAAATAAAGAATTTAGGATTTTCGAGAAGAGGATTCGCTGATTATGGTGGTGACAGAGATGGTACTGTATGATTTTTAGGATACTTGAGCCCTGGATGATGATTCTAAGGTTTAAACGAAGAATGTAGGATTTTAGAGGCATCTGTGGGAAGGGGATTCGCTGTTTATGGTGCTAACAGAGATGGTACTGTTTGATTTTAAGGATATCTGAGTCCTGAGCTAATGATTCTAGGGCTCGGAAGATACTTCTGTTCCGAAATTTCGCTCAGAGTGGATTGAGAATTGTGTTAAATGGTTGCAGACTATCATTGAGTGCTTGAAGCATGCGTGTACAGGGGAGCTGCCTCCGAATTCACGGTCTGGGCATACGTTTATCCACGATCCGAAGGTATGGCATATGGATTCTTTAAGCAATGTTCGGGAGTTTCATTGTGAAGAAAATCTGTCTTTAGGTTGAGTGAATTTGGTAGAATTAAGTTTTGATAGTTACATAACATTCTAGAACCAATGCTAGGGCGAGTTTCAGTAGTGATTGCTTCATCTTAAATGAGCTTTTTCTAGTTCTAGGAATCATCCTTTTAAATGGAAGGCCGCCCTAGCTAGTACTAGTTCTAGAATGTTATGTATGTGTTTATGAATGTTTCGGTTTGGGTGTGTGTACGCTAAAATGTTTTTGGATGCTCAGGTGGCTGGGGAGACTGAGACCAAGGGGCAGATAAAGCTCAGGTTCAAGACTGCTGCAGGGAAGGATGTGGTTTGCATCCGGTCTTTCCAGCTTACACAGAAGGCGTCCAAGATGGAGTACAAGGCTATCGAAAGTGTGATTCAGACACTTGATCATAACGGCGAGGTGCGGAAAAATCTAGTTCTATGATCCATTTCTTTGATTACAAAATAATAATAATTTTAATTTGGGTTCTGACTCATCTATTTCAGATTGTTTCAGTATTAGAGCTATTTTTTAAAGTCAATAAGATACGCCTCCTTTGGTTTATGGAACTTGATGTGTTGTGTGTGCGCAGAAAGTTGCTCTGAGCTATAAGTGTGCGGATATAGATAGAGAGATTCCTGCTCTGATGGGAGTATCGAAAGCGATTTTAGAGAATGTGATATTTGTGCACCAAGACGAAGCAAATTGGCCTTTAGCCGAGCCTGCTGTTTTGAAGAGAAAGTTTGATGATATTTTTTCTGCCACCAGGTAGTTACAATACCACCTGCGTGCGTGTGATTTTTTTGGTCAATTGTTGCGCACATGGTATAAGATTTAACGCAGTGTATGTGGTTTGAAAATTTTGGCGTTGAAACACAGTTGACTGTTTAATCTGGGCCTTGATAGGTACACGAAAGCGTTGGAGGTCTTAAAGAAGCTGCACAAGGATCAAGCGCAGGGAATTAAGATGTACAAACTGAAATTGGAAAATCTGAGAACTTTGAAGGACGCAGCTCATAAAGTAAGCGTTTTCTGAACCGATTAAGGGAACAAAGCCGCTGTTGTGTTTGTGTTCACCCTCTAGTAGGTGTTTTCTGAAATGGCTCAAGATGGGGAGATGCATATCATATTCTTAAGAGAACATGTTGGTTGAAGAAGACTTTATTGCCACCAGGTCATAGCCTGCATGTTGTTTAGTACTATTTGCCACTCACTAATTTTGATTTATTAGTTTGAATTTTGTCGGGTTATGAGATTTTGCACTTCATCTTAGAGCAATGCTCAAAGGGCCTCTTTCTTGAGATGTGCAGTTTCAAGAGAACATTGAGCAAGATCAGGGAAAGTCTGAATTCTTGCGCAAGCAAATCCGGGACTTGGGAGAGGCTATTTCTGATTCTCGCAGGAAAGTAAGTCTCATGGAACAGAGCTTGAAGGATTATGAGAAACTGAAGAACGACATTAGGATGAAGGAGACGGAAAGACGGATGTTGAAGAAACAGAAGGATGAACAGTTCCAAGCACTTGGCGAGGATTGCGAAGGTTGGCTTTTTTTTAAAGTATTTTTGGCACTAGTCATTGTGATAATTGTGAGGTTGGCTTGCAGCTGTCATCAAAGCAAGACAAGGCAAACTGATACCTTATTTGATCATTCAATATTATGCTTGCGAGCTTTATCTTGCGTAGTGTATGCTTACTTGTTTATTGGAACGATAATGTTGATTCTGGTGAAAATTGAATGTGCTTGGACAGATACGACGGAGGAACTTGTGGCTTGGCAAAAGGAGTTCAATGTCAAGATTGCTGAGCTGATGCAGAACCAAATGAGCTCTGAAAGGAAGCTTAAAGATGGTGAAGCTGACGTTAAGAGAATTTCTGATCAGCACAGCCGGAATTATATTTTACAAGGAAAGCTGCAAGCCGAAGTGGAGGTATTTTCTGCTCCTATTTGGGCGCTGCTAAGTTCAAGTGTTTAAGAGGATGAATGGGTGCTTTATGCTGCTTTTGTGTCAGTAGATATGTGTGCCCATGTTGAGTTGTTTTTTCTCTTTTCTTAAAATTTAATAGATTCTTGCGAACGACAGGGGAACGAAAAGGCAAAAGCAGAATTGGGCAACGAGTTTCGCGAAGTGTTTGCGGAATACAATTTAGGTAACGTTGGGCCTCGTCGGACTATGGATGACGACCGACGTCTTGTGCGCCGAGTTGATCAGCAATTGGAGGAGTTGAACAAGGAGTATCATCACCGTAAGGTATGGAATACTTAATTACTTTCCTGCCTGCAAGGCCGTGGTGTATCACTCTTAATATTAGCGATTCTTTGTTACTATGTGTCGTGAAACTTAAGTGCAAGGCATCAGATTCTAGAACACAGAACTTTTAACTCCCATGCGTTATGTTCCTTTGCCTTGTGAGCTCATGTCATGTTATGTAGAGATTGTTTTATAAGATATACGTGTAAGATTAGTTTCATCTTTTAGCCTGCGCTCAAAGTGAATCTTACTGTCTTAGAGCTAGCACTTATTCTGAGACGATAAAATATTCTCTACAGTACACGTAAAAGATTACAGATCAGGATGTTCTTCGTTGAGAAACTCATGTTGGCATGTTGGACTGTGTAGGAGGCAAATAGGGTAGAGACTAGCAAGTTGTGGAGAGCTGTTCAGGAAGCAAGCGAAGAGTATCTCGGTGCAAAAAGTAAAGTGACTGCAAAGCAAGAAAAGAAGGTGCATTTCTTCGTTGCAGTAGGGAACAGTGTATCTCAAATCGCAAACTCTAATGGTGCTTTGGTACTCTTCGACTTATGTAATATTCCTGTTAACAAGCCCCACGATGTCTGGATTTGCTGATAAATTTGAAACTGGCAATCTGAGTTCAGGCCACTACAGAGGCGGCCAAATCACAGCTTGAAGAAGAAATTTCTGGATCTGAAGTTCCAGATCACGAAAGGCGTCGGTACGAAGCACAAGAGGCCAAGGCAGTAAGTTTGAATCCTTGTTTCGGTAGATTGTTTAGAAAGTTATAGAGCCCTCGCATCTTTAAATCTGGAGTGAATATTTCTTAAGTCGTGTACAAAGAAGACATTCTTCCATTATGGATCGGGCGGACTTATTTTATTTTCGAGTAATTTGAAATGTATAACTGTTTCTATCAGTAAGTCGTCCTGCTGGATTGCAGCTCGCGGAGATTAAAGCTTTGGAAGCGAAGGAGGAAGAGGCCCAGTCTGAGGCAAGGATTGAGGAGGGTAAACGTAGTCTAAGTGACTTCGAGACCCAGCTTAAATATTTGCGACGCGAAAAGGACATGTTAGCCAGCGAGTCTGCTGATCTTGCTGGTTTGAGATTAAAACAGGAAGAACTTGCGGACAAGGAACAGAATCTTCAGAGACTGTACATTCCTTTACTTTAACTCCTTCAACTTGCTTTCACTTTTCTCCCTGCCAAATGTCTTTGAAGTGATACTTCACGTTGTATCGTAGCCGGATCCACCTGTCATGTTACTTTTGAAGTTGTCTTCTGGTGGAAAGTTTACAAGCCTCACCTCTTTATTGTTTCATATTGATTTGTGTAAACAGTGTGGCAGACAAAAAAGAAACAATCAAGAAGGCTTTGAGAACTTTACCCGAGCCGAAAGATTTGAAGCGGGAGATAGAATCTGCATTGCGGTACGCCTGAAATTTCCTTGGAATTTGTGAATTTTGGATTTTGTAAACTCCAAAGAATCAAATTGTAAGCTCACCGACTGAATCAGCGAAACAATGTTTTCAATTTCATGTGCATTCGTCTGATAGAGATTCTTGATATCAGTGTAAGCAAAGCAGCTGCAACGGAAACAGCCCAGAAGTGTTCGAATGCCGAGAAAGAGGTTGTCAAAGTTGATTCCAGAATACAAGAGACTAGTTCGAGTCTTTCCAGATATAAACGTGATCGGGAATGTAAGTAGCTCAATATGAACTTTACGACGTTACAATCTTTTTGGCTATCGAGTTTGTGAATCTTATCCTTGATGGCTAGTTTCTAAAGGGTTTGTGCATGTGCTTCTTCAGCGTAGAACTTGTAGGAGATAAGGAACAGAATTGAGTTATCTCTGAGATTGAAAATGAGTACTGATTATTGATTTGTTTTCAACTGTGCACTACAGCCTTTCTTTTGGCTGGCACTCTGTGAAACCATCTTATAAGACGCTTTTAACGGTTTGTGTTTTGGAACGGCGCAGCAAAACGAAAGACGTTGTTAGGAAGGCTTGAGAATATCTTGAAGGTGAATGTGGATATTGCGGACTTTCAAGGAAAGCTACAGGAGGCTGTTGAGCAAAGGGACAAGCTCAAGAGGTCTGGAGTTCTTTCTACATCTCAGTCTCTGCTTATTCTCTGCATTTTAGAAAATCATATAATATGGAAGCAAGGCCTAATAAATAGAAGGAGCTGACAATCGCAGTGTAGATGGTCAACTTGCAGAATAGAGTTCCATTTTTCTTTGTGGAAATTTGAATAAAACTACCAGATGTGTTGCTGGAATTGAGTGTCTGTAGGAAGTACTGTGATTCACAGTTTTCTGATACCAGTGGTGTCTGTTGCCTGACAGTAAACATGATTTGTCCGATGGTATGAAACGTATATATGATCCTTTCGAGAGATTGGCTAAACAAACCCATGCTTGCCCGTGCTGTGACCGTGGCTTCACTCCTGAAGAAGAGCACGACTTTATCAAGAAGGTAGAGTGTAATTCTGACTGGTGTATAGTGCTAAAGTGTCCAGCTTGCTATATCTTTAGCTGACTTGTGTTCACATTTTGAAGCATTGCCTCACGGAATAAGAAAATTACGCATTCATTTTTTTGAGTACCCAATCACGAAAATGACCCGCTTTTTTTCATGTGTAATTCTGCAGCAAAGGGTGAAAGCTTCAAAAACTTCGGATACATTGCGGCAGTTAGCTAATGAGGCTTCAGATGCAGAAGTGAACGTGCAACAGCTAGACAAATTACGCCCTACACATGATGATTATCAGAAGTTGTCAAATGAATTGATTCCGGCAGCAGAAAAGACTTTGGCGGAGCTCAGAGAAGAGAAAGCCAGACTGACGGATGCACACGAGGATGTACGAATCTATTATTCCTGTACTTCCCGTTTTGTGATTCTAGTCTCTCATCTCAATAGTGTGCACCTTGTAATTAGAATTGTCCACCTAATAATTTTTCTGCACATAATTCCAGCGTCAGTATTTTCAAGGCATCAATTATTTGTTCTCCTTATGTTTGCCACATTTGACGAATCCTTCTTGTTCATATTCTTCCAGATGCTGGGGTTGCTAGCGCATGCTGAGGCAGATGTGGAGGTGCTTGAAAAGCTACAAGTCCCAGCAGATCGGATCACAGAGCTTTTTAAAGATATTGAGAGCGTGAGGAAGCAAGTGACAGATCAAGAAGACAAACTAGATACTAGGGCCCAAGGCGCCCGCACAATAGAAGATATTGCAGCTGAAATAAGAAGCGTGGAGGAGAAGCGGTACTACTTCGGTTTTGTTACTCGTTTCCTCGACCTGAATATTGTTCCCTGCCCACCTTTTAGGACCTATTGAAAATCTTCTGTGCGTTTATAGTATCGGTAGTTATGCAATGGTTTATGTTCAATTCCACTCAAGGTTATGTTGCTCTACTTATTTGGTATTTGTCCGAGACTTCAAAGGTATGACATTTAGTTTGATGATGATGCAGAGATGATCTTTACAGACGAGTTGAGAAGATGCGGGAAGAGCATGGTTATCTCAAAGACGATTTGATAACCTGGGGGCACAAGATGCGCATTGCTCGAGAGGAGAAGTCCAATGCTTTGGCTAAGTGTGCTGAAGTTGATCGCAAAAAGAAGGAAATAGAAAAGCTTGCCCATGAAATTGAACAAATTGATCTGGACACAGAGGTACGAGTTTTTGGGTGCACACTCTTCACTGAATTTCTTTATGGAACTAAGTACTTGAGAAATAAAGTGAAGGAGATTCTCGAGTCTTACCTTTCATTTCTCTTTTAGTTTAGGTTTGTGGAGCCAGCTTTTGAGTCGAATGAGACGAATTCTTGTTGTTGAACTTTGTAGTTAAATCATGTCTTGTATTCTAATTATTTTGAGATTTTGGCCATTTGCTTTGCAGATGTACAAGGAAGCTCTTGCTTCGGCAAAGCAGAGAAAGGAGCGTGTTGAGAAAGAACACACGGATTTGAAAAATGTAAAGGCAACGGAGGAAGATGTGTGCCTCCAAGACCTCAACAAATTCAAACAGGTCGTTGACAGACTCCACAGTCTATTCGAAAAGCTCCAAAAGTACGGAATCATTTTCTTCGCCGTCTTAATTCTAGAGCTCATACTAATTACTGGTTTTGTACGCATTTAGAGTAGCGACATGTCTTTTCACGGTATTACTGTTTTGAGGTCTTTACGGTACGTTTGAGTTTGATTACCTAACAAGCAAATTCTCTAATCGATGTGAACACTGGTTGCTAGATTTTCTCTCTCTAAAAAGGAGGAAGAATTTAGGAAGCTCAATGAACAGATTCAACATCAAAAAGATGAATTGGCAAAGAAGGAGCTTGAAGTGAAAAACTTGCGTGATGAGGTTGCAAAACTTGCTAGTAGCGTGGTTGGTCAAACAGAGCTGAAGCGTAATATTGATGATAACCTTCAGTATCGGAATCTGGGTGAAGAAGAAGAGAAGATGACACAAGCAATTGAAGCACTCGAAGAGCAACTGGTGAGGATGGGTGAACTGCATTCGCTGGAGGCAGATTTGAAAAGAGCCAATGCTGACTTGCAGAGACTGCTATCAGAGGTTAGCTTTTATATTTTGATTGCATTTGACGGTTTTTTCCATTTTCAGATATTTCAATATTTTTAATCATTTCTGGTTTAAATTCGATTTATGTGTTTCTTCACGGCTCAATGTGTAGCTCGTTCAGGTTCTTTTGAGTTGAATTCAGATTAGTTCAATTGATACATCTTATTGGGCTTTGATTCATTCTTCAGTCGTTGTAGCTGTCTTTGAAATGGTTTGCTGACCAGAAATTCCTATAATGCAGCAAAATAGAAGCCAAGGAACCATTGCTGTTTATGAGAGCAATGTGGGCAAAAACAAGGCTGAACTGAACCAGCCTCAGTACAAAGATATTCAAAAGCGCTACAGTACTCAACTTATCCAACTCAAGGTAATATTCAGACACGGTACATCTTGTGAATGTCTGATATCTGAAAGCTTACAATCAGCTTCTGTTACATTAGTTTTCAATCAATTTTATGCGTACTGAATTTAGATATGTGGATTCTTGACCTATTTTGTAGTCCATGTGGTTGAATGATTGCAGACAACTGAGATGGCCAACAAGGACCTTGACAAGTATTACCATGCCCTTGACAAGTGAGCGCCTTGTCGCTTTGTATTTTCAACTATTGTGGATTAGCTATCCAGTAGAAATCATAATCTGTCAGGAGATTGTTTACTAGAAAATGGCAAATGGTGGTACACTGTTATAATACATTAATTTTACTAAGGTTTTGGATTTCTCTAAATAGTTTGTCTCTGATTGACTTTATATTCGTCTGAGTTTGTAACAGGGCATTGTTGCGATTCCATTCGATGAAGATGGAAGAAATCAACAAGATTGTAAAAGAATTATGGCAACAAACATATCGTGGTCAAGATATTGACTTCATCGAAATTCGATCCGATGCAGAAGGAGTGGGGACTCGATCTTACAGTTACAGGGTCAGTGTACTAATTCGTTTATCTCGTTTAGAGGTTCTTACTCGGACAAATTTATTTACAATCTTCCCTGGACCTCAAACAGTCTTTCTTGTTAGATCTTGAGACTTCTACACACTGTTAGCATTATGTTTTTGATCCAGTGAGCTGATATTTGCCGTTAAACATTGAAAATGGCCAAGAGACAGTGAGTTGTTTGATCACGAACGATCGAAAGTGTATCATTTCCCTATTTAGACTCCTCAAGTTGCATCTTTAAAATTATGACGAGGCGAAATCTGATGTTCAGGTGGTTATGCGGAGCGGGGACGCTGAATTGGACATGCGGGGTCGTTGCAGTGCCGGTCAGAAGGTAAACTCCATGTCACTCGTCCTTGGTCGTATGATTTCCGAGTTGTGTTTGTATGTTGCATGTAGCCTTAAGTAAATAGGTAGTGTGGGTGACACTAGTTATCACTTTTAGTGTACTTATGGGCATTTGGATGCAGGTACTCGCATCTTTGATAATCCGACTGGCTTTGGCAGAGACATTTTGTCTAAACTGTGGTATCCTGGCACTAGACGAACCAACCACCAATCTTGACACGCCCAACGCCGAGAGCTTAGCGACCGCTCTTTTGAGGTATGCCAAAACTTCTGTGACATGATTGCTAAATAAGGTTTTTTTCCAACAGTCTTTGCAAGCTCGAACGAATCAGGATGTCTGAGAAACAACGTCATTTATTGTTTGAGTGGCAATTGATGAAAAAAATTCTGGATAAGTTAAGAGAGTCCTTACTTGCAGGATTATGGAGGACCGGCGAGGGCAAGAGAACTTTCAGTTAATCGTAATCACACATGACGAAAGGTTTGCTCAGCTTATTGGGCAACGACAGCATGCAGAGCGCTACTACCGCATCTCCAAGGACGATCAGTAAGTTCCTCATTTAGTTGTACTCATCCGTTGTCATTCACCTTCTACTCTGAATGCAACTAAGCTAGCATTGCATATGGTGAACTCGTCTTTTCCTAAGCTTGTGCTTTTGTCCTGTGACTTGCAGCCAGCACAGCATCATCGAGTCTCAAGATATTTTTGACTAGTGTGTTGCTGGATGTTTAGTACTTAATGTTCTCGTAGTGCTAACGATCAGATATCAACAATGGGCTTCGGTTGATATACTTGAGGTAGACGTTCTCAAATTTTGCTGAAATTTTGTACAGGAGTCGGTTTATGTGTCAGACAGGGGAATATCCAGGACTGTTTTGCTAAGATGCACACATGGTTTGGATCATGCCTTCGGGCAATTTGTATTAAATCTTGCAATGGAAATGTTACGATTCAACATGATTGGTACTGTTGGGCTGTTGTTGAGAACTGGTGGTTTAGCGTGGATGTGGACACAGCATCTACCAGTTAGAACAAGGACGTGGAATTGTTACGCAGCTGATCTTCATAATCATCGACTCTTCAAGGTTTCGTGAAGAAGAGAATGTTGACGACTGGAGAATGTATTGCAACCCGATTGCCAAGGTACACATTCCCTCCTATTCATCAATCGTTCTACTTAATACGTTAAAGAGTACAGTAATGTAAAAGTAAAATGAGACGTAAGAGTGGGAATGGACTCTTGCGCCTGATATTCATGAAACAATCACGGACATTATAGTTTCTTTGAAGGCTTCACACGTCTAAGTAGGCAGAATGTCGCTTTCTTGACCTCAAGTAACAGCAACGGCATAATATAAGAAGATTTTGACAGGAGTGAAGCATCGTGCAGGCAAAGAAAGATATCGAATGAGATGATGCAGCCAAGAGAAAATGGCATAGAATGAGGCAGAAAAAGAGTTTTTTTTCTGTAATATATACAACCTCGATCTACAGGGCCTCGTTTCTGAAGTGGCAGAGCAAAATTCTAGTAACTCATGCGTGTGGACTTGCCAAGATGGGCCTCGCTATTCATCACACCGCAGCGCGCTCGTGAAGGTTTCCCATCTGTACCACTCTTGCGGAATGCTTCCCGGAGCTGGTCCAATGCGCTTTCCGAGGGTTCTCCTTCGCTTGGAGTTGATCAATGACGTGCTGATCCGCGACTCTGGCTGCGCTGCAGCTCCTCCTCGGCTCGTTGGAAGGAAGGTGAGTGTAACGCACAGTCTTGAAGCGAAGCTTTCTGGCGAGGATCTTCCCGAGGCCGAAGACGAAGGCGCGCTTCCGCTTCTTCAGCCTCAGGAATCCAGTCCACAGCGGCAGCCGAATGAGGCGGCTGGCCTTGCAGATTGCAGGGTGGTCATCCTGCCGCAGCGTGGTCCTCACTCGCGTGGTGAGCCCGCTCCACATGGGCATGGGCAGCAGCTTGCTCACATTCGTCAGCCCGTGGACGATGTCCTCCATGGAGGGGCGGCGGGCTCCCGTAGCGCGCACGCAACGCGCAGCAATTGTGGCCATCTGCTTCACGGTGGCAGTCACTTGTGGGGGCTTAAGGCGCGTGTCGCAGATGGCCATGGCGTTGTCGTTCTTAATGAGAGGGAGCGCCCAGTCAAGGAGGATGAACGGGGTGAAGTCTGCGTCCACGGACACCGCGCTGCGCCCGCTCATGATCTCCAGCAACAGCATCCCGAAGTTGAAGACGTCGCCTTTGGTGCTGATGTGCGAGGGATTCTCGTCGAAATCCAAGAACCGCTCGTCATCTTCGGGAATTGACGACAAGTTACTAGGGCGTCGCGGCGGGTCCATCTCCTGCGCGCACCGGGCGAGGCCGAAGTCGCCCAGCCTGGCGTTCCAGTCGCGGTCGATAAACACGTTCATGGTGCGTATGTTGCGGTGGACGATGGACGGCGAGGAGGCGTGGAGCGCCCGGATGGCCTTGGCGACCTGGAGCGCGAGATGCACTCGTAGGGGCCACGTCAGGGACGCGGCGCGGTCGATGGTGGAGTGCAGGTGGTCGTGGAGCGAGCCGTGCGCCATGTGCTCCACCACCAGCAGCCGCACCTTGTCCTGGCTGTGACCCAGCAGATTCACTAGTCGCCGGCTGAATAGCTTCGACAGCATCTGCATCTCGTTCTCGAACGCGTCCTCGTCGTGCCAGAGCCGCGGCCCCGGCGTGGGGCGCTTCACGGCCACGACGCGCCCATCCCTCAGAATTCCCCTGAAAATCAGCCCGTGGCTCGCCTTCATGATCAGATTCTGAGGGGCGAATCCGCCCGTGGCTGCCTCCAGGTCCTTGAACTTGAACACCTGCAGGTTGCTGGTGCCTTGTTTCTTTGAGTCAGACGAGGAGCTGCACACGGCGATCGCAGACTTGCTCTTACATGACAGACCCATCACGAGCCAGAATCCGGAACTTCTGGATATCAAATCCCCGCGACTGCTTAGAGTGGTGGTTGATTCGACTGCAACAGCATCCGTTCGGGATCACCAAACATCATAACTCTGGAGGAATATGGCGCTTGATCAGACCAGATTTACGCACCTGCATGTTCAAATATGGGCATGTGGGCAAAGGTTAGCAATCTTCCTATCGCCAAAGGATAGGCTTCCTTCAACATACGCAGCCAGAGGAAGAGATTGATCACAGAGGCTCATCTAAGTAAAAGCGTTGAAGGCGATGCTTGCGGACAGAACCGGGCATGGCGAAGGAAGGGGATGATCGGTCCTCCACATCTGTCTGAGAAGAAGAGGAAAAACGCCATCCATTGTCCTAACTGAGAAAACAAGCAACTACACGACGCGGCACAAGAAAAACGGAGCTACAGTGAGAGGAATTCCAATCTAATCCGAGAGAGAGAAGAAGTACAGACTGCCATCTCTCATCAAACAATCGCTGTGGTATGATTTTCGAACATCTAGAGATAGCGTATTAATTGCTCGAAATCCTTCTGCGTTTCCACGTCCTGCCAATGTTCTCTTGTGTGGTCCTTACACGGTGCAGAGACTGAAGAGAGCCCGGGGGGGCGCAGGCCACGTCAAAAGCAGTGGGCGCATACTGATCACCTACAAAGGCCTCTGACAAAGGCAGTAGGAAGTGGACCCAGTAGACAGCGACCTTCGCCCTGAAATGTCTTTGAATTATTGAAGTTCTCGTCACGGGGATGTCGCCACCACGAAAGAGAGGCTCCACTACTTGTCGCCAAGGACGGGGTGAAATCATTCACACCTCAAGAACCTCCTTGCAACCAATCTGGAGGTCTTCAAAGCCTAAACCGATGACAAAGAGCAGGGGCACGTTGATTTACCTGAACAACCTGGGTAGCGTCTGTTTGATCGCCAACGCCGGGAAGAGAAGCAGATACTTTTCTCGTGGGAGATTCAGTGAGCTGAGAATGCACATGCGACTCTTCTCCGATGTTTGGAGGATATAAAACTGAAGGTGATCCACGAGGTGGCCGTTCCTTCTTTGGCTGTGACGCGAACTCTAAACTCCGCAGACGTAATTACAATCAGCCAAATCACCCCGGGGATATCTTCACTTCCAGGTGACGGTATGCTGCCATAATAAGAGGATGATTATTATGGTGCCATAATAATCCTCCTCTCGCGGTGGTACAGCTCCAGACGCATTTACTGCATCTGTTTACAAGGAACGCCGCCCCCTCGTCTGCATGAGTGGCCCTGTCAATCATCAGTTCAAGCGTGGCACTCACCAAGGTGTTGGAATCCGTGCCCATCATCAGAGCCTAGCTCACTTCCTTAGAGCCTCGGTTTCGAAGCTGCGCTGCCGATTATGAAAATCCAATCATATTACCTTCAACCAGGTGAGCCGGTTCGAATTCTACTCCCTCCCTTTAATGTGCAGTTAATAAAAAAAAGACACCTCTCTCCCCTTTAATCAACAACTCTCTCAGTCTACAAAACACCTCTTCCTCAAACATAAAATGCGAATCTGAAAACTCTCAGCCCTCACTAATTACAAGATTTTGCCACAAAAAAATAGGGAAGTAGTGTCACTCACTAAAAGTTTTTTTTTCCTTGTTTTTTTTTTAATTATTATGTGTGAAATGGGGCAGTAACACGCAGCCATTTTGGTGAGCTCCTGCCAATCCTTCTCGAGATTCTGCTACATTACTCTGACAACAGACGCCGTTAACTGGTAACGGTCTTATTGACGCAACTGTAAGTACCACCTAAACTTATAAGTAGTGTAACTTGTGCACTTATACTTGAATATTCTCCGACAGTAGAATCTCCATGGTACACATATGTATGTCTGGTAGGTAGGTATGTGGATGGTAGGTGTGGGTGCAAATACTTGATGGAATTTCCAGTGCCTGGAACATACTTTAGAGTTTTTTGGAATGTAATTACCTTGGTGATGCTCACTGTCTCTTGAGATTCTCCGAGTTGCCTTTTTTGTGGATTGGAGGGTGAGGCACAATTAATTTTCTCGTGGGAATATCATATCAACTGAAACTCCTAGTTCTGTTGTTGTCTTTGCGTGTGTGTCTTGGACGAGGAATTTGGACAATGGTGTGTTCATTTGGTTGCGGACTTTGGTTTTTCTCATGATGGGTTTCTGTGCATGATGATGGGCGTTCACGAGGATTGGGCACAAGCGAGTTTGTTGATGGATGCTCGTCGTAATAAGGTGAGAATCTTCGCCTTCATGTTGGCCATGTGCAGACAGGACTTGCACTCATCATATACTCTAGGGCACTCTTGCCCTGCCACCATTTCTTCTTTCTGTCGCCGAAAGAATACAGAGCAGTCTAGACTTCACTTGAAATGGACTAGGGGAGCAGGTTCAATGCTTATCTGAAGCGCGACAAATGTATTTATCGTTCGGTGGAATAGTTATTTTCCTTTTGGTGGTGCTTTCAGTAGGTTGGTGGGTTTTGCTATCGTTGGCACTTTTACGTGTAGTTTTGAAGTCTTACAAATTTTGGATAATTTTTTACTTCAAAATTACACTCTGACATCTTTATATTACTTTCTTTAATATCACAAATTTCCAAATCCAAAGAATTGTCATATTAACTCTTAAGGTTTCTTGACTATTAACATCAAAGACACTTCAAAATTGCCTATTTTACTGCAAAAAATGGAAAGGAAAGAAAATAGTAGGCTATGGCTAAACAAAAATCAATTGCGCAGAGTTGACTATATTGCCATCAAAATAGCTTAACTTTTTTTTAGAGGTCTAATGTGAAAAAGAATGATATTCCCTTGAAGCTACAAAACTTTGTGGTCAAAATTGACATTGTAGTTGAAACTAGGCCAAAAATTTACCATCCTTTAATGGTCCTTTAGGAGTTACCATGAATCACAAACATTCCAATTTAAATAAAAATCGGTTCTTCCATAGCCAACCTTTTCAATAGGAACATGTCAAATTGATCTTTTTGGAACTCAAGCCCATGATTATAAAGGGGTGTCCATATAGCTCCGTAACTGTAAGAGTTTTATTAATAGTACTCTAGGTCACCCCCCTATTTCAAAGTCTTATGAGAATATCTGAAACTTCATGGGTAGGGTGACTTGGCTTGGAAGAAATGTGGAGAAACTATCAACCAACTCTTAGGGAACTTGGGGTATTGGAAGAGGAGCTTTAGCTTGCATTGAATAGGGCCTAAAGGTAAATTCATGCATGACAACTCCTGGATTTTGTTGGTGCATAACTTAGGATTTGCTCTTGGTCATCCGTAATTAACCCCCCCCCCTTTTCTCACCTTCTCGTTTCTTTTTGTGTAAGATTTTCACAATTACTCTATTAAGGTAAGTTGGCCCAAACCAATTATATCCCAAAACCAAAAACTATAAAATGGTCCCATGTCCAGCCCACTTCCATCCCATCACCACCCATCCAACTCCAAATTAAGGTTTGCTATCGGTCACAGCCCTTTACTTTAGGTATGCGCTTATGGGGTAGTACCTTATGGACTCAGATACCAGCTAAACATGGCAGAACACTTTAAAAATCCATAACTAACTCCCATTTCATCAGAAAAATATGAAATCACTTGGGCTAAAGTTGTTATTCTCTTAACTACCACTAAAAAAATAACTGTATTATTATGCATCCCCTCCAAGTATGCACACTGCCTCATCTGTTGGTTTTAGGCTGGGTTAGGGGGGTTTCACACTAGGGGCCGAGCTCGAGGGGCCGAGCAATTCTAGCAATTTGATTGGCCTAGAGTTGAAAATCGGCCCGTGGGCCTTCACACTAGGGGCCAAGGGCCAAGGGCCGAAGGGCACCAAAATGCTTACATGGCAGCACTTTTTGAGAATTTTGGTGCCAATAGTTCGGCCCCTCGAGGAGAGTTTGGGTCCAACAAGAATAGAAACCCAAACTTTTGCCGAGGGGCCGAACATTTTCTCATTAAAATAATTTTAATAATTTTTTACAACTCCAAAACTCGGCCCCTCGGCATAGTTTGGTCTTCAATGGAGTTCGGCCCTTGGGCTTAGTGTGAAACGCCCCTTACTCTATACCGTGCCAATCCAGATTGTCTGGGAAGCCAACCACGCAATATTTGCAAGGGCCCAATTTTGTTATCCAGAGTCAAAACAGGGAAAGAAAGGAAACCCCAACTTTTCAATGGAAATCACATCCATGATGGACCATTGCATCATTTGCAAAGCCAAATCAAGTACGTACGGATGGGTTGTAATAATTCATCAGAAAATGGCATCTCCACAGTGCACGCCTCTGACTACAAGTGATTGCTTGTGTTATCAGAATTGCCGACGACGATTTCAATAGGTGTCCAATCAACTAGTCCCACTTATGTCACCTCCCACAATACCACTTTCAAGGATTTGTGCTTAGACTTCTTCCAACGCACGTTGTATTTGCATTGCATGTGTTTTCACCATTAGCGCCGGGAGGGTTGATTCTCGTCGTTTTTTTAATTTCCAAAATGTAGCCCGCAGAAAGATTGACACTGGACTTTTTTGTTGGCTACATTCCAAAATTTCTAGAGATGATCGGGACCGTCCCTCCCAGGCTGTATATGAATGAGCAAGTGCACTTCTTCCAAGAGATATTGTGGTACCTGTTGCGCGCGCCAGCTTCGTGATGAAGATTTTAAATAAGCAAGGAATGTGATAGTTAGCGGTACACTCACATATTTCATACAGATGCATTGCATGACGCCATCCTTTCCCGCATTATTTTGTAAAATACCATCCTCCAATTCGGCACTGTTAAATATGGTTTTATCTGGATTCTCATATACAATTGTGTCGTTGCAATGTGTGACATCTACACATTCACGAATGGAATAATTGTATGCCTATTGCAGCAATTCAACTTTTCCGGTTGACACACTAAATAAGATTCTGGTTAAAGATTCTTGACAGCTGTGTCCACTAAAACTTTGCCTTAAAGTAAAAGAATTGCATAACAAAGGTCTAAAAGCAATCGGACAACAAAAACAACTTTAAAAACTATGTTGTGTTGTAAATTACATGTGTGAGTATACCACAACCAATCTCTCCATGCTGGTAAAATATATATTTAAAACCAACCCACTCAATCCGTAGCAAATATAATATCACATACCTCTCTCTATCCTCATACGAATTACAACTATGACATTATTCATCACTACATATCATTTACGCTATAATCATCACTATCCATCTTTTAATTACAACATGCAATACCATGTTATCCTCAAGATATCAAAACAACAATAAAGCATAATAGACAATCATCTTTCTAAACAACCCCCAATACAACATATCGATACAAATCACATCTACATCCAATTTCTAAAGCAAATGCATAGTATAATAAAACGAGGGGACTTAATACACAACACATTATATGTATTTATTCACAAATATAACATACCGCCGACCACAACTACAATCAAAGTGTAATTACACTTTCTCTCTAACGTTTTGATTTCAAAGACACTCAAATGCCTAGACTCCATTCCAAAATACTTACATCCGCCACCGGATAATGATTATATTTCCCCGTCAACCATGCTCGCTAGTATCAAATCAACAAAATACCATTTTTATTACGTGGAATGCATCATTGTTGATTACTGCTTTCCCAAACATTTAAAATCTTATAAACGGATCCCAAATAATGGGAGACTTAAACATGATACTTTATGCGTTTGGAGCTTACCATGTAACAACCCTCCACTAGAAGACTTAAACCCAAACTTGACCAAACAGTTTATAAAATCCAAATATTATAATAATAGATTCTTGCTTCATAAAATTAAAGAAAATAAAAAAATGATTAAATATACACGAGCCACTTCTAAATGCAATCAATGCATGAGGATGAAAAATTGACCCTTTGATAGTAATTACGGTTGGGCTAGAGTTGCAACTCATATTTCCTCCATGGTGTCAGTAGAAAAATTCAAAATCCAATCTATCTCTATAAGAACCACTAAATTCATGCATTGACATGGCAATCCAACATGTCATGTCAATCCTCCTTCACAAGCAAAGACTAGAAAATATCCAACCGCTTTTTAATATACATGACCCAGGTTACAACCATAATACAATAAATCTGCATAAAAAATAATTGATCTAATCATCTTCATCAAAACATACTACAATATCCTCCCACATTGTCAATTCATACCAATTGTAACAACTAACGCTCGTTGGGCTACCTTTTTAAACCCTTAAATGTCAATTAAGTGTATATACATGCACATATTTTACTTTGTAGAATACAACAAATATATTAAAGTTTAGCAAGACTTACATGTTTAGATTAACCGTTAAACATCAGAAGGTGCTGCCAGTGGCCACAATATTCTACATGTATAATGTTGTATTTGAACATGATAAGGTTGAGATATTGGAATGACCTCCAAATGAAAGATGTTAGTTGAAGAATTTCAATCTGAAGGTGTAACTTTTGCTAAACTTTAGTACACTTTTGTATTCTACAAAGTAAATACATCTCCATATATATAGTTCGTGACTGATGTTTAAGGATTAGAGATTCTTCAACTAACATGTTTCATATGGAGGTTATTTCAATATGTGAACCTATCATGTTCAATTACAACTCCACACATGTACAATACTATGGCCACCAATATGTATTTGGTGTGCATAGATTTACTGCTGGAACAAATAGACACTCTATTCAAAGACACTCTATTCAAAGATCAAAGTTCTTCTTAATACTTATTGAATTTGCCACTGATTATCCAATTTTTAACCAAATGTGATGGCTTATTAGAAGCACATTGGCAAGAACTTTGAAACAATTTGAAGTTTGCCTTCAAATCTGAAGTATTGAGTCATGATAAGCAATCAGAGTTTCAAGTTGAACTTCATTACAAAAGCAATGCATGACACATAGACATTAGAAACAACACACACTACCGTAGGTGAACCTCTGGTCCGGCATAAATTAATAAGAAAAGCCCATGCCAAATTAAGCGGATTTTTTTTTTTGAAAATATCGAAATTGTAAAAAATGTATATTTACAGATTTTGGCACATGGAGAGACATGAAAGGGGATTAAAGCTCAGAAAAGTCTTCATCCATGGCATTTCATGCAAAAACACTTGGGTTTGGAGTTCCAAGGTCAGGAGTTCAATCCCCCAAGGGTGCCAAAGTAAGCCAAATATAGTAGTCTTTGATTTCTTGCCGAAAATAACACTATTGTTATTTTGAATGCCAAATGTCAATTTTTCACTTTAATTAATTATTCGGCATTAAGGTGCCGAACGAGAGGTTCTGATTTCTTGCCGAAAATAACACTATTGTTATTTTGAATGCCAAATGTCAATTTTTCACTTTAATTAATTATTCGGCATTAAGGTGCCGAACGAGAGGTTCACCTACGGTATGTTGCCTTATATCTACTTCTTTCTTAGATTTCTAGCTTGTTCTAGGATCAATTTTTTCATGTAATATCTGGTTGAAAGCTCCAACAATTGCACTTTTATCTAATTTTCATGCGGAAATGAAAATCATCTCATCCATTACACACAATGTATAGTGTCCAGCAAATGAGTTACGTTTATTGTATCCATAGGGGCAAAAAACAGATATAGAGATGTAATTTTGAATTGGCATTATACATTCAATTTTGGGCCAAATCATGGATGAAAAATTGCATTGGAAAGGGAATGAAGTTCATTTAATTGCAAGAAGAAAATTTTACAACAAACTTGCAAAATCATACAACAATAAAGTATCTTAGGATCACTACCTACCATCTTATGCTACCATCTTTTGCATCGATTACAGCCCTCATACGTTTAAGCATGCTAGCAATGAGGATCTTAATTATTTCCTCAAAGATGCCTTCCCGTGCCCATTTAATGAATTCGATTAATTCTTCTTGGTTTTGTGGTATCGACCCATTTTGTACAGAGTCCTTTACAATCATTCATAGGTTTTCTATAGGGTTCAAGTCTGGCAAGTTTGCCGGCCACTTAAGCTTCTAATGCGATGCGCCACTCTCAAACTCTCGGCGTATTACTGTAATGCATTGAGGCGCCGTCTTCTATGAGCATAAGATTCTCACGCTCATGATGCAAAAAATAAAAGCCGCTTAAGCGACCTTCATACACAATATCCACAAAATCTTCACTTGTGCGTTTGTGAAGTGGCATAACAACAATAGGGCACTTATCAAAGCCACTAAAGGCTCCCCAAATCATGACAGAAGTGTGGCCCAACTTGAATGTGGGGGCTATGCAATCCAATGAGTAGTGTTCATACGCTTGACGCCAAACCTTGACTTGTTGGGACTTCTTTCCAATTTCAAACAAGGACTAGTCTTTCCACATAATGTTGCGCCAATTTGATAGTATCCATCTCTTGTGTGCCTTGGCAAATGCTAGCCTATCTGCTTTGTGTTTCCGGTTCAAAAATGGCTTCCTTGTAGCAACTCAATTGCCAATCTCTTGTTATACGTTGATTGTACGCTTGCAGACCTTGACCCTCATCTGCACAATGATAGCTCCAAGAGATAGGTGACGATTTTGGGTGAGAATGCATGCAAGGTCCCTCTTATCACAAATTGAAAGCTTATGAGCCCTTCCACCAGGCTTACACCCTACCACTATACCATGCTCACAATAGTTCTTCAAGACAGTGAAGACACTTGATTGACTCATGTCCAACTCCTTTGCAATACAATAAGTTGACATTCCAGCACTCCGCATTCCTACAATGATCCCTCTTTCTTCCTTGCTTAAAGTCCTTGTCTTCATCTCCCTCAAATAGAACCAGTGCACAACAACATGCACAATGTGCACAAACATGCACATACATGCACAGACAATGTTCATAGACCATATGCCCAACAATTTTGACCTCCACCAACACTCAATTCTGCTACAAACAAAAATGTTGGCACTCAAATCCACCATGATTCTTAGAACCCAAGGATCCATTTTGTTGTTGCAAGTCAAAAAGAATCCTTGTTGTAATGGCGTGTTTGCAGTTGACGTTGGTGCAAGTTTTCCCGTTGTACTAACAACAAATTGAGACCTCTTTAAATATCCAAAATTTGTAGCTGGTGACATTTTGGAACGTTCCAAATTTAGCAGCTGCTGAGTCACAACTATGACTTTCATATATCCACAAAGCCACGTGTTTGAAATTCTTGCCACATTCTCATTCTGAAGTGACCCTTCTACAAAAAAAACGTGTTGCGGCAGTGCAAAAAAGAAACGTAACTTATTTGCAAGGTATTGTATAATACCCGACAATAACTATACATTTACGTACGTGTCCACACTGCACTGCTTCCAACTTTGACACCCTCGTGAGGGCTAAAAAATAATCATTTTACCATGAAATTTTTGGCACAAGATTAATTCCATGTTGACAACATGTGTGCAGAATTTCAAGGCTAGAAGATTAATACTAAAAAAAGATATTCAATATTTACCAACATGTGTAGTTGTGAGCCATTTACAGCTGCCAACTTTGACACCTTCCTTAGGGCTGATTTTTTTTATATACTGTGAAATTTATGGCACAAGATCACCTCTATGTTTATAGCAAGTGCGCCAAATTTCAAGGCCACATGATGAATACAAAAAAAGATACTCAAAATTGTTTCTCAAATTTACATAAGTTGCTAGATTTTGAAGATGGTTTTTTGTATTCATCTTCTAGCCTTAAAATTTGACACACATTATATCAACATAGAGGTGATCTTGTGCCATAAATTTCATGGTCAATCAACAATTTTTCAAACCTAGGGAGGGTGCCGAAGTTGGCAATAGTGAAATGGTTTCCCTGATTGTTTCTCACAACTACACATGTTGGTAGATTTACGTTTGTTTCTTTACTTTTGTGGATCTTTCGGACTTGAAATTAAGCACACGTACAATCCACATAGAGGTGATCTTATGTCCAAAATCTCATGGGAAAAAATAAAAAATTGAATCCTTGGGAGTGTGTCAAAGTTGGAAGTAGTGAAATGTTACTCACAACTACTCATGTTGGTAGATTTCAAAAACCTTTTGTTATGTGTATATTTTAGCACTCAAGTTTGGCACACATGTAATCAACATAGAGATAGTTTCATGCCAACATTTTTATGGGAAAAAACAAAAATTTAATCCTTGGGAGTGTGACAAAGTTGGCGAGGAGTGAAGTGTTTCTGACCACTAGACATGTTGGTAGATTTGGGATATTATTTTTTGTGTGGATCTTTTGGACTTGAAATTTTTCGCACATGTAATCAACATAGAGGTAGTCTCATGCTAAAAATTCCGTGGGCAAAAAAAATTCTATTAATCCTTGGAAGGATGTCAAAGTTAGTAGCTTTGAAACTTTTCTCATAGCTACATATGTTGGCAAATTTTGAATATTTTTTTTTGTATTCATCTTTTGGACTTGAGTTTTGCACACATGTTGTCAACATAGAAATGACTTGTGCCCAAAATTTCATGGTAAAACGACAAATTTACAGCCCTTATAAGGGTGTCAAAGTTGATGGCAGTGTAGTGTGGAAATGTACATATGCAAAAAGAACGTATACTTATTGCCGGGTACTGTACTCTGCAGTACTTTCAGAAAATATACATACTTTTTGCATTCCTAGGGAAAGTAATTTTCAGTGCTGCCAACTTTGACACCGTCTTGAGGGTTAGAAATTGATAATTTACCATGAGATTTTTGGCACAAGATTATTTCTATGTTGACAACATGTGTTTCAAATTTCAAGGCCAAAAGGTGAATATAGAAAAAGATATTCCAAAGTTACCAACATGTGTACACCATTCACTGAATATAGTGTGGAGGTATAGGTAATGTGGATGAAAATTGAGGTGGACCACATCACTTTTGGTTATTAATATAGTAGTAATATGAAGGGTTTTCTCCTCTTATATTGGGCAAGTGATACTTATGTGGGGCGGGGATGGGGACGGAGACGGGGACAGGGACGGGGACGGGGACGGAGGACGGGGGATAGGGGACAAGGACGGAGGGGACGATGGATTGGAGGGAAAGGGCTAGGGGATGGGGAGGTGGGGACTCAACACAAAAAAATGTTGTGTCCGGAGGACACAGGTACCCCACTAGTTATTATTATATATAGTATTAATATTATCATATATGTTATTATGTTATTATTATATGTTATTATATGTTATTATTATGTTATTATAATATTATTATGTTATTATAATATTATTATGTTATATTATTATGTTTATATTATATTATATTATATTATATTATAATAATATGTTAATATTCTTATGTTATATTCTTATGTTATAAAATATTATTATTATGTTATTATATTATAATTTTGGTTTTGAGTACAACTTGTAAAAACTTATCCACTCCTTGCACACTTGTTTTGAATATGCTACACCCTGTCTCTACCTCTAAAAATTGGTGTGTAAGGAGCTAACATCATGCTTAACAAGATGGTAATAGATTTAGACCTTGTGTAGTGAAATTTTTTGACACCAACTAAAGTCAAAGTCTGCTGATCCACTAAACGCAGGGAAGAAAATGAACCATTTGCTTGACTTCAAACACTATAATCTTTCAATCCGTGCGGTCAAAGTTTAAGAAATTTTGTACATGTATTACTTAATAAGCCTTTATTGAGATCCTACGGTCAGAACTAAAAATCAAAGTTTTTGTTACCTTCTTTATTCATTGCACTAGAATCCATTAATTTTGAAGTGTTTTCGGTGTAAAACTGCCTAGGTACCTTAGGGGTTAAGTAGAGAATCCTCCTAGTTGGTATCACGCGCAAGGCCTGCAGCTGGTCCATGTCCCAATAGAGAATGGCATCTGCGCATGCGCATGCATCGATGGTGATGGTAGTTGAATAGGGATCTAGAAACATGGAGGGAGATGACTTGAGTTCGAACCTGATTGGGGCCAAACTCGGTCGGGGTACCGTATACAGTGGGGTACCGTATACATTGGGGTACTGTATACAACGGGATATTGTATATAGTGGGGTACTGTATACTGTACCCCACTGTATACGATATCCCACTATATACGGTATCCCACTGTATATGGTACCCCACTATGTATGGTACCCCATTGTATACGGTACCCCGCGGTATACGGTACCCCGACCAAGTTTGGCCTCAATCAGGTTCGAACTCAAGTCATCTCCCTCCATGTTTCTAGATCCCTATTCATCTACCATCACCATCGATGCATGCGCATGCGCAGATGCCATTCTCTATTGGGACATGGACCAGGTGCAGGCCTTGCGCGTGATACCAACTAGGAGGATTCTCTACTTAACCCCTAAAAACCCAATCCAATTTTCCTCAAGAAACACTCCAAACCTACAATTACCAAAAGTGGCAAGACCATTTAATTTTGAAGTAAATTTTTGGTCATTTAACCTTAGGATCTCAAACTAGATATCTATATATAGTCACCATATTTTTAAGGCTATAATCCACCGCACGGATTGAGAGATTATCGTGTTTGAAATTTAAAAAAGGGCTCATTCTTTTCCCTGCATTAAGTGGATCAACAAGCTTTAACTTCACTTGGTATCAAATTTTTGCACTACATAAGGTCTAAATTTTTTACAATTGTGTTAAATATGATGTTAGTTGCCTACACACCAATTTTTAGGCATAGAAAGGGAGTGTAGCATATTTCAAGCACTTGTGCAAGAAGCGGAGGTTGAAATTTTTTGGAAAGTTTCTATTTCACAAATTATTTTTTTGTGAACTCAATATACTTTAGAATGATAATCCAAACAATTGATAAGAAGGTTTTCACCACATGCTATGGTCAAAAAAATAAGAAGTGGAAAATTTGAAGATCTCTAGGTTTTATGTAGAAATAATGTTATTTTTTTCCCCCTTTCCCGAAATGTGTGAAAATGTTTGACATGAGTAAAAATGCTCTTTTTACACTAAAGACTAGAATTCTTTTTTAAAATCTTAAAATAAGGTATTATTCTTTATATGTACAAAAAATCTCAATGTCAATAGAAACTTTTAGCAAACTGCCCGAACTTCCCGGACTCCCCATATTGACCTTTAAATGGTGATAACTTTTGAATCATGAATCCAAAAAAATTTATAAAAATATCCCCACGAAGCTCTTTCAAGGGACAATCTAGTCTAAAATTTTCATAAGACAATGATTTTTTCCTAATTTTAGGTACCTGCCCAAAATCCAAAATGTACCCTATGGGTACACTTGGGCTTTTAGCAGTTAACTCCTAAAGGACCGTCATAATTTTACACCAAAAACATTTCAAAGTCACTGAATTTAGTGTAATGAGTATGAAAGAAAACAAATCCTTTTATTTCCAATTTTTATGATAAGACCTCAACTAACCCCTAAAATTCCTTGACAATTTCACACCAAAACCTTGATCAAACTACCTCTCTAAGATGCACAATTGCAAGACTGATTGAAACAAAATTTTACTACTTTCAACCATAGGATCCTCAACTTAACTGCTACAAGGTGACAATTTGATAAACTTTCATAAACTTTGATCATACGGATTGTAAGATACATGCATTTGAAAAGTGCAGTGTGGTTTTTTGTTCCCAACTTGAACAGGGTCAACATACTTTGACTCAAGATATTTGTATACTTTTCCAATACACATTGCATAAAATTTATGGATATATGTTCTACCTTGTGTTGGGTCATTGCACACAAAAAAATCACAAGTAATGGAGGTCTTTGGATAAGGAAAGAAACTTGCAATGGCAAAGATATAGAAACTAGCCATTTTCTTAGGAAAGTAAGTTTATTCTCTAAGTAGAAAAATGTTTTAAAATCCGAATGGTGGATAGAAGTATCATGCATAATTCCATCAACAGAAAAAAAATATTTCTTCATGAAAAATGAAACCTTAATTTCTATGCGTTTTCAAGTAAAAACGATGAAGGTTGCTAAGAACTTTCCTTCATTGCTACCCACCACCAAAAAGTACACTATTCAGCTTTCTATTGGTACCATACAAGCTCGACAGTAGTACTATTCAGCCCTACAATACCTTGCCCTCCCTGCCCGCCCTGACCGCCCTCCCCGTTTCAAACTTTGAACCTCAATAACTTTAGTTTTGTGTATTTGTTTCAAGAATTTGTTTTTCCACAAAGCTATTACTTAAACACATCTATGATAAATTTTTTGAAGATTCATGACTTAAATTGACACCCATGTAAGCTACTTAAAATCACTAGAAGCCCACCTTGGAACTTTTTGCATTT
Organism: Bryoerythrophyllum caledonicum; assembly: GCA_963971425.1. Classification (NCBI taxonomy): domain Eukaryota; kingdom Viridiplantae; phylum Streptophyta; class Bryopsida; order Pottiales; family Pottiaceae; genus Bryoerythrophyllum; species Bryoerythrophyllum caledonicum. The sequence goes on along the minus strand of OZ020518.1, from coordinate 15,144,160 downwards.
TGGGGTTAATACTCATGAAACTTTATGTGGAAAAGAATTTTTTTTGGTACCTTGCCTAACAATGTATGCCAACGTGTGAAAATGTTTGTCTATGGTTCATATGTTATTATTCACTAAAGATAAAAATACTTTTCACTAAAGATATAATCTTTGTATGGTAGTTGTATCAAAGGGGCCAATACGGATTATATGAACTCCAGATGGTTTTTACATCAATTTAACCATTGAGGATTTTCTTGATGTTTTGGACTCTTGACAGTAAAATTTGGTCAAAAAGCTGATAAAAAAGTCGATTGAGAATTTGTAAAATGGTGAAGAAAAAATTAGTTACTTACAATTGATTATGATCCACATAATTTTCTTTTTCACACATAAAAAGAAATGATGTTATTGGTAGGACAAAGACGTTGAAGGCTTCAAAATACATTGAAACATATTATGGTTCCATTCTTATGTAAATATTGCACTTGTATATGAAATCTATATATTTCCCATATTGTTTTTGTATACAAAATACTCTATTTAGTATTTATATCGTTTCTGTATATGAAATACTTTAAATGCATATCATATCAAGTTTAACTTATACAAATACTATATAACATTTTTATGTACACTATATCGTATTTTAGAATATATATTTACAATATAAAGTTATTTCCATATAAAATATGTATAAGATTTTAGATATATCACAATCATATCAATTTTATATAAAATTTGTATCAAAAGTCAAAACATATAAATTTCATATTGCAAATTTATGATATGAATTCGAGGGGTATCAAGATGATATCGTTTTCAGCTAGATTTTATACACGTTGTGTATGATTATCACATGAAAGTTGTATATGGTTTTTCTCATATAAAGAATATATATTTTTTACATTACAGCGAGGGTCTGGGATTTTCCTGATGGGTGTCAAAGTTGGCAGCTCTAAAAGTTACTTTCCCTAGGATTGCAAAAAGTATGTATCTTTACTGAAGGGTAAAGTACAGTACAGTTCCAGAAGAGCAGATTTTTTATGGCCTTGTTCGGTTATCAAGTAATTTGAACTACTCATGGTCCGTAGAATAAACCAACCCTTAAAATTCGCAAAAAATTTCAAATAACCATACCATAATGCGAACTACACAGTTGACAACAGCAACCTATTGATTTCGCATGCCAATGCACCGTCTCCAACAAGAGATTCACCAACCCTCTTAGACGAGCCTATACAAGCGATAAAATACACACTGAACACAAAACCATTCCGCTCAAACACTTGTTGCCGCAACTACATTACATCTCTGTTCATTAAAATGGACACAGTTGGTCCAAGAACCGATGTCTAGACCTCAAGTCTATCTGAGTATGTTGATACAGGGATAAGCACCACCATAGAGTATTGACCTAGTCTAGGACAAAAAAATTGAATATCAGATACTCTACTATTGATTGAATATTGGTGACCATGAGCAAAAGTAGATGCACCCTCTGATTTCATACATAGGCACACCACCTGGATTGCGATTCTGTTCCTACAAACGAAACCCATTTGCGAGTGCTTAAGCCGCTCCAGCTGCTGCAGCCGCCGCCGCCGCCATTTCTTCCTGAATTTGTAAGTCAAAGTGGTACACACCTGTAACAAAAGGAAAAAAAAAACAAACCGAAAAGGACTGTAAGATTTCTTGTATTCAACGTTAAATAACTCCAACAAAAGAAGAAGAAATACAACCCCTGATAAAATTGACGGCCTCTATCTTTGCTGTCACCAAAACAAGTCACGATTGCTCTAATCAGGAAGGCAACAGCTTACCAAGTCCTTTGCCAACTCTACGTAGCTGCGCCACATAACCCGACACCTTCTTGATTGCTTCAACCTTCAGTAACAACGATGTCCATATTATATAAATGATAAAACCATCGGGATTAAAAGACAATAATCACTTGATCCGACGATTGCATTACAGATACAATCCAAAACAGTTTCTTAAAAAAGTACCTGGTCAGTGAGGAAAGTTCCTTCGACAAAGTCGGTCATCTGGGGATCATTGACATCAGCGGCAGCCTGCATCATTCAAGGCGATGCCCTGTGAGTAATCTCTTCATACATGGAACTGAAATGCACAAAAAGCAACAAAACAATCACTCTCAGTGCACGATTTAGCTCCAACAACGAATATGAACTATCTTGCACCTACATCTATTCCAACATTTACCTGGTGCAACTGCAAAAGCTTCTCATTGGTCAATTTCTCCAATGCAAGCGCCAACTCCATTGCTGAACATCATACCAAGACAGGGTTAGATGTATAGATGAAGACAACGATTAAAGCCATGAAGACGACACTGTATAATCCAAACTTTAGGGTTTTAGGTTACTGACCATATAGAGCGTCACCCTTCTCAGGATGATCAAATTCCATCACAGGCATGACAATCGATTGCAACTTGACTCTTCCCCCCCGCTGGTTCTGAAATACAGAGCAGAATAACATGACAAATACTGAGTATATCATAACAGCAAATTTTTCACAGCAGGCCCGAACACCGGAGACTGTAAACCACCACCATAGCAAGGCTGCAGATAAGATACTGCCTTTCGCTACTGGAAGTAAAAGTTGTAATAACTGTAAAATCCGCTGATATCTATTTCCAAGCACATACAGGACCACGTCAATTTATAAAGATAAACCTGATACGACATCAATTTCTCAGCATGTTCACGCTCCTCGTCACTAGCATCTTTAAAGTACCTGCAACCAATTTCAGATGACACTGATTACTCCACCACTAAGTCGATTCATTTAATTGCAATAAAAGAAAATGAAATGTGCACCACAAAGAGCTACTTGAGAAGTTTCATGAACTTACTGTGCAAGTCCCGGAAGTGAGACGTTGTCACGGTCGAAGTAAGCAAACAATGCGTGGTAGACGTATGATACGTTGTACTCAACACTGCACAACAAGAACACGTCCACACAGTTGTCAATCTTGTGTAGTGCCAAAACCGCAAAGAATCCTTCAGTCTCGTGTAGTGCCTATCATAAGTGCGGAAAATTGTCTCAGATCCAGACAGGACTACTCAAGCAAAGTCCCATCACGAATCTGCTATACATCTAAGAGCAAAATTCTCATGGTCCATTACTTCACGAATCTTTGAAAAAATAAACGGAGCCTTCCAAGACTTCCCAAGAACAAACAAATCGCCCGATTAGAGATAGAATCTACATCGACAACCAAATTCAGCACCACGAATTCAAACAGCCATGACCACTGCGCTTGTCACAAAACGGCCAAAACACTTCAACTTACAAATCCTTCAATAAGAGGAGTGCTAATTAAAATCCTAAACCAAGAATCAAGATAATCTTCCACCATTTCCAAAACAAGAACGCTCGAACAAAAGCCACTTCGCAAGCTAGCCAGAAATACAAAAAGCACTAGCACAACTGAAGCAAGCACTGGAGAATCTCGAGAACTACAAGAACGCTCCCACGCACAGTTCTAAATCTAACCAGCGTAATCAATTCCAAGAAAATGTCGCTCTAAAAACACTCCTCACAGCTTCCAAATCCAAAATTCCAGGGGCGGGGGGAAAAAAAAAGTACTTAATCTGGTCGTTAATAGCAGCCTCGCAAGAAGGCGCGAATCGCTGCCGCGCTAGCGACTCCAGCCCCGGCGACGTCGTCACCTTCACGAGCTGATCCTGCACCTCACTAAACGGCTCAAACACAACGCCCGTCACCGCCTTCGTCGACACATCGTTACTGGAAGCGCGCACGCTCACTCCTCGCCTCCGCAACGCCGTCCGCACCGCCACACTCCTACTCGCGCAAATACTCCCCGCCACGGCCGCTCCTGGAAGCTGCACCGCCGCAGCCGCAACCTGCGCCATCACCATCTCCTCTCGCTCTCTCCTCTACTAGCGCCACGCCGCACCTCACAACCTTTCTCCCTCTCTCTCTCGCAAAAAATAAAATCGAACGACCTGCAACAACGCTCCACATTCAATTCAGCTCTCACCTTCAGCTCCTTCTTCTTCACACGCGCCGTCCAACCCAAACCCGCCACCAACGCAAATCCGTCAGCATATAGATATCCGACGCCTGAGTACGAAGAGGGTAACGCAGGGTATCCGACGGGTGGATGGCGGATATAGACGTGGTAACACCATGGTATTGGGTATTAGCGGCTACGAAGGTTCTAGGCCTGTGTCGGGTTTGGGTTCGTTGGGACAAGTGACGTACATTCATTCCACGTCGCAGGCGCTGGGCTGTTGTGTGGAGGGCGGCGGGAATGCGGTTGTGGAATCTGGAAAGCCCTGGTGAGATATTAAAGATAAAGTGAGGTCTCCTATTTGTGTGCTATTTAAATTTAGGAAGTTTGTTATGTACAGTCGGCTCTCTATAAATGTTACTCCTCGGGAGCGGGATTTTTGGTAACACTTATGAAGTTATAACATATAACGTTTATAGAACTAGATACCAACGATTAGTAACACTTACAAAAATAACACTTATGAAATACAATACCGATGGTTAGTAACATTTAAAGGAATAACACTTATGAAACTTGATAGTGATGATTAATAACATTTAATGAAATAACACTTACAAGGCTTCAAAGAAAAATCCATAACATATAGAGAATATGAAAGCTGAAAATACAAAAAATATAAACCATAATGCAACTAATTTCAACTCACCTAAACTCAACTAAACTCAACTAAACTAAGCTTTATTGAAGAAAGAATCCATAGTGGATTGATGGGTATCTTCCATACGGGCAATTGCCACATCTTGCAGAAGAGCTGAACTAAGTTGATGCGTGAAGAAACATCACGTGGTCTTTGCTAAAGGAATTTCTTCGTAATATGAAGTGCACCTTCAACAGTGTCAAATCCAACCACCTCGTCTACGGCATCATTTATAACCTCATCTGCAACAATCTCCAAGTCTTTGGAAGGAAGCATGTCTAGGATATCTTCCTCAGTAGGTTCATAGGGATTATTTAAATCAAAGTCTACCTCATAGTTTATGAACTCATGAGCATCCATAACATCGCTATCTTTTAGGTGTAAAGATAAAAGTGAAAGCCGATGAAGCAAAAAATTAAAAAAATTAAAAATAAATGAATAAAAATAAAAACTCTCAATATGGCCTGCGATACCCTTCTCGAATATGGCCTGCGATGCCCCTCCAGATACTGTTGGAAGAATACTGGCAGATTCTTTCTTAAAAGGACAAATCTTCTCAAGTTCCACAAAAGATATGGTATGTATTTATGTGAAGTAATTAAAATTTTTAGAAACAAGTTCTATTATGATGTTTTTGCCAAATGTAACAATATAGAATCATTTTAACAAAGGGGGGAGCGGAACATGTTATAACACTTAACATATAACACTTACTAGTGTTAATTTTGAGGTTTTTTTGGGAGCGAGATTTTTAGTAACACTTATGCGATTCTAACACTTATAGAGGTAACATTTATAGAGAGCCGCCTGTAGTACATGATGTGGTCTAAGATTTTAGGGGCACGAGCTATAAATATAGTCATCCCTCCCATAAGTTACACCTGTAATAAGCTATAATGCCACTAATTTAATGTAGGGAATTTTTGGAGGATGAAAGAGTTTTTATTTTTTATGAACATGCAGTCAGCTTCCTCTACAATAGCATGTTTGTTTGTTTGCATGCTATATAGAGCGATTGTTGTAATGAGATGGCTTTGGTTTAGGAATGTGGAGTGTGAGGAGGGCAAGCCAACGATTATTGTTGTAACATATGCTCTTGTAAAGGGAGTTGACCGTTCTCTACAATTGTCTCTATTAAAATCTCTTCTCTCATTTTTAATCATAAAAAATCAATTTAAAACAGTTCTAAATCCTTGTAATTAGCTCAAAGAGGAAAAGAAGGCAACTTACACTGACTCTTAATACTGAGTCAATGTTTCAGTTTGTCAACTTTAGAGAGCAACATCTGGCATTCTAGAAGATATCTAATTTTCGAAACTGTGATAATTTGAAGATATTTTTATGTAGATTCATGCCACATAACCCTAATCTCATTACAGGTGGTCGAATTTGAGAGAGAGATTAGGAAGAGGGGCGGCCTTTATAGACTCAGTTTTTTGAGCAGTTTTGAAGCAACTTGTGATGAGTGAAACTTTGACAATTTTGATAAGTTTTGAGTGAATTTTTTTGTTGCTGGTGTTCATCTAAAGGCGTAGAAGGTTTTTGGTGTGTCTAGAGAAGTTGTGAGGCACAATGAGGTCAATTTCAAACGAAAAAGAGTTGAATGTAGTTGCACTTTTGTAGAAGAATTTCAGCAATAGAAAAGTAGCACAAGCGGTGGGATTGTTGCAGTCTACGGTGGATAGAATTAGAAAGAAATGCTTTGAGAACATTGACATGTTAAAAGGAGGGCGTCCAAAGGCTTTAAAGAGTCATGAGAAGAGATTTGTTGTACACTGAATGACTGTAGGTAGGTTGGGGAATGCAATTCAAGCAACGAGAGCACTCAAAACTGAGACATGAGTGGATGTTTGTGTTGAAACAATGAGAAATGCTTTGAGAGACGTAGGTTTAGGGGCAACACAGAAGGTTTCCAAGCCAGCTTTGTTTGCCAAGAATGTGAAAGATAGATTGGCTTTTGCTAAAATACACAAGTATTGGACAGTTAATGATTGGGAGAGGGTCGTTTTTAGTGATGAGACAAGAGTCAATCGTTTTAATTCTGATGGAAGGACTTGGTGTTGGATTCATGATAAAAAGAACCTTCCAAGTCATGCTGTCAAACAAACTGTGAAATATAGAGGAGGTTTAGTCATGTTTTGGAGTTGTTTAACTTCAAGAGGAGTAGGTAATGTGCACAAGATAGATGGGAGGATGAATGCTACAAATTATCTTGAGCTGTTACAGGAGGAATTATATACTACATTGGTAGATTTTGACTTTGATCTCGATGAAGTTATTTTTCAACAAGACAATGCTCCTATGCACACGGCTAAGATTATTCAAGAATGGTTTTGGGAGCAACCATATGATGTTATGAAGTGGCCTGCTCAGTCTCCCGACCTGAATCCCATTGAACATGTGTGGGCTTTTGTGAAACGGAGATTGAATTATTATCCCACTGCTCCAAGGAATCTCCATGAATTGTGGACTCGTATTGAAGAGGTTTATGCTTCTTTCAATGTAGATGAGAGTAGGAAGTTGTATGCTAGCATGCCTGCTCAAATTGCAGCTGTTTTGAAATCAACAGGAAGTTGGACGAATTTTTGAGTGTATTCTAAAAAGTGCTCAAAAAACTGAGTCCATGTATATATCCAATTTCCAAATTCCATATCTTGGAATCTATCAATTTAATTTGTGTTTTTTCACTTAGATGTTGTTTATTACCTTATGCTTTACAACTTTTGTATACCAAGTTTTTCAATTTGTTCATATGTTCTCATGGCATTGTGGATCTAATGTAACTAACTGAAACATTGACTCAGTATTTTGAGTCAGTGTAGATCATCTAAGGTACAACAAAACCTCTTTTCTCCATCAAAAAGGCAATGAAAACTACCTTAAATATGATTTTTGAAGACCATTTTTAAAAAACATATATATATGTTTATGTGAAACATTTAGCTGAGGGATCACTGAGCTATTCCATATCTAGTAACTAGTAATAATAAAAGCGGTAGTCTAGCCATGTGAAGCCAGGTGGATCGCCAAGTGAAGCCCGTCCATAGTTTTGAGTTGGCTTCATATGGACGATGATTTTCCTAATGTGGATGATGATATTCCCAATGTGGACAGTGATATTCCTCAGATATATTTTGATTTTAAGTTGAGTTACAATTTATGTTTCACATCCCTAAACTTGAATTACCCATTGGAGACAACATGTTAGTACAATACACCAAACGCTGAATATAGTGTGGATTCACAGTCGCCAATTGGATGTAAATTTCTAATTAGTGTAGAAACTCGAACTACTCTGGTCCACACCATATGCAGTGTTTGGTGTAGTACACATAAATAATTACTATTATAAATAAAAAAGACCAATATCTTCTCGAAACGTGGCGTGACTAGACAAACAACTTGATTATGATATGATAATAACATGACCTGCTTTTGTCTTTGAAATCACACCCAAACAAGTGCAACTTTTCACAATCCGAAGAAGGTTTCTATTCTTCTTTCGAAATGGTGTACTTTGATATAATTTGATTAAAAAAAAACTGCAAATGTAGCTATGGTTTACTCGTCCATGCACTGTCGGTAAGGATGGCGCTCTATCAGCTCCTCCAACTTGTGTCGAACTCGAGGCAGCGTCTCCGGAGCCTGCGCCGCCTGCGGCGAGTCCTGCGCCGCCTCGAAATGGGGCTGCAACGTCTGCAAAAGGATGAACTGCACATGCGCATCCTCCCAGTCATAGACGTCGATCTGCTCCAGCAGCTCCAGCGCTCTCTCCTCGTCCTCTGCCGCTACGTATGCTCGAAACAACCTGGGGGAACAGCACAGTGATGAGGGCGAAAAAAAATGAGTTCATAACATCACTTCCACGTGAAGAATAAGGTATCTCTTCAAAATCACCTCTCATGATCTAAAGAGAGAGAGAAGGCGGCGAAAAATGCACCTGATTTGTGTGAAGACATTGAGAGCCAGGCCTTCCTTCTCCATTTCAGAGACGACTCTCTGCGCTTGCTCGGAGTCGTTCATGGAAGCGCAGCCATCGAGGAGCGCTTCCAACGCCATGCGTGAAGGCTTCAGGCCCAGCTCTCGCATGGCCGCCACCACAGTGAATCCATCGTCCACGTCCAACCAGCACATCTCGTTCTCGTCTCTCCCTCCATTCGAAATGTGAAGGAAAATCTGAAAAGATGTGGGCATGGAAAACATCACAAGCTTTAGAACGAGACAAAAAAATATTAAAAGAATCGTGAAGAAGTATGGAGAGTACCTTGTCGAAGAGAACAGCCACATCTGCGATTTTTTCGTCGTTCACTTTACGCAAAAACTGAAGAGCTCGTCTGCAGAAAAAGAAAATTTAAGAATTGTCAGAAGGGAAATGCATAAGCAAGTCCACAAAGTCAAAGAGTAAATGTGACGGACACAACTTCATGAACCAATGCTAGAGCGGCCTCAAAATGTTGTCATGCTCATTCCTTTCTTCCTTTTGATGGCCAATTACTTCATTTTTCATGAGGATCTTCCAAGAAGTTCTAAGCTTATTTAGGAATCATCCTCCCAACAAGTTCCTGAACTAAAAGGTCGCCCTCGCACTGGTTCTAGAATGCTGTGAAAAGCTTGACTGATTTTAGACAATGTGAATCATGGAGTTTGTTGACATAGTAGAACCTATTATGTGGACTCACCCCAGCTGATTATGGCGTATGCAACCCAGCACCACGTTGATGCATCGGACGTTCAGAAATTCAGCACGCTGTTGGTAGGTCAGCTTCGACCATAGATTCTCCTGGCGGCAGTCCTCAAAGATGCTGAACATGCCATCCAGATCCCCGCCTTTCCCCACAGCAACCTGCCATTCCAAAATTCATCACAAAGCGAGCTGCTGATTAGTAGATAAATAAACTATATCTATGAAACATACTAGAGTTATCTATAAGCCAGGCGAAGTCTGAACAAGATACCCCCTCTTTGGGCATTCTGAATTTGATAAAAAAATCGGCTCCGTATAGCTCTCAATTGATCTAAAAGAAGTAAGAGTAGTCAAAAGAGGGGGTCTGTTACTGAAACTTTGGATGACTTTATAAGCTCCGATCCAACTTAGAGATTTGTAAACAAAGCACAGTGAGCATTGAGTGTAGATAGACCGTGGTACAAATAACTTTACCAGTAAGATTCCAACTGAGTAAGCCTCTGGAAAGGCACCTTCCCTCCTCAGAGCTCCATATAACGCACGAGCTTCCTCAAGACGCCCAGCCAAAGCCAAGCCAGCCAACACAGCACTCTTGGCCTCGGTGCCCACTTCTTCCCCTCTTCTCTCTATCTCCTTCACCATCTGCTAGTTGGAATACACTCCTAAGTCGTGTTTTCCAAGAGGAGTTAAGGACTTATTAAAAAGGAGTAAAGTTCCTACCTCAATACTCCGTTCTAGGTTTCCGCATCTCGCAAACACAGAAGCCATGGCGGAATATATGGCCGCGTTAGGTTGCACCCCATGCTCCCGCATGGCTTCAAACAACTGCAAAGCAAAGTGAACGAGCAGATCCCACAAGTCAGAGTGAGCATGAGCGGAAGATAGATCATAACCATCTTTCATTGGGAGGTCATTTCAATCAATCTCAACCTTATCATGGTCAAATACGACACCATACATGTAGAATACATGACCATTTTGCAACTTCTCCAACCAATGTAGTAGGAGCAATGATGATCTAAATTTGAACTGCCGTGTGTCGACACAAAGACAAACTTTTGTGGAAATCAATTCTTACACCTTGTATGTCAAACATCATGTCGTAACCCAAATGTGGCTTCTCAGACCTTTAAGGGTTAACGTTGGGTTCAATGGCAATACCTCAACGGCCTTGTCCTCATTCCGAACCATCGAGCACGCAAAGATTAGCATTGAATAGGTGTAAGTATCCGGCGGAACTCCGGCCACCAGCATTTCCTTCAGTACCTCTAAAGCTCGGTCCAACCTTTCCTGTTCCACCGGTCTCCACAAGTCACCATCTATACATGAAAAACCCAAAGAAAAATTATCCTAATTCATGAGACTCCTCACTTTGGTTTCGTATGCTCTATAGCATTACCTGATTTCCGAAACCCATGATAAGAGGGTTATAGCAGTGGGCATTTGGCTGCAATCCAATCCGCTTCATCTCTGCAAGTAAATTGTATGCTTTCTCCATCTGCATGTTTCAGCGGAAGAATGAAGTAAGTAACCTAGATCACTGAATCTTGAACTCTACTTGAACTTCAAGATAATGCCCCAAATTCTGCTTCATAGTGTTGAGCTGAGAATTGGTAATCAAATAGCTGGGACACCATTTTTGCTCCACTGACAGTCGGTAACTCAAAACAATCACGCAGCAAACGTATGCTTAATGTGAATAACTTACATCTCCAAGCTTGACGCAACAGTTCATTAGTGTGCTGTATGTCACCACTGATGGCTTTACACCAAGCCTGATCATGGCTGCCTTCATCTCAAATGCCTGGTTTCAACATCACACCAAGACATGATATGAAGCCGGCAAATTAATCAAATGCTCCATTGCCAGATATGCAATTATGGCTCCCAAAAGATGGCGAAAAAGAATGACCTCTTCGTGCATGCCCCAACGTGCAAAATCGCAGATAAAAGGGTTGAATGCGTAAGGGGACAACTTTGTCCCTCTTTGCTGCATCTCATCCAAAAGATCTAGCCCTCGAGATACCTGTCAAATAATAACATCAATAAGTTCAACGGTTTAGCTTCTCCCACATCTCTCAAAAATGGATAATCATGTCATACAAGTACACAGGGTGCATCAAAAGTATGCCACATGAGACCGCCTGATAACTTACTTGGCCGTGCTTACAGCATGCATCGATTAGAATATTGAAAGCCTCCGGAGGTGCTTCTATTTGACACTGCTCTTCGACGTCCCTTCTGGCTCTCAATGCTTCATCCAACTGCCATTTGAAAAGAAAACATGGAGTCACTGCCCTTCGAGCGAGAAGGATTCAAAAGTAAGACAATGGATGTTGCCAGATTACACAAGTACCCAGTATTATTATCTAAAATGGCCAGGAATAGTAGAAATGGAGCCCTGCTTGAAGGTTTCTCTAAAAGGAGCTTTTTATCATGAAAGTAGGAAGTGTGGGGACCTTCATCACTCTCCCATTTTGACATGGCAAGCAAGCATTGAAGAACCGAGTCGCTTAAAAACAATTAAGGAGGGTCCCACCCTCCTTGATAGTATGTAAGCGACTCTCTCATCCAATGCTCGCTTGCCATGTCAAAATGGGAGAGTGGTGAAGGTCCCCACACTTCCTACTTTCATGATAAAAAGCTCCTTTTCGAGAAACCTTCAAGAGAGGCTCCATTTCTAATCACACTGCAACAAAGCATACCTTATTAGCTTTGGCAGAACCCAGAATGTAGCCTACAAAAGCGCGATTCAACTGTTCGGGGCTTCCTCCTGAAAAACAAAAGATCCAACTCTCAGGACCAACAAAAAACCAAAAGAAAGAGAGAGATCTGAATGTTATTCACCTGATCTTTTCAAGAGGTTGAGGCAGGCGATGGCAGCTTCATGTCGACGGTGCCTTCCCAGACACTGGAACGCAGATGCAGTGCCCTTGTCAGAGTTCATGACGGGTAACACTCTGGGAAGCAAGTCTATGACCTCATCAACTCTGTCCGCATGCGAAAACGTACTCAAAAAATGGGCTGCCTCAATTGTATATGTCATCATCCCCCAAGCCATCGCAAGTTTCCTGTCCCATCAGTTAATCATGTTTCTCAAACCAGAAAAACCATTGCCGTAGCATTAGAGCTCTTTCTAAAGTCACCCGGAGTTTCAACAAGATACCCCTCTTTTCTCAAACTAAAGTCAAGTCAAAGTAGTTCGAAACTCAAGTCAACCCTGATGAAAATTAGCCGCCTCTCAGTCCTTTCATTAACTTCTTACACCTTGTATGCCAAATACGGAGAAAACATCATGTTGCAACCCAACTGTGGCTTCTCAGACCTTTAAGGGTTAAGCTGAATTTAGATTAGATAAGGAACTACATAGACGTGAAAAGAGGAGGAATCTTAATCAAACTCCGGGTGACTTCACAAATGACTGAAACAAAGCCCCATTTTCCATGTACTCCACTTTCACAGCAGAAGATGTCAGGATTCTCACCATCCAAGGAAGAAGCGATGTTGTCATTTCGATGCTTGGCTTCGAGGTAAAGGCGTTCCGCGTTGATGACGTCCCCCACTTTCAATGCCAACCGGATCTCGTAGAACTTGAACACGCCAGTGAACGGAACTCCGTCCAGCGCCATGAGCTCCTTGAGCTCCCGGAACTGCGCGTCGCGCCCTCGCGGCGGAAGCCACGCCATGATCGGCTTGTAGGTCAGTTCGTTGGGCTTGATCCCCCGGCTCCGCATCTCAGACAAGAGCTTCAGCGCCTTGGACGCCAGCGCCTCGCTCTTGGCCACCTCCTTCACGTTCTGCTCCGCGTAGTGGTGAAACTTCTCATCGTCCTACATGAGAAACAACACCCCAAGTTTTCAATCACAAAGAAGGGGAACATGCATTAAACACACTATCCAGCATAGTGGTAGGGTTAGTCTGTGAAGTCAATAAAATCCATGACACTGAATCGAAACGATATTCATGAGACCAAATAGAGACAAGATCACGTTGAGGGTCATTTGCAGACGAGAAGTAGCAAGATGGGAAGAGCTGCCTCGGTTGAGCTTAGTTGGGTTCAGGGCTACCATTCCTAAACCCTAAATCATTTGCAGAAAAGGAGAAAGTGGATATGAATTCACCAAGTCCAAACAATAAGAAAAAAGAAGGATAGATGGTGACTTCATATATACCCTATCAAGCGTGACAATGTCTAGAGTAAAACAGCGAGGATTACTCGCATAACTGGGAAGATGGGACCTTAAACCCTAAACCATATGCAGAAACGATAAAAGATGGATGCAAATTCATGAGAGCTTACCGCGAGATCCATGAGAGCTCGGATGACGATGGTGTAGGGCACCACATTGGGAGTGACGCCAGCCTCCTCCATGAGCTCGAAGATGGGGAGCGCCGTCTCATTGCCCACCGTCCTCACGCACAGCGTCATGAGACGCGAGTACAGGTACACGTCCAGCCCTTCTCGGTCGCCCTCCTTGAGGAGACGCGCGTGGGACGCCTTGAGCTCCGCGAAGTTGCGCTCCTTGGCCAGGTTGAACAGCTTCATGATCCTCGCATCCTGGATGAGCTCCGGCTTCGGGGAGGCTGCTTTGTCGGCAAGGAGGGGGCGGCCGCCTCTCCCGTACTGCTTCACCTTCGGCCCGCTTCTTTGAGGTTTCCCATGTGCTTCTCCAGGTTCTCCTGGGAAAGAATGAGAGATCAAAGAATAAAAGGTCAGGGTTTATCACATGAAACTCAGACATGGACAAATTGGTGAATTTCCATTCATCACCTCACAAAGCTCGAAAAAAATCCGAATTTCATAGCCCTAAACCTAAACCCCATAGACCCTAACCTCATGAACCCTAAGACCCGAAACCTTGAACCCTAATTGTTTTACAAAATTTTAGCCACTTCAAGAGTTCAAAGTTTGTCACATGAAGCTGAGTTTTTTGAACGACGTGATCAACGTAGACAAATCGGTGAATAGCATTCATGGTGTTCGAACCTAAATCCAAAACTCTGAACCCTAAGTTTCTGGCCATTTTCAGAGCTCAGGATTTATCGCATGAAACCGATTATCCTTCGCAACGCGATCACCTCTTTCCACACAGCGAATGCCATTCAAGGAATAAAGCGTCACCGCACAGAGCTCCAACCGAAACCCTGATAATTTGGAGGTATTGAAGGGAATGCTGATATTTTGGCCGATTTCAGGGCTCAGGGTTTATAACATGGAGATGATTGTCCTACGCAAATTAAAGAATGCCATTCATGGATTGAAGCATCAAAGTTGGAACCAAACCCAATCAAACACGACTGAACTCACCTGGAGTTCGCAGCTCCTGGACCTCAGCTGCACATGCCTGGCGCGCAACAGACGTGGAGAAGAGCTTGCAATTCCACACAGACGCCGCTCGCAAGAGCACGCCGCGCCTCATCATCATCTCACCCGCATGTTCCTCCCGAATCCTTAAACCCTAAACCCTAATCCTGAATTCTCAAAACAAAAGAATCTCCACCAAGGAATTATTAAAGAAGAAAACCACAACCTCCGCTCTACAGGTTCTCACCACATCACGATCTCACTCTCCAAGTCCTTAAACCCTAAACCTTACCCTAACTTCCGAATCCTCGACAGCAGGAAGGAAAGAAAAACCCACAACTCTCCTTCTACTG
Source organism: Bryoerythrophyllum caledonicum (assembly GCA_963971425.1). Taxonomy (NCBI): domain Eukaryota; kingdom Viridiplantae; phylum Streptophyta; class Bryopsida; order Pottiales; family Pottiaceae; genus Bryoerythrophyllum; species Bryoerythrophyllum caledonicum. Next base: position 15,129,133 of record OZ020518.1, on the reverse strand, counting down.
CAAACCGATTCTCAGCATACCCTTTCGAAACCTTAAACCCTAAACCCTAACCCTAATTTCTGAATCCTCGAAACCGATTCTCTCTTGCAGGAAGGAAAGAAAAACCCCACAACTGTAACCGATTCTCGGCATACCCTTCGAAACCCTAAACCCTAAACACCTAATCCTAATCATGAATATGTGTTGTTTATAATTGGGAGTGAGAGCATGAAAATGGAGTTCCCTTCTCTGTCCCAAGTACAATCAGCCCTCTTTAAATGTTAATGGTCAGGAGCGGAAAAAAGCATAACACATATCAAAGATAACACTGTAGATTTTTTCAGCCAATTCTCATCCAATATTTTCATCCATCTTGACAATTTTCATCCAAATAGTCACCCTAAATCCTAAAATGTGTTTAACCCGGCGAGTCTTACTGCCCTGCAAGCTTGACTGCCCTTGTTACCTATCTGCTACGTTATAATTTCTCCGATTTTACCAACTTATACAAAGGAGGGAGCGAAGTATGTCATACCACTTAACATATAACACTTTGGGTCTATTCGCACCTGGAGGTACATGGGGTGTTAAGGCGGTGTTAGGAAAATGTGGTTTTGCACGAGAAATGGTGTTAGTTGTAGAACTGACATGGCAAGGATGAAAATATGAGCTGGATAGTGGAGGTAGAGCAAAGGTAAGGCGGTGGTTTGGATTTAGTGGAGGGGATATATGTGTTTTTTAAATCTTTGTAAAATGAACATTCTGTAGAACAAAATCTACCAATCATCGCAAGTAGGTGAGAGGTACCAATTTCAGCCTTGAAGGTCACCTTAAGATATTTGCCAACACTGTAGCAACTTACAGTGTCAAGTATGGGTTTTGTTTTTAGTGGATGATGCATGGGTAAACAATTCCCACAATTTTAGATCCATCCCCGAATCTCCTCTTCAATGAGTCAAAAGGAAATAGCTAATGACCATGCAAATAGGTGTTGGAGTGCGAATCCTTTCATTCCTACCACCCCTCACAACAATGGATGGAAACTACTGAAACCAATTCTCAGTTAACTAGTATGAATAGGTCTACAAGTTTCGAGATAAAATGAAAATAGGAACCACCAATGGCACGTACATACCTCCAGGTGCGAATAGACCCTTAGGGTCTGTTCGCACTTAGAGCTACGTACTTGCCACTTGTGGTCCCTATTTTACTTGATATCTCAAAACTTGTAGATCTATTTCATTGGGTTGAGTCGTTTCCATCCGTTGTTGTAAGGGTGGTAGAAATGAACGCTTTTGCATCTCAACCATTGTTTGCGCTCAACAGCTATTCTCATCTCTGCGATCTGAGAGGGACAAGGTGAGTTGATGAATTTGAAATTATGAGTATGTGGGTAGATTAGGGCCTCAACGTCTCTAGAGGGCACAACTTGGACGTCTCCCTTCTCCCCACTCTACATCTATGTCTAGTCGCTTGCAATTATCGATTTCTAGTTGGTGACCTCCTCGGCACCTCAGGTTTGGATTTCGGGATCAGGATGGAGATGCGAATCACAACAAGGAGGGACGGGAGGGGAGGGGTGTACGATGTTCTTTCTATTTTTCATTTTTTGTTGTTGGAAATGCATATTGTGGGACGCGATGTGGTTTTGCTCTTGTGGACGGAGGACATATGTGAGTCGGGAGTGATCTATATATGAATTGTGGCAACCGTGGGATGCAATCGCCTCGCCTTGTCCTACAAAACCATGTATGCTTGCATTGAAAACAATCAATTTCAAGTTTGGATTGCATCATTTCAATGTAGAAACTCGTTAGATTATGTGTCTTGGTAGTCATGGCGAAGGTTGATAAGATAATCAATACTCTTTATACGTTGTAACAATGGTTTCTATGAATCTATTTGATAATTAATGTATAACTACTTTCTATTGTTGATTGACAATGTGCTTTCCTTTTGTCACTACTCGAGTAGCTTTGTTGTTTCCCACTGCTTTGTGAATGGAGGGTCGTGTGCCTGCAATTTTGGACCACCTCGTTCAAGCATTCACAATGGCACCTTTATTTGTGTTGCTTGAGGTGTATCTTTGTCTGTCACCCATAAATTTTGTATGCAGAATTTGTTAGTCCTTAAAGGTTTGAGAAGCCAAATTAGGGTTGCAATATGTTGTTTATGTGTACTTGACATGTAGAGTATAAGAATTGATGTACACAATAGTTACAAAAGTTTGTATTTGTATTGCCCAATCCAATGACACGTATATTTGAAATCCCATGTTTAAGAAGTTGCAAAATGGTCATGTATTCTACATGTATTATGTTGTATTTGAACATGATAAGGTTTAGGTACTGAAATGACCTCCAAATGAATGATGTCAGTTGAAGAATCTTCCTTCTGAAGGTGGATGTCTACCAACTTTCAATGCATCTTTTGTATTCTTAGTAAGATACATAACCATATATATGGTCCCCCACAAATCTTTAATGGTTAAGCTCAGTGTTGTGATATTTTTTGGCTTATATTTGAAGGATGCATGATTAGAAAGTGGATGTGCTCTGCAGGTGACACTACTAGAAATTCAGGAATAAATAACTAGAGGTTTGCCTCTTTGTTTAGTTACATATTGTCCATCTATAATTAAATTTGTTGTAGCAGGTAGCAGCCATACCTCCCAAAGTTTTGACTTTGTGACAAATAACTTAAGTGCCCCTTCAAGACTCAAATTGGTAACTCTCACCTATGTGCAGTGATTTGTAGATTTTGTTAAACAAAATGTCTATTTTAGAAATATTTGAAAAATAAAAAGATCCCCTCCACTAAACTCAAAGCACCACCTTACCTCTACTCTACCACCATCATCCAACGTTGTCTCACCAACTACTAACATCTTCTTAATCGCTAAGAGCAAATAGACCCTGAGTATTGTAAATTTCTAGGGATCAAAATTTTCATAACATTTATGGAATCATAAAATATAAAGAGGTAACATCTAAAGACGATTGACTGTAAGAAGCTCTAGGGAAATTCCAGGGTAATTTCCCTCTACTTGCGTTGAGAATTTTATTTATCTAATTTTTGACACACACAAGTTGCTACATTGGCAACTTGCAGCGGTCCCGTAAAGTCAGAGAAGATTTTAAAGCTAGGGATCAAACCCGAAACCTCATATCTTTGGGTGTCTCACACTATCATCCACGTTCCAAATAGTTAAGGGTCATTTCGCACCAGCGTTGAGAATTTCTGGTCCAATAAGAGGGGCGCACGTTTTCTGTGGGAATCATTTCCTACAAAAGCATTTCTCAGCCTGCACTTCACAAAAAGCATGGCTCTTTTTTCTTATTACTTTGTTCTTATTCTGTGCCCAAAAATTGCTCTCTCAAATATACAGTATGTGCCTGAGTTGCCTTTCCTGTTCCCTATCAGCACTTTCTGTTGGATTGGGGTTGAGTGCCAATTTGGATATGTGCCAATTTGCGAGAGTATCATTTTCTCCACAGCCAATTTTTAATTTTTAATTTTAATTTTTAATTTTTGGTTGGAGATTCCATGTTTCATTCAGACATGCCACTTGATTATTCATTTTTGGTCATCTTTAATGCATGTACTGTACCCTCACACAAGTATATGTACTTTTTGCTTTCAAACGTTTCCACACTACACTTTTGCCAACTTTGACACCCTCCCAAGGATTGAAAGAATTTTTTTTGCCCATGGAATTTTTAGGATGAGACCATCTTTATGTTGATTACGTATTAGAAAAAATTCAAGTCCAAAAGATCCACACAAATAAAATTAACTCAAAATCTAGCAACGGGTTGTGAGAAACATTTCACTCCTGTCCAACTTTGACACACTCCGGAGGATTGAATTTTTGTTTTTCCCCATGAAATTTTTGACATGAGACTATCTCTATGATGATCACATGCATGCCAAGTTTGAAGGCCCGAATATCTACATATCAAAAGATTTTTGAAATCTATCAACATGTATAGATATTTTGGACGTAAGACCATCTCTATGAAGGTTATAGGTGTGCTTAATTTCAAGCCCAAAAGATCCACAAAAGAAAAGAAAGAAACGTACATCTTCCAACATGTGTAGTTGTGAGAAACAATCAGAGAAACCATTTCACTGTTGCCAACTTCGGCACCCTCCGTAGGTCGGAAAAATTGTTAATTGACCATGAAATTTTTGGCACACAATCACCTTCATGTTGATAACATGTGTGCCGAAATTCAAGGCTAGAAAATGAATACAAAAAACCACCTTGAAAGTCTACCAACATATGTAGCTATGAGACACAATTTTTGAATATCCTTTTTTGTATTCATCATGTAGCCTTAAAATTTGGCACACTTGTTACAAATATAGAGATGATCCTATGCCAAATTTTTCACAATAAATTAAAAAAAGAATCAGCCTAGGGAGGGTGTCAAAGTTGGCAGCTATGAATGGCTCACAACTACACATGTTGATAGATTTTGAATATCTTTTTTGTATTCATCTTCTAGCCTTGAAATTTGGCACACATGTTGTTAACATAGAAATGATCTTATTCCAAAAATTTCATGGTAAATTGACAATTTTTCACCCCTCAGGAGGATGTCAAAGTTGGCAGCAGTGTAGTGTGGAAACGTACATAAGCAAAAAGTACGTATACTTGTGTGAGGGTACTGAACATACATTCTTGGATGGAATCTGGCATTAATTCAATTGTCTTTTAAATAAAATAGGGTTAGTTGAGGACAAGGTTGCAATTTGGACATGGATGGTTGTTTTTGGAGAGTAGCAGCATATGCCTCACTCCATGGCCGTCTAAATCAACCCTACAATTCTTGTGTGTCCACATACACCTTTCTTAGTTTTGGTTGTCACTGGACAAATTGAACTGCGGCCGTGTACAATTCAACCGTTTCCTTGGCCAGCTACAACCGCCCATTGTACTAAAGGTTTAGAAAAACCAACTGGTTGTGAAGAGCTAGGGGATAAAATGTATAGTTTCCAACATTCCCTTAGGGAGGACTTCAAGTTTCAATCATTCAATTTGGAAGTCATACTTCTTGACTGTGATAGGGATCACATTATTGACCCCGGTCGAGGGGTGCACCAAACCTTAGCCTCGAGTGGGTCCATTTCTCTGGCCCTACCTGTTTCAGGATCCTATAGGTTTTTTTTGGAATTTCTTTTGCCAAAACTGGGGCCTGCGGCCCAAATTACCCTTTAGAGTCCCCTACTGGATTAAGTAGGGCCCACTCCAACACAAAAATAGGGGTAGGTTTTGTCCCACCCCTCCCTAGCCCCGCCGAGCCTATGGCTTGGTGCACCTCTCGACCGGGGTAAATAGGCAAATCCCTGTGATAGTTTCTTTCTCGAGAGCAGGAAATAGTTCCATACTACTACCCTATGTTGACATAGATTTGGTAGTTAAACAAAATGACACATTTTTCACACCGGCCTTCTTTGGAGACCGTATCTTCTTGACCGTGGTTGCCTTTTGCTAGGACCGTTGGAAATCGTGGAAATGGAATGTTCCATTTGGTGATGATCATTGCACAAAAGCATGCTCGCATGGATCATTAGTAGAGTAGGTGTTATGGTCCACATCAAAAGATTTTTTTCATGTCCAGATATAATTGACTTGTGGCATGATACATTGAGTAAGACAATGGTATCATTTCATACCAGATGATGCAGCGCAGCTTGGTAGATTCATGGTGTGCTTCTGCGGAGGTTCAGTTGCAACGGATTTCTGAGATGGCTACCCTCGTTTGGCTATGGCCAATCATCGCCGTCGATCTAGTTTGAGATAATCCTCGCCCTTGAATTCGAATACGAGGGTATACGCAATATATCCAAAGGAAATGAGTGAACCCATATCAGGGTAGGAGACCATTAGACAATTTATTCATCAACCCTGAGCGCCTTGAGGGAGCACGTGGCTACTTGGCCTATTGGCCTACGGACAGGACCTCAACACCGAGATCAACGGCCCACAATTGGTGCTAGAGATCGACGGTTGCAATTGGTTAGAGCTAGTCCTTGATTTCGAGGCTGGCTAGTCACTTGGGATAGCCACTACTCTAAATATTGTAGTAAGTTCCTTCAAACATTTGAGGTCACTGCTGACAAGGAGGTGATGTCTGTTACAATGCTGCTTTTAACTTCCACAGTTTTTTCTCAGAGTCAAGAAATTGCTGCTGATCTCTCCAAACAATTGTTTCTTTTCCCTCACATTCTGTTGATAATCAAAAAAGACAACTCCTTTTTTTCAACAATCATTTCTCGCCGCAAAGATCAAATAAACGATTTGCTTTTGACACTCTAAGTTTGACATATTTTGAGATATTTTTGGTGAAGTGTTGTGTTGAAAGAAGTGTAGGAGACTAAGTTTGTAGCTTGAGTTCAAATGATGGCCTCTCCCACTGGAAGCTTCTCGAGCTCTTTCTGTTTTCATGGCATCCTCCGAGAAGATCCTGGGAAGTAATGCGAAGTTGATCCATAGCTCGTCACTTCCATAATAATATCAGAATAAGAACTCTCATCTGTTGTGGGGACAACTCATTCTTCTGAGTCAGTTGAAGTGCAAGTGGCGGGCGGGAAATTATGTCAGGATGATCACTCTCTAAGTCACCCGTCAATTTGCCACTTTGGCTCGAGAATCTAGGCAACGTGAGTTTAAAGGATATATAAAGAAAACAGATCCTTTGGATGTTATCACGGTGGGATATCATATCCATGTGCACAAACACCAACATCCAGCACAGAAAAGATTGTAGGTGGCATTCCAAGATTCTCGAATCATGTCTCCATGGGGAACTAATAGAGCATGAATTTTGTGGGATGGAGTTCCGGTTCTTGAGAAACCACCCGTGACATCAAATCAAAAGAAATAAGAACTCCGGTCCTCCGTGAAGGGCTGGAGTGAATAAAGTGTCTGTTTGTTCCACCACTAGGCTAGTGTCCACCAGATAAAGGTTTAGTAGTATGGAACTACTCCCCCCTCTTGAGGATAAACACATGTAATGTGTGACCTAGTATGTAGTACCCAGTAACTAGTGACCAAGAACCAATTAGAGCCACATGGCTCAATTCGAAGAAATTATTTTTAAAGGTTAGATGTGTACTTTTGAGAGGTTTTGAGGGGTGTCATTTAATTCGGGGAGAGGTTGGTTCTTTTCAGTTTTTCGTTTGTGTAGGAGTATGGACATCGCATGTTGGATAGCAATGGTATAATTTTTGTGAATGTCTTTTTTATTGAGTTATTGGGGAAATTAAATGTTTTTTCAAGACTTTTCATAGAGGGAATAAATGTGGTAGCTCTAGCTATGGTGGTAATGACAATAAGGGGGTCAACTTTCCATCCAAGAGCACCAATGTCATTAATAAGTAGTTGATATTTATTAATTTTGTTTTCGATTGCAACTGGGGGAAATCTATCGTTGCAGTATTTAAATTTGTTTAATTGGATAGTGATGTTTGTGTTAATGTGGTCCGGTGGGGGGGCTTTGTATGATATTCCTTTAACGCATAGCAGGTCTTGTTTAAATCTCGCATTTCAATGACATCTTTGGGATCCACATGTGCATGGAAGTAGCCATGGGGAGATGGTGTTTTCTTGTGGATTATTGTTGAAGGTTCTGGCGTTCATAAGTATAAAGCATCGAGATTTGTTTAAGGATACAATTAGTTTTTGGATTTTCCATACTGCTTCATTGTGCCTTTTGACAATTAGGGAGTGTATGTGATGGTTTTGGCATTTGAGGAGTACATGTAGCTATGTGTCTGGGTCCGTGCAGGTGCATGTTGGGCATGTTATGGATGGGAATCTTTCTATTCCTAAGAAGAGTTGTTTGCGGGCATTTCCCATATTTTGTCCAGTGCGGAATTTGATGAGGCATGTTTTTTGTGAATCTATAAGTGTGGGATTTTTCCAAATGTTTGTAGAGAGTTCGTTATCAATGTTGTTTTACCGGTCCATTTGTCTATGTTAGGGAGCCTTTTTATGATTAAATCAAGGTTGTTAATTAGATCTTGTTTATTGAAATATTTATCCAAAAATCTTATGGGGCCTTTGTCTGGGGTGCCTTCCATATAGGACCAATTTTCTCTTTGGAAGTAGTATGGAGTAGTATGGGCATGTTCATGCGGATGCTTGGCATCTCTATGGGATTTATCCAATCCTTCTTTAGCTAGTTTATTTGCTTGTTCGTTTCCTTCTATATTCACATGTGCTCTAACTTTATGGAGGGTTGTGATTCATGTGCGATTTTGTAGCATTTGAACTATAGATGCTAGTATGGCTTGGTCGGGGTGGCTATTGTGGAGGGTGGGGTGTGTTATTTGCACGTTGCGTTTGTGTTGTTCTTGGACACTACGTCGTTGTTGTGCTTGCCACTGTTGTTTTTGCACGCTTCGTTTCTGCTAAGCCCAGTCTAAGGCCGAGTCTGGTTTTGTTGTTGCGTGATTTGTATCTGTAGGGATCTGAACAATACTTCTACACGTGGATTGTGAGTATTGTCTGGGCAATACTATGCTTATGGAATAGGATGCTACTAAGCTTAATTTTTTTGTAATAAAAGGTGCTAGTGTATAATAGGTAGGTGATTGACTTGTAGATTCTAGAGTGGAGTTTTTGTGCCTGGTTTCTAACATCTAGTATGTCCTGTTGTAATCCATGTGATGTGTCGTTGTTGTGTTTATTGCTAGTGTGACAAAAGAGATAGACGTATAACAAGATCGTCAATAAGCAAGTATAAAGTAAGGTGTTGAGAGTAGTCTGGATTGAAGAATGGTTGTTGTTGTGGCGGAAAGCTGTGTTAATCGTCCTTGCAATCTTGAATACTTGAGTGTATGGGTCAGGAGGGGGAGGACTTAGCAAGAGGTTGGCAGATCTTGTTTCTATGGTCTAGGATTGGGTCAAATCTTTCAGAATTATGCACCAACACAATGACGCTTGCTTTTAGTTCATGCGCCAACACACGCTCGCTTTCAGATCATTCATCACATAGATCTAGTACATTTCCGCATTTTCTCACGAGCTGATCTTGGATCTAGGATTGAGCACCCCCCAAGATGCAGTCGCTTCCCAAAACCTCCTCTAATCTCAAATCTACAACAATACGAGGGCTCTTCAACAAATCCAGCCACCTCTTGCTATTCTTAAGTGTTATATCTGAGACTAAGCCCTCCCTTCCCTCACTAGAAAACGTGGAGCTCACTCAACCATCACGATCGTTACGAGGGTCCATCAAATCATGCTATGTACAACTCCTTTGATTTTAGGAAGAAATGATGTCACGAGACGTGTGCATTTTTGTGTGTGTGTTTTTTTATGTTGGTTAAGGCACTTAATCTATTCTATGAAGCAATCTCTATTTACATGGCATGTAGACAAGTTGTAAATGTCTTAGTTTTTTTAACCTAAATATATGAACCAAATTTTATCTACAACTCTTCAAGGGAGAAGACTTCCAAGTGGGAGAAGAAATATGCCAAACAAACAAAACTAAAAGTGAGAAGAGATTTCTTAACTAAACTTCTAAATGCCCAAGCATCCACATACTGATTACAAATTAAATTTTTGCAATACACAAGGTCTAAATCTTTTATCATTGTGTTGAGCATGATGTTAGTTCTGTATACAACAATGTTTAGAGGTAGAGAAGCGGTGTAGCATATTCAAAACAAGTGTGCAAGGAGTGGAGGTTCAAAAATTGTCAATTCATGATTTATTCTTTTGAGAATTAAATATGTTTAGAATGATAATCGAAACGGTCAATAAGAAGGTTTACACCACATATTGCTTTAGAAAAAGTAAAAAGTGGAAAATATGAAGATCTCTAGGTTTTATGTAGAAAAGATGAAGTTTTTTTCCTGGCTTGCTCGAAATGTGTAAAAATGTTTGACTTAAGGTAAAATGTTTTTTTACAATAAAGAATTTTATTTTTTTACATTTTCAATGAAGGTAATATTCTCTACATGCATGGAAAATCTCAATGTCAATAGAGACTTCTAGCAAAAATTTGAAGCTGCTCGGAGTCCCCATTTTAACTTTGAGTGGTACTAACTTTCAAACCATGAATCCAAAAAAAATAATAAAAATATCTCCATGGAGCTTTTATCAAGGACAATCTATTACAAGAGTTATCTAAATTTAGAATAAAATCTAATTTTAGAAACCTGCCAAAATCCAAAACGTACGCCCCACATACACTTGGGCTCTTAGGGGTTAATCCTTAAAGAACCATTCCCCCTCCGAGGAACGTTTTTCTTTCGGGCAAGTTATCTATGGTCTCAATTTTGATCAAGAACTTCCGAAATTTTTAACGAATATGCGGCATGAAAATCACATTAAAAAGTGAACATTTGGACTTTTAACCATTTCAATTTTGGAGCAATGGTCCTTTCGAGGTGAAGGAGTAATCTATGCATTCTACAATTTACTATTCCTAATTGGCTCCTTGCCTTTCTTCAAAGAATATTCCACGTCCCCCACACCAAAGCCGCAAACCAAATCTATCAAACCCACGAAGTCTACCAAACCACGAACTCGACGAAATCCACGATATCCACCCGAAACGCGAAATCTACGGATTCCAACGTCGAATCTACCACTATTCGGTGATGGAGGCGGTGATGTCAAATCTCGAAGCACGCTTCAAGGACCACGTCATGCATGCAAATCCGGTAACTCACTAGTAATAATAGAAATACAGTGACGTCGTCGAAGGAAGTGTCTAATTTAAAAAGGACGGTAACTCCGTCAAAGGCCGTTATTTGGGGTCCAGCAGAGCATGTGTCGCGGACGCATCGCAAGGATTCTCAAGGCAGATGACGCAAACTTTGTTTCACAATGCAAACAAAATGTTATCACTTTGTGTGAAGAAAAGAGAGAGAGAGAGGGCCACGACGATGGTGATGGAGGTGGGCGGTGCAGCAGGTCTCGTGTTTTTCTTAGGGACATGTTTTCTCTAGATGTTGCCGATTGTGAAGCGGTGGAAGGAGTGCAGAAGGGGAGCGTTGTTTTGTTGAAAGGAGGTGTGAGCATTGTTTGTTGAGTGATTTTTCCCCTTTGGATATGGCTGCTGTGGCGCTCTTGGTTTGCCGTGGTCGAGGCTTTCGGCTTTCCGATTGGGTCACGTGAGTGGTTTGGGGGAGACACAGGTCTTCGGGTTGGTTCTCTAGATGTTGCTGATTATGATGCTTCGAAGTTCACAGGCACGTTCTGCGTTTCCTTGACAGATAGCCTGGGTTGTGAGACGCCTTTTGCGTGTTAGATGTTACTCTCGTGAAGTTTGGAGACACTTCGAGTAGAGATATATCCTCAAAGTGTCTGGAGTTCGATTAGGGTATTGGTGGTTTTATTTGATAAGATTGCACAGCATTTAGCTGTGTGTCTTCAGCTTTTGAAGCCCGTGTACTAGACGAGGCCACTGTTGTATTGGACACGGATTCACACACCGCGCTTTTTGGATGCCCACCGAACTCACGCACTGCTCTCTTCCTTGCGCACAGATGAGATGACATGCCTTTGATTCCACCCAGCAACAACAATGGACGACGACAACCACGACGAGGACGAGTTGAAGCACGACGAGGACGAGTTGAACCACGACGAGGACGACTTGAACCACGACGAGGGCGGATTGAATCACGACGAGGATGACTTGGTGACGCGCGTTTTCACGACCCTGGGCCACTTCCAGGGCACCGCCGAGGACCTCGAGCTCCACATCCTGGCGGATTTCGAGGTAGACAGCGACGATGACGATGACGAGGAGGGAGACGAAGACGAAGAAGACGAGGAATCATCTGAGGAATATGGGTTCAACCAGTACATCAATTCTCACTTGCCCGTGGAAGACGCGCCTCCGCCGCAGCCCCTGGACCACGAGATCGCGCACGCCACCGCGGTGCGGTGCATGCCCAGCGCGGGCTCCGCGAGGTTGGGTGGAGCGAAGAAGAGCGTGAACGTTCTGAGTATGCTGAGAGGAAGGGAGTTCGATGTGAGTGGCAATGGCCGATTCTCCAGAGCCGAGTGTTGCCATGTCGCGGAGCGGTTTCTGCCTGTGGATGGCCCCTCCGTTGTGGAGCGCCTCAACAGCAGAGCGTACATCGGGCAATTCTCTGTCGACGGATCGCTGTTCGTGGCCGGGTTTCAGGTGAGGAGGAGGAGGATTATGTCCTGTAATGTGTCGTGTGTGAGTATCATGAGTATTGATATCGATTGTTTCCTATAATCAGGACCGGAGGATAAGAATCTACAACGTGGAGAAGGGATGGGAAGTGCAGAAGGACATCCAAGCGCGCAACCTGCGCTGGACTGTCACCGATACAGCGTTGTCACCCGATCAACGCTTCCTTGTAAGTTTTAACCCTCAAAGGTTTACTCTTAGAACACACAAATATGTTATAAAATTTAGCAAGGCTTACATCTTTGGATTCACGATTCTCCAACTAATATCTTTCATTGCAATCAATCTAAAACCTTATCATGTTCAAATACGGCACCAATTGGTAGAATACGTGACCAACTTCTCCAACCAATGTAGTAGGTGCAATTGAATGATGTGAATCTGAAATTCCATGTATCAAACTTTTGTAACTATTGTATACATCAATTCTTACACCTTGTATGTTGCTTCTCAGACCTTTAAGAGTTAAGCTCATACCTAAGTCCTATGGTTCGATGATATTGGATTTTGTTGTTGTGTTGCAGGTTTATGCGTCTATTACACCAGTGGTGTACTTGGTGAATGTTGGCAGCGAAAGTGGTGGCGTTACGTCGCTTGCAAATGTCACGGTACGAGACTTGGTAGAAGAAAGCTCACCTGTGGAGAGATTTGAGCCTGAACTGCCAATTTTGTCACAACAGGTGTTGTTTTTCTCTCGTCTTTTTTATTGCTAATCGTGTAGAGGTGGTGTAGGATATCCACGAAGGTTTGAACTTCGCATCCGACGCGAGGGGCGATGCATTTGGGTTGTGGTCGCTGCAATTTTCTGAAGACGGCCGTGAGCTTGTGGCTGGGAGCAATGACAAACGCATCTATGTCTACGATCTGGAGGCTAACAAACCAGTGTTGAAGATCAATGCTCACAGGGTAGGATCTGGTTTTTTTTTAATATCAAAATGCTGCCCCTTATGTGTCTCACTTCATATCACATTTGTCTATCTCCTCTTGCAGATAATACAACTTCATGTCTTGTTGCAGGATGATGTGAATGCCGTAGTGTTTGCTGATGAGTCATGCCACTTGATCTACTCAGGAAGTGATGACAAGACTTGCAAGGTATGTGTGCCTTTTTCCTACGAAAACTTGGTTTCGTCCTTGGAACATGCCTGAAGTTTTATGAAAATCTGTGGGATTTAGGTGTGGGATCGGCGCTGCTTTACGCAAAGGGGGCGACCTGCCGGACAACTGGTGGGTCACTTGGAAGGCATCACGTTCATCGACAGTAGAAAAGACGGCCGCTACTTCATCTCCAACGGCAAGGATCAGACCATCAAGCTCTGGGATATCCGGAAAATGACCTCAGGCCCTGCCCCCTCCAGGTTATTTAGTGCACCTTCTCTTTTTCCTCCTCCTGCTTGTCTTCTCCTTCATCTTTTCCCTCTTCTTGTTGTTTTTTTCTTCTTAAGACTTGTCCAAACTTGACTGATAGAGGCGACTGGGGATTTTTCAGGAGGGAGCAGAGGATTCCCTCGTATTCGTGGGACTACAGGTGGATGGATTACCCTGGCATGGGGCTTGACGTGCGCCACCCTTACGACCAGTCGCTCATGACGTACAAGGGGCACCTGGTGCTGCGCACACTGATTCGCTGCTACTTCTCCCCTCTCATCAGGTGCAGCATCTTTGTACCCGTCACCTAGCTTTTCCAGTTTCTTTAATGAAGCCACGGCCTGATCACTGACTCGCCTCTGGTGTTGCTGTTGGTGTAGTACGGGGCAGAAGTACATCTACACGGGCTCACACGACGGCTGTGTGTACATTTACGACCTGGTAAGTCCTTTATTACAGACACTCTATTTATGCTGGCAACCATTGGAGACCGGAGTTCTTCTTCTTCTACCTCTTCCTTCACTTAACTGTTTATTGTCACAGTTCAAATGAACCACTGGAAGCCTTTCCGGAAGGGGCTGCGTTGTGCATCAATAGGAAAGAAGGAAGCCTGCCCTGCAACCAATGAGGCAGTTTGGATGCACATCGGAGCTTCTATTTCCATCTATCAAGGTTCATATTAACATGTCTAGTCTTAGCCCTCCCACTTCGGGGGGGCTCCCCCGAAGTGGCCAAGCTAAAACTAGAAATGTCACTTCCAACCTTGATAGATGGAAATAGAAGCTCCCGATGTGCATCCAAACTGCCTCATCGGTTGCAGGGCAGGCTTCCTTCTTTCCTATTGATGCACAACGCAGCCCCTTCCGGAAAGGCTTCCAGTGGTTCATCTGAGGTTTACTGAACTATGAGAGTTGACTGAAGACATGTTCCCTAACATGATGTGGTGGAGCAGGTGACGGGGAAGGTGGTGTCGCGGCTGAGCTACCACCGGGGGACGGTGCGCGACTGCAGCTGGCACCCGTGGGAGGCGACGCTGGTGAGCAGCTCGTGGGACGGCAACCTGGCCAAGTGGGAGCACCTTCACGGCGACAAGCCGCGCGTGGAAGTCCCGCACGTCAGCTACGAGGACTTCTTCGACGACTGATGCTCATCTCCCCCCCCCCCTTTTTTTTTCCTGTACAGATGTATGTTTTATTGGGACCAATCTTGCCACGACTGTAGATTGTTGCCTGGAGTGTACAGTCTAGCTTTTTGAGGCATTCATAGCGAGCCCATCACTCTCGTTTGTGGGAAAGGTCAGATTATGGGCCGTAATTGCACTTGGAACGCTCGTCATTCACGAGTTTTTTTTTTGTTTCAAGTACTTGCTCTGTATGTGAGGTCATGAAAGCAGTTTTCTTTTTGATGGAACAAGTCCTTTTTTTTTAGTGAAAGAAGATGCACTCTCATGTCCTTTCAAGTTAGAGAAGAACCTGTTAGTGCAAGAGCAACGAGCCTTTCTTTCAAAAATTCTTGGACAATGTGCTAGTTTCGATGAATAATATGGATGAAGACACTGGAGGAAAATGTGATTGGATTGTGTAACATTATATGTAAATAGTTTCATAGAATGTGTTCCTTATGCGGGGTAAAAATTGTGGATGTTTAACCCTTTAACACTGGAGAGGCCCAAAATGTGTCTTTGCAGCATTGTCTCCAAGAATCCCACGGCGTTAAATGGTTAATTCCTACGAGCCCATTCAACCTTGGGCATTCTTCATTTTGAGCAAGTTTTTAAAATTTGAAAAAAATCTTTTCTTTTTGAAATTTTTATTCTAGATTGTTCTTGATATGATTTTTGTGGAAATATTTCTTTGGTTTTTTTGGGATACATAATATGATAGTTATTAGCCTTCAAAGCTAAGTTAGGGACTTTGGGCAGCTCAAAAAATTTTGTCAGAAATTTCTATTGACATTGAGATTTTTCATACATGTAGTGAATATTACCTTCTTTGAAGCTATCCAAAACAAAGTCCTGGCTTTACTATACAAAAACATTTTAACTC
The DNA here is from genome assembly GCA_963971425.1 of Bryoerythrophyllum caledonicum. Classification (NCBI taxonomy): domain Eukaryota; kingdom Viridiplantae; phylum Streptophyta; class Bryopsida; order Pottiales; family Pottiaceae; genus Bryoerythrophyllum; species Bryoerythrophyllum caledonicum. The sequence goes on along the minus strand of OZ020518.1, from coordinate 15,113,547 downwards.
AAGTCAAACATTTTCACACATTGTCAAGCAAGGCCCCCCAAAAAACTTCTTCTTTACACAAAACCTAGAGATCTTCATATTTTTCACTCTTACTTTTTTTTGGCAACATGTGGTGAAAACCTTCTTTTTGATCGTCTATCACTTTTAAACATATTAAGTTCACCAAAAAATAAAACGTGAGTTGGCAAATTTTAACCTCCACTTCTTGCACACTTGTTTTGAATATGCTACACCCCTTCTCTTCCTTTAAAATTTGGTGTACAAGGAACTAACTTCATGCTTAACACAATTGTAAAGGATTTAGACCTTGTGTAGTACAAAAATTTGACCCGAAGTGAAGTTAAAGTCTCTTAATTCACTCAACTCAAGGAAGAAATTGAACTATTTTGTTGACTTCAAACACTGTAATCTTCATTGGTTTGCAGCCAAAAAAATGGTAAGTTTGCATAGAACTCTTTTTAAGGATCTTACGGTCAAAAGTCCAAGATTGTACTTCAAAATTAGAATTTCTTGCCACTTGTTGATAGTAGCAGTTTTGAAGTGTCTCTTGAGGGAAAATGCCTTGGGCTCTAAGGGGTTAAACCATGTAAACATATGGTATGGGAAGAGGGTTGTGGACAAAACCTAGCCCCTATTTTATGTTTGGGGGGGGCGTATGAAGACCAAGGGTAGGGCCTCCGAGGTTAATACGGGGCTCCAGCACCAAATGTCGCAAAAGAAACTCCAAAAAAATCTTCTAGACTACTAACATTAAGAAAAAAATGCCAAAAAAAAAGGCCTACCCTAGCCCACCCTTTGTGACATCCGTCTACATAAAATAAAGAAGTTGTAGGAATTTTGACCAACTTGAGGTTGCTACAGGAATTCTGACAAATGTTGCACAAAGCAAGGGAATTTATCCAAGCGGTTGCATCCATCAATGTTTTAAACCATCATTTAAAACAAGTTTATACTCTTTTGGAAAGAAACGTGGATTTCTAAATTTTAAAAACTCAAAAATCTGCATTGAAACACCTCAGAAGTACAATAATATGTAACTATCACGGCAAGTCTCTTCCCAAACGCGATGAAAACTTATTAAACAATAACCTATCAGTCAATAATATGGTACAAATATCAAAAGAAAACGAATTGAAAAAACATTTTCAGTAACCGAAAAAAATATATGTAACGAATTCATGAGAGGAAAATATCCCAAAAAAATATATTTTACTTTCCGGCGATAATATTTAAACGGTGGGTCACCACAACTGGCGAAGAAAAGAATCGAACAATCGCGCGCAACACACACACAATTTCCTCAAACCCCATGAAATATTGTTGTTTTCTCACGAACGCTGGTCTTGTGTTGTTAGCCGAGATGTGTTGTTAGCCGAGATGTGACTGTTTTGTTGGAGTTTGCTGGTCCTGTTTTTGTGTTGGTGAGTCGCAATGGTTGTGCACCACAATCGCTACCTGGTGCTGGAGATGGTGGCAAGCCATGGGCTGCGCCTGGCGGACGTCAAGATCCCGCACAACGACGTCGTGGCCGCCATCCACGACAGCTTGCTCGCCAATTTCGGCGAGTTCGGGCTCGCTGCTAGCCTCCCCTCGCTGCAAGGTGCGCAACTCGTCGAGGTTTTAGAAGTATTTTGTGGGTTTTCTGCTTTTTCTGTTGAATTTGGACTGGAAACTTCGTCTTGGATTTGTAAGATTTTTCTGCGTTTTTTTTCCAATGTCTGTTGAATTTGGACTGGAAACCTCGTCTTGGATTTGTAAGATTTTTCTGGGTTTTTAAATATTTTTGTTGATTTTGTGCTGGAAACTTCGTCTTGGATTCGTAAGATTTTTCTGCGTTTTTTTTTCCAATTTCTGTTGAATTTGGGCTGGAAACCTCGATTTTGGTCGAATTTAGGGTTTTGGTAATTGGGGTTAGAAATTTCGGTGGAATTCTGGGAGTTTGATTAAGGTCGGGGTTTAGGAATCCGATCTTCATTTGTAAGTGTCTCTAGATTCTTTAGAGGACATCCATCTAGAATTTTGTGGGTCTTTTTAGGTGAGGAAGTTCATACAAATAAGTGTATATTTTTCCCTGTAGATATTCGTTTGAGGAGGTTTCATCGTGTAAATTCTTGGTTTGTGCAGTGAAATATGTGAACGGAGGCACAGGAGTGTGCGTGATCCGGAGCAGCAGGAAGCAGTATCGGATGGTATGGGCTGCCATCACCTTCATCACAGAAATATGCAAGTTGCCGCTCTTCTTCAACCTGCTTGATCTGAGCGGTAAGAACGTGGATGCAGTGTAGGGATGGTTGAATGCTGCCAACATGCACAGATGTGAATACCAGTACTTGCATTCATCTCTTTGGGTTTATGTTTTAGGGTTTACGTGATGGTTGATCTCTGAAGATGCAGTGTGTTTGTTGCTTGATGTCTTACGCATGTCAAGTTGCAGTTTCTGAGCTGTTGGATTGGTGCCACAGGTAGCGCAAGTGCTTGTCGGCGGGCCGCTCACCAGTGCGACTCGGAGAAGTTGAGGTTGTTGAAGCTGGACGAGCACACGCTCTCAGCAGAGCAACTGGCGTATGCTGAATCTATGCAAACTAGGATTGCGTCACTGGATTAGTACGAGGAAGTGTCTTTAGGTTTTGATTTCTGCCCAACGATTTCTACAACAGGTACGAGTCTAGAATCCATGACCAGTTTCCTCAATTGTTCGCTGCTTCGGAGGTAATTAAAATTAGCATAACCTGAAGTTTGATCAACATATTTCCTCTTTTATCAATATTTATCACGTTTGATGCAACCTCTTTCTCTTCTCTGCAAAAGCATATTGTTTCATGCTGACAACGGTTTTATGCTCTTTGCAGGTAAATCAGCTAGTTTAGTGTCAATAGGACAGTATTATCAGGACCCGAACAAGGACTTTACAATATAATTTTGGACCATTTTTTTCAGTATAGTCAGAAAAGAGCTCTTGCTATGAAACTATGCTCATTGTTGATAAATACGAGGAATATGGATGTTTTGATATTTTGTGGATGAACAACTGAATGATGCTGTCTGTTTTGTAGGTGCCTTTTACGTCATTGTAGTTTTTTTTTGAACAAAAACTTCTGCAGCCTTAATTGTTTGAATTGTAATAGGTTTATCCGATGGTATGCTTCTACTTCAAATTTACTTCAAATTCAACATCAAACTTCAGTAAATGTGGTTTCTACTTTGCTTTGTGATTCATGAATTGCAAGGACATGCTATTACTTCCATTTTAATTATTGCAAATTATACATTGTTTGAATAACACGGGGTTTTTTTAATTGGGGAAACACATATGTCCGTTTCGTTTATTTTTAGCAACCAACAAGGAAGGTTTCTTTGTCAACCAATTAACTCTTAAATGCCCAAGAATTTTTGGAGGGGATACTTGCAATCTCTGGAGGGCATTCTTGGGTCTTTAGGGGTTAACACGATATTTGGAAGATTGGGATTTTATATAAGATTAGAACTCCTTTCAATCTTCATCTTATGGTTAGTTGGTGAGCGGATCTACAATGTGGACAAATTGAAAATAGTCCCTATGTGATGGAAATTTTCAATCTTTTGAATATGGTGTAACAATTTGCTTTCTATATAACAGCCCCGTTTGTCTTACCAAAATTTACCATCATCTACTAAATCCACCCTTCGTATTTAGCACGAGAATAGATAGCTTGTTTTACAACATGCCATTCTAATAGATGTTTGTGTAAAGGCAACACTCTTCCATCATCAGATAGTTTTGGGCCATCTTGTATCATTATGATATGGGGTTTTCCGTTTGAAACATCTTACTACACTGTACACTGAATACACTCTGGATTCATAATTGATGTCACTCACCCACACTAATTTGCATCAACCACATGCTTGTCGAAATCTAGTTGGCTATTTGTATTCAAGCAAGTATGTGCCAGTCGCTAATTGGATGTAAATTTCCAATTAGTGTAGAAACTCAAACTACTTTGGTCCACACAATATGCAGTGTTTGGCGAGTAGTCGGATTTTTCAAATAATGTTGATTATTTGAAGCAATGTCGCCCCCACTTTACAAAATCAAAAGTGCCATGTTGGACCTACTAAGCATATGACGAGAGCAATACATGTTGTAGTCAATTGTGGACTGAGTATTGACGATGGGATTGTTTGAGATTTTTTTTTCCACGGCATGCCTGCCAAAACTTTTGTTGTTATGGTTTTCACAACACCCCGTGAAAATCAATCCTCAATGCAACGGGACCCACATTGATTTATTTTGCCAATCACTATAAAAGCCTGGCAAAGTTTCGTAAGCAGGTACGATTTGTCTTGTCATCGCTCATGGATATGCTTCGAGTCACTCCCATCATGGTACAATTCTTGTGATCCCAATCCAAGTATGTCTTCATGTACATAACATATTATTGATTTCAACTCTTTGTGGCCCACTTCAATTATTTACATATGAGTATGGCTTCTCAAACATTCTAGAACCACTGTTTGATAGCAATCTCTCGGGTTTTGAGAATCAGTATAGAGTCTCTACAGTGATTGATTTCTTTTTCTAATGGATCATGACACACACATATATTTCTTCCGGTGGATGTCCGTTATTTCCAATAGCGGATTTCATTTTTATGTGGTCTACTATCTATTATTTATATTTGTGTACGGCTTCTAGTTACTGCTGAACATTCTCCAGTCAATGAGAACATTCCTCAGAAGCCTCTTTGATTGTGGAACGGCTCCCGAGTATCAATGGTGATTGATTCCTTTTCAATTGGTTTATGCTCATTCCTTCTCTAACACACATCTGTTTCTTCCTTTTGATGGCCACTTGCTTCATTTCAGTAGCTTCTTCTAATATGGTTTTAAATTGAATAAGAATGTGATGGTTTATTCAAATTTTCTCATAACACATGCATACTAGTTTGTTTGATTCCTGACTTATTGTTAAGAACCCAAAGGATAAGAAGAGACACAAAGAAAACAACGCCAGTTTTTAGAGAAAGTGGCCCGCACGTGTGACTTGGGCTGTGTATCATAGTTGTACTAACTTGGTAAGTTATTCATGCCTACAGCAGATAAAATAAGTGATTTTTGGAGGAGATGCATAGGAATAAAAATGTCTTTCAGTGATAGTAGTTAGTGTTACAATTTTAGCCCAAGTGATTTCATATTTTTATGATAAAATGTGTATTAATTATGAATTTTCTATGCGGCTTGCCATGTTAAGCCCATTTTTATCACTAGATGTCTCCGTAAGCGCTGGTCAAAAGCAAGGTATCATGACCAATAGCAAACCTTAATTTGGAGTTGTGAATGAGTGCTTGAGTGATAATGGGGTAGAAATGGATCATTTTCAGAGTGGGTTTAATAAAAAGATGGCAGTAATGACCATGAATACCTTAGAAGATACTAGTCTTTTACATCAATCATGTTAGCTCTTTAACGTCTAAGTGGACCATGAGGCACCGGAAGAAGCTACGACAAAGATAAATGAACATCATCTACACAGTGGGTACATTTCATTGCGACCCTACTTCACGGAGATCACTGTAGTTTGTCAATGCATGCATCGATTAGGAGACAAGAGAGATTCCTTGTATGCTCTCTCAGAGCTCCAAGTGCGTTTGGAGTACCGCGACGGCAAGGAGCAATGGTGGTAAAAGGGCCTTGTAGGCAATAAAGGGTTAATTCTTTCTCCATACAAAATTCTTGTAATATGTCACGAAATACAAGATAGGGACATTGTTACATACAAGATTGCATAACATTAATTACCAATTATACTTAGGTCGAGAACATAATAGTGGAGGAACAATAAGAAAAAAGGAGAAGAAAGAGAAGGGCCTTGTTAAAGACCAATAAACTTTAGACTCTATCAAACCACCCTTCCTTGTGCTCAACCAAAACAATAGATGATCTACTATAGAAATTGAATCATGCGAACAAATCAATCATGCAGACAAATCTAAAAATGCCACCATCAAAAGGAGAAGGTTTATGGATTATCCATAAATCCAAGCAAGATACCAAGAATTTGAACCTCCTTTCTCATTCTTCTTCATTCAAATTTTCTCTCATTAACTCTAAATTTCTACAATCAACTCTAAGAGAAGAAAGACAAGTAAGAGTCTTAGAATAACATGACTCCTCCTTCTTTCTCAAAGGTAGCTAAAAATACTTCAAACTTCAATTTCAATACCACCAAACACTTAGGGGGTTTTCATACTTGAACCAAGGGTTGAGAGGCCGAGTGCTATTAACAATTTGATTGGTCTAGAGCCCCAAAATTGGCCTTGGTTTTCCTGCTGGCTTTCGCACTAGGGACCAAAGATGAGAAGCCAATGGTGTCCCGAATGCCCACATGGCAACACTTTTTGAGAGTTTTGGCGCCAAGAGTTCGGGCACTTGAGGAAATTTTGGGCCAAACGAGAACAGGGTCTCAAACTCTTGCCAAGGTCCCAAACATTTTTTCATTAAAATTTTCAAAATTTGACAAGATCTTAGCTATAGAATAATACAATGACTTTCTTTTACGTCAAAATTGTTACCTCACGATTTTATCCAAAAATTTTATCTGAAAATTTACTTAGAATTTTCTACCTAATTTTAACCTAAAAATTATTACATGAAAAGATTTTTACCTTCATTTTTTTTTCCAAAGCTTATGGTGGAATTTTTTGTGTAATGAGCACTTTTGCCATTTCCTTGATGTTTCTTTTTTTATCAAGAATATGTTTCTTTCAGGCTCTATGACCAAAGGAAGCGAGAGAGGAAAATTTCTATAAATAAGGACCTTTAAGAATTAAAATTGACTTGGGATTTGCCAAATAGTATGGATCGCAGCCTCTCAACTTGGCCCTTAGGCTTTCACACTACAAGGACTCAAACCCCACAACTTGCAAATTTTAATGTTTTCTCAATTTCAAAACCCAACCTCTCAATGTAGTTTGGTCTTTGATGGAGTTCGGTCCCTTGTCCTAGTACGAAAGCCCCCTAATAGCAAGGCCTCGACAGATTTATCGAGTTGCCGACTTTTTTTAAGAAACTTCTCACACCACATAAAGTTTCCCGATGTCCCGGTCCCTTGGGCTAGTGGTGCGCAAGCTAGTGAACAACAAATTCGTTGCTTTTGTCGGGTGGATGCTAGTTTCTCTCGTTGAAGGTGGCTATTACCGTGCCGCCATGTGGCAACGCGGGAGTCGTTGTGGAGAGTGTCAGACGATCAATGATGACCATTTGGTGACACACGAGGGTGTCAGACGATATGTGCCTCTTCGGTCAGACAATTTGGCTCCCGTTTCTCATTAATACATTTTTTCATGAGTACTAGCGCAAGAAAATCATAGCTATATTGCTCATGTCTCCGCTCTTTCAAGTAGTTTTCTGCCTTGACGTGGACATTTCTACGCCAAGGGTGGAGATGCTCTAAGATTCTTGGTAAAAATGACCCCTCTTTCTTCCAAGAAAACCTACCAAAAACCTAGATGATGGCCACTTGAGCAAAATGTACCAAAATTCTAGAATATTTTTCTCATTATCTATTAACCCCTAAAGGACCAAGCCTTGTGCTTCACAAAAACCACCCCAAAACTGCCACTTTGACATGAGTTTTTACTTGACTAATCAAACAATCCATTTACTATTTCCAACCGTAGGATCTTCAAGCCAACTACTAAAAAAGACACCCAATTTTTTTGGTAGAAGTTGACTGTGCCGAGTGTAAAATACTAATGCATTTGAAGAGTGCAATTTTTTTTTTTACTGAGCCTCGAAAGGACCAATGTACTTTGACTCAAGATAATGGCATATTTTTTCGCTACACATTGTATAAGCTCAATGGATCTATGTTCTACCTTGTGTTAGGTCATCGCACGCCAAAATCCACAAGTAATGGAGGCGTTTACAATAAGAAAAATGGACCCGCAACGTCTAGGAGTATGGAAAGTGGCCCTTTACTTAAGAAAACAATTTTATTTTTTAATTAGAGAAATAATTGTTGGGTCCAAAATCCAAACACTGAATACAATTATCATGGCTAATTCTAACAATCAAAAAATTATCTTTCAAAGAAGTAAAATCCTTAATTTCTATGCATGTTTAAGTGAAAACAATGAAGGTTGCCACGAAACTACTACCTCCCTAAAAAAAGTGCAATTGTCAACTCTACAACATTACTATTCATCTCTATTGTACCTTGCCCTAAAAAAAGGAACATGCTTCTTATATATGAAGCACTATAATTTATTCCTTTAGAGTCCAAAAAAGAAAGGAAAGACAACCCATATTTCTATTCTCACAAAAAAAATCAAGAATTTATCTCCAATAATGGATTTTTAGGAACCTGTCCAAACTTGATTAGTACCCCACAGGTACAAATCGTCCTTTGATGACATAGACTCACTTTCTCTCGTCACTTTCACTTTATCATCACTTTCACTTTATCATCACTTTCATCTCTCATACTTTCTCGCCACTTTCTCACTCTCATACTTTCACGTCACTTTTGTCTCTCATACTTTCACGTCACTTTTGTCTCTCATACTTTCTCGCCACTTTCTCACTCTCATACTTTCACGTCACTTTCGTCTCTCATACTTTCTCGCAACTTTCTCACTCTCATACTTTCTCGCCACTCTCTCACTCTCATACTTTCTCGCCACTTTCTCACTCTCATACTTTCTCGCCACTTTCTCACTCTCATACTTTCTCGTCACTTTTGTCTCTCGTACTTTCTCGCCACTTTTTCACTCTCATACTTTCACGTCACTTTCTCACTCTCATACTTTCACGTCACTTTCGTCTCTCATACTTTCTCGCCACTTTCTCACTCTCATACTTTCTCGCCACTCTCTCGCTCTCATACTTTCTCGCCACTTTCTCACTCTCATACTTTCTCGCCACTCTCTCACTCTCATACTTTCTCGCCACTTTCTCACTCTCATACTTTCTCGCCACTTTCTCTCTATCTCGTCACTTTCTCCTTCAAGACCACCAACCTCTTCTTCTACAAATACAACTTGTGCTTCCTCTCGGCGTTGTCTAGAAATAGTTTCCTCGTTCGTTGGAGCTTCTTCTTCTTCTCTGTCGTCTTCTTCTTCCTCTCTCGCCGAGATGTTGCCGTTTTTCATTTTCTCGCTGATGGTGTTCCTCGTAGTGAGCCTGACGATCGTGTCGGCGCTCATGGAGGAGAGCAAGGAGGTGGTGGACAAGATGGTGGGCATGTGGACCACGCCGTCGTTGTTCGAAGCCGTTGTAGCGTTGTTGTTGATGCTGGTGTGCGTCCCGGGGGGTCCTATGGAGCCTGTGGTTAACCAGATTAATTTTTTTTTATTGTTTATCATAATTTGTACTACAAAGAAGCTAAGTAAACCAAATAACATCCAAATTAATTGTCATAGCTATTATGCATGATTGCTTAGAAGTGGATCATCAAAAAATAAGTTTATTTTGTACTTTTCTTTTTTCCGTATATTACATGACGATAGAATAACTTCAAATTTAAAATCCTAAATCCTAAACCTTAAACCTAGGGAGAAAATTAAAACCCTATAACCCGAAATCCTACTGAAATAGAGGTCTTTGTTAATATCCAATTAGTAGAAGTTATGGCCATTGTAAAGGAGCACCTTCAAATAGACTACCGCATTGCATGCAACTCTAAGTGGTGGCCACCAACTGGTAGTATAGACAATGGATAATTGTTGTTGATGATGGTGTGCGTCCTAGGGGTCCTCTTGAGCCTATGGTTAATTAGATTAAGAACTTCCACTAGTGAGGCATCTCCGGCACCGATAGTCAGTCATTTTTGCGGACGCCGGAGTTTCCCGAGGTAACGCCATAGCCGTAACAAATTATTTTTAAGTGTTGAAGGTTGCTTTTTGGTTTGTGGCAGGGTTTGATTTGATGTTGTTATAGAGCGGGAGAGCTAATCTTAAGAGTGTTTTCTTTTTGTAGCTGGGTGCCGCTTCATTGACGTTTGTACTGATTCTTATTAGATGTTTTAATTAGCACAAGTCGCAATATAGGCATATTTTTGAAATATATATGGCATTTTTGAAATATATATGGCAAATTACATTGAAATATTTACTTGATTAGAGTAGGTTGCAGTACAAGCATATTTTCAAAGGATATAATCAGATTGACAGTTTTAAACCACTTATTGAGCCTTTTGTGGCCTTATTTCAATAACCTTCAATAGTGAACACTACTACACTTAAATATCTCAAGTGCTGCTACTATTTTCAAGTTTAAACCCTATTTTGATGCGCAAGGAGTTGAAATTGTGTCTTACTTACTTTACTATTGTGAATACACTATCTAGGGAGGAAATATGGATAGCTTGTCTACTTAACCGGTGTTCTTATGTCTTGTAATCTTTTGACTTGTGCAATGGCTTGGATATGGCTTCCAACTTTTCTTTGTCTCATCTTCCATGTTCTTGAATTAGAGCATGCTTGTAACATTTGTAACATGCTATCCTACTTTCCATCTTTCCAGTTTGCTTACATTACCTCAGGCTTGTGGCAAGTGTATTATGTGTGCATTTCTAATAGATTTAGGGTTTGGTTGATGTGGTTTTTGTGAGTTGTTGTTTATCATTAAGATTTATAGGAATGAATTATAAGTGCTCTGACATTTTTGTTCCTATTTTTCCTTTGGTTTCAGGTTATAATGCAGATGAAATGGGTTTGCAAAGGGCTACATACTACTCTTGCCTTGTGGTACATGAAAATTTAAGGTACTTTTGAATCTCTACAACCAACTAAATGCATACATTTGGGAGGTGACTTTCATGAAAATTATAGCTAAAGAGTAGAAAAAAAGAAGCTAAAATCTGATAATTACAATTATGAAGATAATTGATGGTACATGAGTTTGAATTAATATGGTAGTGTGAGGTATTGTAATCAGTGTTGAATGTTGCCTAACATTCAATACATTTTTGAGGCTTTGATTATATGAATGACAGTGTACTTTATATTGTTGAAACTAAACAAACCTAAGAATGTATATTGGTGCGTATGAGTCTTAAGTTTTTCTTTTTCTTTTTCCTCTATATTATTTTTAATGGTTGTTTTTTTATACTTCAACATTTATAGCTCTTATGTTATTTCATTAAATGCAAGACATTATTCTGTCAACACTGTAAACTATATTATTTTGAATTTCAAACTTACTTAGAGACAATGATCTTTTGTCAATTGACTGTGATGTAAATCACATGTTTTGAATCAATAGTAGCATTTCAAATGTATACATTGAAGACCTTGAATTAGTAAATTATCTTGATTAAATAGGATTTTGAAGTGTATGTTATATTTATTCATTGATGGAATGAATCTCACAAAAGAAACAATGATACAAGCTTCTCCTTCATTCATTAGATGAAGAAAACAAAACCTTACTTTCATCTTTGTCTATTTTGCTATAATGTTAATCATGGATTTAATGATCTCTTATAGTTCTATTCTTTTTGTGTTGCACGTTCAAAATATCTTGTTTGACACTTGTTTCAGTTTCATGAAAATTATCTTTTGGGTCTGTATTTTCTATCGGCTTCTCACAAATGTTGCTTGATGATGTATGGACTATGTTTTCATCCAATATTGTACTTGGTTTCACTCCTTCACGTGAATCTTTTGTTTTTTTCTAAACATAAAAATTATAATAGTCATTAAGTCTTTGTGCATGAATAACAGATATGTCCAAATCACATATTTAATTCTAATGAAAAATATAACAATTTTCAATTAAAAGGATTTGTGAGAACATGCATTTAATGACATTGTTTTCAAACAATTTGTGCTATGTAATAAGTTGAAGGAAAACTTACTATTGATTTTAATAAATCTTTTCTTGCATACGTAAGGCTATAGATTGATATTAAGAGTATAGGAATTGTTCCCAAAAATCCAAAGAATAGCAAAGAATTTTCTTCAATTATTTTTAATGCAATCTACATATTTGATCAACCAAATAAATATAAATTAGGATATTTCCAATGTATTCAAATAATTTCAAATGTAAATTTTTAAATTTAGATTCCAAACATATAAATCTTATTTCAAACATAAAAATAAAAAATAAAAAATTCCCAACATACTTACAATAAGTTGGAATTTCATTTTTTTCAAAAATGGTATGTATTTTGTACACCAATCAATCATTTTATAACAACGTCTAAACATTTTTTTCTACAAAAATTCCAACATAAATTATGTAAATAGATTAGATAAAATGCATAATTTTTTCTTTTAATTTTTTAACAAAATCAAATAAATACAACTATAATCTAGTTAATTATAAAATATGCTTATAGATAATCCATATGATATATTATACATTATGTATCAATGTAAACAACATCATTTACATTAAAGGATTTTTACCTTAATTGTAGATGGTTTTTTTAAGATCTTTTTTATGGATACTTTCTCATCTTCAACATCTTCCACTTCTTTCTCAACGTTAATTTTTTTGCCCCACGTTTGATTTCTTATTTCTGCGGCAAAACTTTCATTGTTTGTAATTAAAATATTATCAAAAATGACGCCATCATCCATACTCCATATTTCAATGCCTACTCTTCCTATTTTCTCAAAATTTGGTCGTGTTGCTTCATAATAGTTCGGATTTGGTATTTGTTTTGCTTCCCAAATGCCAGTGTAACTAGGATTATCAATTAAGGGGGGGCTCCATTTTCCTTTAAAATTAGGATTATTTTTCATCGGAGGTTTCCAGGGGCCACATCCTGGAGCCTTTTCGCATTTCGGATTTTCAATTTTTTCATGTTCCCATTCTCCGTCTTCTTTATCATTCCAATCTTTTGGTTTTATAGAATTTGGATCATTAATTTCTTCAGATTCATTGTCTAACCATCCCTGTTTATAAAAGAGACATAATCAACAACTTTGCACATATTTCATTTTCCATCATAAGACTTGATACAAGTCAATTATTATTGATTTAATATAGATGTCAATCCATTATGCTGAAAAAGTAATATTTAAGTGCCCATGAAGACATTGTAAGTGTTAATTCTTTAGCTCATTTAACCTCAAATGTATCATTGTAAGCTTTCATAAAGTGGCTAAATTATAAATCATTTAATTTATAATTTGAAAAATAATCAAAAAATTCCTTCCTTAGGTGTCCATAGGTATGTTTATGTAGAGGGCCTTTGAGTATAACTTTTATTTTAAGCACTTAAAGAGGTTAATTTTAAATCAGATGATTGATTATACTTTCAAAAGTGAAAGATGTTAAAGTATGATTGATATTGATTTGATATAATTGTTGTAACCTTAGGTTTTTTGGCATCTCGGTCGATGATTTTGCGTGGTTCATCTTCGTTCCAAGCTTTGGGTTTTGATACGTTTGGATCCGGAATTTTCTTGCGATCGTCCCAAGATGATGGCTTTTTATCACTTGGATCTGGAATTGTTCTAGGAGGGATGAGTGTAGGCTCAAAATCATTTTTCATAAAATCACAAATCTTAGCAATTTGTCCATCAACAAAAATCTTCACTGTATTTGTAACTGGGTATATTGTAGCTGTGTATACATGTGTAAATCTATCTCTTTCAACTAAAGCGGGATGTTGCATATGATGCTCTATAAAAAAGTTATTAACGGGATTTTTTTGACGGAATATAAAATGAACTTTATTGGTTGAACCACATTTATCAGCTCCAAACATGAATGAATATGGAGTTTCATTGTCGATTTCATTTGGTTCGCTCTCGTCATTCTAATCATTCATAATTTAAATTAATTTTTATATAGAAATAGCTTTATAGTATGTTTATTATAACAATGTTGTAATTAAAAAGTAAGCTACAATTTTTTCTTGTAAAAAGAACATGAAAGTTGTGTTCTAAAAGATAAAAAGGAAACATAATGAATGTGTGATAGGTTGGTAAGATACCTTTGGAAGGAAAAACTTCAAATATGCACCTGCACAATCGACACCCTTTTGAAAGCGGACATCGTATTGTAAAGTCAATGTTTCTACATTAGGATCTACTATAAAGGGCAAATTGTAAGAAATCCCATATTTTTTTGCTTTCTCACTGACGACTAAGCCATAATCATCATGCTTTTCACTTTTTTCATATTTCCATTTTCCTGCAAACAAAAAGCAAAAAGTAATTTATTTTTATATGTCTACCCTAATAATTACAAAATTTTGATATTCTCATGTAGTCATATGTTTTTTTCAATATTTTGAACATTTTAAGATATTGTGCTAAATAGGTTTTACAAACCAAAGTATCAATTTAGAAAACCTTGTGACTAAATATTTTTTTAAATAAGATAAATTCATATTTATATAATTTCAAATCTCTAAAAATGATTCCATGGAATATAAAAGTCCTAAAACAATGGAACAATTCAAAATTAGATTAAAATAATCCATTTAAATTAAATTTTTATAGTTGTTTCTATGTATTTCACAAGACAATTGAATTACCTTTATATTCTTGATTTTTGGAAACAAACCAACGACCTTTCCAATTTGAATCAAAAGGTTCATAAAAAGTCTACAAATCATGAACATAGATTAATTTATGATATTTTTTATTAAATGTATAATTATATCATAATATATGCATTAATACATAATAAAAAATTAACTATTTTAAATCATTCTAAATTGCAATAACTATTTGATGATTGGGTTCATTTACTGGTAATACTTTGTTTCGTAAGGCATACTATTATGATAACACATGCTTTTAATTTAACATAAGTAAATCTCACATATGATTATTTTGTTATCAAATACTTTGTAAATCATTATGTCAAGTAGTATTAAAAATTTGAATTACTCCAACATCATTTTAAGATTATATTTACAAATCTAGCTTCTATTAGACATGAGTTTTAAGTGAAATATCGTTGAAACATATAACTTTTTGGTATTGTTAATGATATAAGTAATACAAAAATTCAAGAATATTGAAAAACCTAAAACTTCGTATCCTGATAACATCAAATGGAAATAAATTATCATAAATCATATTACCTTACTCTATGATTTTGAAAAGTTCATATTTGATCATTTATATTATATTATTGATATGATTAATTTTTTTATTAACTAATAATCAATCATCATTTTTGAAGTTTAATAATTTTATGAACATATTGTAACCGATGGAAAATAACATAGTAGACAAACCAATCATTTGAGGAATTGATAAATCTAAAAATTGTAAAGGATTTACATTGTCTTTGGAAACAAAAGCCGATGCACTTGAGATTGCTATTATTGTGGTTCCAATGATCCATTTTAAAATCATTGAACTTTCCATTTTTAAACAACAATTAATCACTTCATAAAAATTTCATAATCACATGAGAAATGCCTATTCTTTGAATTCCGTGACGAACAAATTTTACACATAGCGATGTCATGTTTATTCTAAAATTACACCTTTCGTAATCTATAAAGAAATAAACACAAAGTTTTAATGCTTCATTTAAAAATACTTTTTATAAATTATGATTTTTTAATGATTAATGTATTTAACTATCATTCAACTATTCAATTTACACTTTTCAAATGTATGTATCATTCAAGTTAAAATAAATTTGTAGGTTGATTGGAGATTCAAATAACTAAATCTACCCAAATACAATCTTT
Organism: Bryoerythrophyllum caledonicum; assembly: GCA_963971425.1. NCBI lineage: Eukaryota > Viridiplantae > Streptophyta > Bryopsida > Pottiales > Pottiaceae > Bryoerythrophyllum > Bryoerythrophyllum caledonicum. The sequence goes on along the minus strand of OZ020518.1, from coordinate 15,097,892 downwards.
ATAAACATAAGATTTAGTTCACTGACCATTAAGTGGTTCTATCATTATTAGCTTCTATATTATATTTTTATATTTTTAGCACACATGAGTTACTAAATTGGCAACTTATGGCCGGTCGGATAAAGAGAAGATTTCATAGCCACATATTGAATCCGCAACCACTCTATTTGAAGATACATTGGGTCTATCCTACTATCACCTAGTAGTTTAGGGTCATCTCGAACCACTTTAGTTTTTTTCCTTCTTTCAATATTATATTTTATTTTGTACAAGTGTAGTCCATTTCCAATACTAAAAGTGTTGGGAGTTCCAATGATGTGGCAAGACAAGAGTCGCACTGGAACAATGTCTCATACCAGGGACCGCCCTTGCTTTGTTGCAAGCAATGGGTATCTACACTTATTTTATGTTGTTTAAAAACCACAAATTATTTATTTGTTCTACAATGAGAGTGTTGGACTTGATGGTGATTTTGAAAATGTAAAAATTTATGGAACGCTTGCACTAGAATACAAAAAATGTATTGAAGTTCAGCAAGATTTACACATTGAGATTAAATATTCTTCAACTAACATCTTTCATTTGGATGTCATTTCAAAATGTGAACTGCATCATATTGAAAGTCAACACCATACATGTAGAATACTATGGCCACCACCGGCACCTTATGACGTTTAAGGGTTCTCTTTGAGATCAAAAGTTGTGGCAACAAAACAAAGTTAGTCCCAACCCCAAATCCTTGGAGCAATGCTTCCTGCAACCCTTTCCGTGACAAATGCCAGCTCCGGCGCGGAACCGCCATTCAAGTGGTCCCCATTCCATCCGATGAATTTCATCCCAAAAATTTTGGCACAAAATTGTCGGATGTTCCGCACAGACAATATATTGTTATATATAAAGATTTGCTATATCTTCTACATCTACCAATAAAATGATAATTTTATTTCAAATATTAAAATTTCAATATTATATTGAACTAAAAATTACATTTATAATTTCATGCTTCTTTTAAAGGAGAAAAATGAAATTGTAAAAAATGAAGATCTCTAATTTATATGAAGACATGAAATTCGCCTGAAAAAGGTGAGAAAACTTTGACTTGTCTTGGAGTCAAAATTTCACACTATGGAAGGTCAAATAAAATCATGTTACTTGTCTTGAAAGGTTTGTATCCAATAGAATACATAGTGCCTACCCTTGAGAGGAAGGAGTAGTTCCATAGTACTAAAATTATGTCAAGTAGACATGGATTTAGTCGTGGTACAAACAGACACTTTATTTCCTATGGATACTGGAGTTCTTCATCATCATATCCATTAGAAGGTGTACATGGAAACATGCTCAAAATTTGTAAAAGCCAACCACAAGACTTTTGGTCCTCAAGAATAATAGTAAATGATTCCTTACAAGTGGCTACAAAAAAACTTATTACACATTCATTGAGTAATTCCATGTTTTTTTTCATTCTTCTTCATTCTTTTTGTCAAGGCTTGCCAAAAAATTCTTTGTGTTTGCTTTACAAGAAAGAAGTATTTTCAAAATTTACATTGTCACCTTGTTTTTCCTCAACTTCTTTATTTCCCCCACCTTCCTATTCTTCTTCATTTTCTTCTCATATTTCATATTTCTGCTTTCTTCTATCAATTCTTCATTTAAAATCCATTAAATTCTTTGATTTCATTGCCAAACTTGGTTGTCTAGTGTCTTTCTACCTAAGTCTTTTGATTATTTTAGGATTAGACCCTATAATATTACCAATACTAAAAGAAATCCAATAAGACTTTATGCCGTATGTTTGGTTCTTTGTATCTTGCTTAAGTATGTATTTATGTTATAGTGTCTACCCTCGAGAGAGGGAAGTAGTTCCAGCTCACTAATTCCTTGTCTTGTGGACATGGTCTTAGTAGTGGAACGAACAGACACTTTATTCACGCCGGCCTCCTTCGGAGACCGGCGTTCATACATACTTACTTGTATTTATGTTATTATGATTTCTGGTTTTCTTTGCATTGATCTAATCCTTCTAATGACAATTTGTAGAACTTTTGCCCTCATTCACCATTATAAATTGTTCTTGCCAATAAGAAGAATCATTCATCATTCATTGATAAATAACATTGCCTTCATTGGTAATCAATAAATTTTCTAATTTTGATCAAGCTAAGTATATTTATCATCATTGACTAACAAAGATGCTTGCTTTGATGGAGTTTCATGAAGACCCTTTTTTGGGAGGAAAGAGAGTGTGAAATCTTAATACAAATAAAAGCCCTTAGCATGTAGTCGCAAACATTGCTAGGTTTGAAAACAAGAAGATGATCTCAAGTTCTGTATTATATAAATGCAATTGTCTACCCTCGAAAGGGGGGAGTAGTTCCATGCTACTAATTCCCTGTCCGGTGGGCATGGTCTTAGTGGTGGAACGAACAGACACTCTATTCACGCCGGCTTCCTGCGAAGACCGGCCTTCTTCTTCTTCTTCTTCTTCTTCTTCTTCTTCTTCTTCTTCTTCTTCTTCTTCTTCTTCTTCTTCTTCTTCTTCTTCTTCTTCTTCTTCTTCTTCTTCTTCTTCTTCTTCTTCTTCTTCTTCTTCTTCTTCTTCTTCTTCTTCTTCTTCTTCTTCTTCTTCTTCTTCTTCTTCTTCTTCTTCTTCTTCTTCTTCTTCTTCTTCTTCTTCTTCTTCTTCTTCTTCTTCTTCTTCTTCTTCTTCTTCTTCTTCTTCTTCTTCTTCTTCTTCTTCTTCTTCTTCTTCTTCTTCTTCTTCTTCTTCTTCTTCTTCTTCTTCTTCTTCTTCTTCTTCTTCTTCTTCTTCTTCTTCTTCTTCTTCTTCTTCTTCTTCTTCTTCTTCTTCTTCTTCTTCTTCTTCTTCTTCTTCTTCTTCTTCTTCTTCTTCTTCTTCTTCTTCTTCTTCTTCTTCTTCTTCTTCTTCTTCTTCTTCTTCTTCTTCTTCTTCTTCTTCTTCTTCTTCTTCTTCTTCTTCTTCTTCTTCTTCTTCTTCTTCTTCTTCTTCTTCTTCTTCTTCTTCTTCTTCTTCTTCTTCTTCTTCTTCTTCTTCTTCTTCTTCTTCTTCTTCTTCTTCTTCTTCTTCTTCTTCTTCTTCTTCTTCTTCTTCTTCTTCTTCTTCTTATATAAATGCAATTTCTTATTCCCAGTACTCTAAAAATTTGGAATATGAGTTACAAGTGAGAATTTTTTAAAAGTAGAGAAGTTGTACTGTACCCACGGATTAGATTTGGCAACAAATACATATCTAAAAATAGCCACCATAACAACTTTGCAAAATAATTAAATTTTTTTCAATGGAAAATAGAATGTACGAGAACATTTTGTTTGCCAAAACATCTATTTCAAAAATAAAATAAAATAAATACTCGGCAATATAGTGCTGAATCCAACCCTCAAGTACAGTATTTCCTTTCTTGGCCATACTTATATCTAGTAACAAAATATTAATGTTAAACCTTGATATTCAAAAAGTATCTTATTCCAATTTTGGTGGATTTTTTTCCTTATCAAATGTTTCCCTTTGGAGACACATTTTTTCACTTTGACTGCAATTCTCTCATTCAATCCGTACGGTCGAAATTCACAAACTTTTCAACACATCATCTCGTATAAGTTTAGAAGAAGATCCTACGGCTGCATTCTCAAAAAGTTCATCTTGGCAGTTTTTTTTATCATTGGAGTGGAGATTCCTCTAAAATGTCTTGATCCTGTAGGGGTTCACCCCTACAAGACCAAAACATTCCAGAAAAATCTCCACTCCATCGATAAAAAAAACTGCAAAAATGAACTTTTTGAGAATGTAACCGGAGGACCTTCTTCTAAACTTTTACGAGATGATGTGTTGAAAAGTTTGTGAATTTCGACCGTACGGATTGAATGAGAGAATTGCAGTCAAAGTGAGAAAATTTGTCCCCCAAAGGAAAACACTTGGTCCTTTGGAGGTGAAACGAATGGCGTGAGAACAACATCCCTTTGAAGCAAAAAGAGCAACAATGATTCGGTGACAGCGACGGACACGGCTCCGTCGTCGTCGCTCTTCTCTCTCCCAAGCTCACAACTTCAAAGCGCGAGACGCATCGGTGGCCATCGCCATGGCCGTCGCGAATCCTCCAGCGCCCGTGGAGTTCGTCCTCTTCGACCTCGACGGCACGCTCCTCGACACCGGTAACGCTCCCTCCTCCTCTCCAACAAAATCACAATCCCCATCTCCTGATCATGCCTCAGGAGCCGACGGAATCCTTTTCATTTTGACATCACGCTCGTGTGTCTGCTTCAAGGGAGCATGCGAGCGTTGTACGTACATTCCGATGCTGTGTGTTCTGAATCGTTCGTTTAGAAATGAACGAGGAGTTGGGTTTTGGCTAATTTCGTGTTGTTGGAACGGAATCGTGGTGTTAGAGTCGATTGTGGATGCGTCTTTGGAGATTGCGGTGACGCGGCGCGGGAAGCAGTGGGACGGGCGAGGCGCGCAGAGGCGGTTGGGGAAGCGGCCTCTGGAAGCGGCGGCGGCGGTGGTCGAGGATTACGACCTGCCTTGCACGCCCTTCGAGTTCAACGAGGAGGTCCTCGCGCTCCTTCAAGAAAGGTGCGACCATGAACGTCTCCTCCAGGTTGTTGCCTTCTCTAAGATTCCTGGTTGTGTTTGTTGTAGATGGAAGTTCGCTCGGGCTTTGCCGGGTTCCATTCGACTGGTGCAGCACTTGCGCAAGCACGGAGTTCCGATTGCGATCGCGTCGAGCTCTCCGCAGCGGAACATCAAAATCAAGCTCTCTTATCAAGCAGGTCTGGTTCTAGGGTTTATCTCGAACATCCACACCCCTCGATTGGGAAGAGTATTGAAGAACGAGGTTGGGTTTTTTGGGTTTTTTCTTTTCTTATTCAGGTTGGACGGAATCCTTTCCAGTGGTGGTGGCGGGCGACATGGTCGAGAACGGGAAACCTGCTCCTGACATGTGAGTTCCTCCGTTTGCTGCAATTGCTTGTGGTGGAATGAGTAAACCGTTTTCTAATGCTAGATGTCTTTGCAGATTTCTAGAAGCAGCACGGCGACTCAATGCAGAGCCAAGCAAGTGTCTCGTAATCGAAGACGCCCCGTAAGCTCGTTACACCCTCCGACCTCACAAGCTGCTTACACCTCACCTTGGAGCTAATCGTGGAGTTGAATGCAAAGTTGAAGGTGATCTCTGATTGAGTGTGGGCCGGTGTGAGCTCAGGGCGGGGGTGTTGGCAGGCAAGGCGGCAGGAATGCAAGTGGTGGCGGTGCCTTCGATGTCGTCCAAGGACGCCCGTCCGTTGTACGCTTCGGCCGACGTGATACTACCTTCTCTTCTGGATTTCCAACCCCAGCTCTGGGGCTTGCCTCCTCTCGACGACCGTAACTCCCTCATCTTCTTCACAGCTCAGCTCTCTTCTGTTTCTTTTTATCTCTTACCCTAGATCTGAGCTTTGAGGAACCCTTTCTCCAGGAATTGGCGGCGCACTACCCATGGAACCGTGGTACATGGGCGGGCCAGTCATCAAAGGCTTCGGCCGCGGCTCAAAAATCCTTGGAATCCCCACTGGTACGCTCCTTTGGCACATTCTCTAATGTTTGTGCTTAGGCTGTTGACGGCTGCTGCACGACCAATACACCTGAAGAATCTTCAATCCGAAGGTGTATTGGTCGTGCTACATTTTTTTGGTATTCTAAGAGTTAAATATGGTCCCCCACAGACCAGCACCGTGCGTGTCCTCTGTCTTCAGTTACTGTGGTTCGCAACTCAGGGTTTTCTGTCAACGTTGTCGCAGCTAATCTTCCGACGAGCGCGTTCTCAAGCCAATTGGCGGACCATGTGTGCGGGATCTACATCGGCTGGGCGGGGTTGTCCAACCGAGGCGTGTACAAGATGGTGATGAGCGTGGGGTGGAATCCTTACTTCGACAACAAGCAGAAGACAGTGGTGAGTGTGGGGAGGTGGATTATGGTTACGATAGTGGCTTAGGTGTCGACGCAGACCATCGTGTTCAGGAACGTAACACTCTGGCATGTTCCGGTGGCTGACTGACTTTGCAGGAGCCCTGGATCCTTCATGAGTTCGCAGAGGACTTCTACGGAGAGGAGCTCCGGCTCATCGTCGTGGGCTACATCCGTCCGGAGGTAAGGAAGCTCACACACAAAACCAGTCTCAACAAAGACACGCGCTCTCTTACACTATTCTTGCCTCACCTCTTCAGGCAAATTTCACCACACTGGAGGATTTGGTGGCCAAGATTCACGAAGACGGAAGGATCGCGAAGGCAGCGCTTGAGATGAAACCGTTTTCGGATCACGCTCAAGACAGCTACTTGACCACTCCGCTGCCTGTCCCAGCGTGACCACTCCTGAACGCCTGCTGCTGTACTCTAGGAAGTGCCTTCAATGAAAAGTCTCACACTGAACAGGAACGTGATTTCAGGTGGGGGCTCATTTTTTTTAATAGCATAAGAAGAACAGCGTTGAGAAAATCGTGCGTTTGATGTGTCGGTGAAGAAGCAAAAAGTGTCGGTGGGAATGGAAGAGGAGGCAAGCGGGGTTGAACCGCTGACCTATCGGACTGCAGCCGATTGCTCTTCCACTGAGCTATACCTCCTAGTGATCCAAATGTAGTGATCCCCTTTTGCGCTCCTTAGGTATTTATACAATACTTCGATAAAACTACTCATGTTTGTGAGCTTGACTGGACATTAATAATGCTTGATTGTCCCCCATATGACACAATATTCAACTCACAAAACCCTATCAACATCTATAATAACTGATGAAATTCACCTTGTGTGTGTGAACTCACAATTTTCACCCGTCTGATAAATCACGTCGACATCACATTAGCGATCCATCCCCAAGACACACAAGATAATAAGAAAATATGAACAATATTTATTACAAGATTAAAATCCCTACCCACACAAAGCTTTTTATGTGTATACATTCACCAGCGCCTCTCTATGAACACCAAGTTTCGATTTCACAAGTGTATGAACATGAGACCTGCTCAGGTCCTCGTCGTTGACGTATTCTTGGAAGCGTAAGAGTTTCGCTCAGACTCTGAGAGGTTTTACGAGGTGCTTGGTTTCTCGTCGTCGTCGTCGTCGTCGTCGTCTTTCCAAGTGGCCTGCCATTGTTTGTCGTAGAAGGTGGACTCCTTGACGATGGTGCGCAAGCTCTGCACGTCGCTGTTCTTGCGGAGGAGCAGCACGCCCAGCACGGTGAGGAGCACGAGGAGCTTCCCGAGGAAGCTGCTCTGCTGGTCGACGAGGCCGGCTCCGGTGGCGGAGTCCACCAGGTAGCCCACGCCGTACCCCACCATGGCCGCGCGACCTGCAAACGCAATCGATCACAGCAAACCCTAAGAAAATGACGTGTGATTTGTTGAGGTGATTGATCTCACGGAAACCCTGAGAATGATGTATTGGGGAGCGAGACTGACCGTTGAGGAGCTCGGCTTCGGGAAGATGGAAGCGCTTCACCCACGCCCACCACGGGACGGTCCCGGTGTCGAACACCACGGGCTCCTTGTCGTTGGAGGCTTCAGGATTCGCTTCTAGCCATTTCCGCCGCGCGACCTCTGCGAGGGCGATGCATCAGACGTGATTAAAACACTAGCAACGAAGATGAGAATAGAACCCGAGCAACGAAGGTGAGATCGACATTGAGGTTGGAACCCTAGCAACGAAGACATCGGCATTGACATTGGAATCCCTAGCAACAGACGTGAGGGTGACATCGAGATTGACATCGAGATTGACGTTAAGAAGACACAAAGATTGAACCCGAGAATGACTTTGAGACAGAAACCCTAGCAACGAAGATGAGATAGACATTAAGATTGGAATCGAAGAAGTCGAGATTGATAGACATTGAGATTAAAACTCTAGCAAAGAAGACGAGATTGATTGAAATCAAAACCCTAGCAACAAAGAGGAGATTCACATTGCGACTGCAACGAAGACGAGCTTGACATCGAGACTGTTGCGAGGTAAGAAACATACCAGCGTCAATAACAGCGTCCCAGTCGACCTTCCCATTCCGAGTGAACTTGGTAATGTCCCACGTCCCCGCTCGCCACCGCGGATCATCAAACTTCGCAGACAAACCTGCCTCCCCTTCATCTGGCGGCGGTTTCCCGACCTCAATTGGCGACGCCGGCGTCGCCCCGGGAGTCGTAGCCTCAGGGTTTTTCACCTCTGTCGCCAAGATCCCCGTCTCTGGCGCCGCGGGCGCCTCCCCGGGAGTCGCAGCCTCAGGCTTCTTCACCTCTGTCGCCAAGCTCCCCGTCTCTGGCGCAATCGGCGCCGCGGGCGTCTGACCCACCAAGCTCTTCTCGGACTCCGCTCTCACAACAAACCTCAACTGCCGTCTCCGCGACGACGAGGTAATTCTACTCTGCTTGCACCTCCGGGTCGGTAACACGCCCAAGTTCGCTGCTGGAATCGCGCCCGCCAGCGGCTTCAGTATTGTCGCCATAGCCGCCATGTCGCAGAGAATGAGAGGCTAGTACAACAAGGTATTACGGATTGTGCCATTGTTGCCAAATGAGCAGCATCGCTGCGACTGGATAAGAGGCCGCTCGTCTTTCGTTCCGAGCTCTCCAAGTGGACGGCGATGCCACTAAATTTGTATCTAACGGATCAGGTGCTGCCTCTGAATCTACAAAGCTTTCGCAGACTGTTCCGAGATCTGATGGTGGTCATGCAAGTCCTCGAAGAGTGACAGAATTTGCAGATATTGTTCTGAGAAGACAGCCGAAATGTTGTAGTTTCCGAAGCCTTCTTTTATTACAGGGAGATACAGACAAGTTTATTTACTGAAATCCTAGACTGTGTGCAAAAATTGGGGATTTACAAGCCATTTTTGGGATTCTCCGGGTCCTTGGCGTCCTTCTTCCAGGTCGCCTGCCATTGCTTGTCGTAGAATGTGGACTCTTTGGCGAGGTTCCGGATGGTGTCCACATCGCTGTTTTTCCTGATGACCAAGACGCCCACCACCGAAATGAAGAGGAGGAGCTTGCCTAAGAAGCTGTTTTGCTGGTCCACCAAGCCCACTCCTGTTGCGGAATCCACTAACCAACCAGCTGCGTAACCGATCATGGCAGCACGACCTGGAGCAAAGGAGAGTCACCCATCAGACATGATGAAACCATGACGAACAAGCTTGAACTCCTCAACGGTGGATTCTAACTTGTTCTTTTCATCAATCTTGTTATCAGAAGAGAAGGTGCCGAGATTCATACCGTTAAGAAGCTCAGCTTCGGGTAGATGGAAGCGCCTCACCCAGGCCCACCACGGAACAATGGAAGTGTCAAACACAACAGGCTCCTCGTTGGTGGACGACACAGGATTCGCTTCCAGCAACTTGCGCCTCAGCACCTCTGCAAAAGGAATTCAACGTCAGAAATGCCGAATCTCCAAGCGAAAGTGAAACCAAACCCTAGAGGACAACAATCGGAGATGATGTGAGCAGACTCACCGGCATCGATGACTGCGTCCCAGTCGGTCTTCCCGTCCGCGGAGGCGAACATGGCGATGTCCCAGGTGCCATTCTTCCACCTGGGGTCTTCGAACGCGCCATCCTTCCCCAGAGTGGCAGCGGCGGGGGCCTTCCCTGCCGCGGCCGCACCAGACAGAGACCCTCCTCGTTGCAGAGGTGATGGCTTCTTCGGCTTCGAGGCTACGCTTCCGATTCCCTCCGTCTCTGGCTCCTCCGGCAAGGAGGCCACCTCCACAACCACGCTGTTGCCCCCGGCGTCCGCCGCGCTCCCCAGCTCCTCCCCCGCTCTCACCACCAGCCTCGTTACCCTGATGGATTGCCCTCCTGTCCACAACTGCCTGGGCTGCGACCTCCCACGCAACGCCGCCCTGTGACCCGTCACTGGCGCCGCTGCACCTTGCCCTCTCGTCACCGGCTTCACTAGCGTCGCCATAGCTGCGAAAACAACAGAGCAGACAGGCGAAAGCAGCTCTGGTGATGCCCAAACCAGGTATTGATCCAGGTGGTGGACAACAGGGAATCTGGGTTGGGGACATGAATCCCGGAAATCACCACACTGAATTATTCCGAAAGCATGGTATTTTTCACGAAATCTGTGCAAGAAGAGTCCAAAATGTGCATGTGAAGCTGGAGATTAATCACAAGTGAAAGGGAAGTTGTATTGATTTTCTGATGAGTAAACAGTGTGTGGACTACGTGTTGAAATCACGTTCCATCACACGGTATAGTTTCAAAGGTTGGTCCATAGAGAATATCTAAGCCACAAAAATACTGTATATAACAAAAGCTCTGGCACTGATCTGCGACTGATTCTTACAATCTACATTCGGGAATGAGCACGGAGCAATCACTCGTTGATCTCTTGCAATGTGATGTATACGTCCCGGATCAAGCTTCCCCTCTTCACAGTCACCTGCCAACAAAGTATCCACTGTGAGCACATTGAATGGACACAAGTATAGAAACTGATTACAAGGTTGAGCAACCGAAAACTTACCCTTATCTTGTCGCCGATCTTGCGCTCATCGCAAGCTGCTACTAGGTCATCCACACGACTCAACGTCTGTCCATTGATTGCGACGATGACGTCTCCGAGCTCGATTCTACCAAACAGGTCCCGCTTCGTAGCTGCGTGAGACGGAAAAACCCGCGTCAGATAGAAGGACACGAAACGAAACGAAAAGGGAGAATGGGTTATGGTGTCCACTTACGCAATAATCCAGCCTTGGCAGCGGCGCTATCCTCGCTCATCCCCAGGATCAGAACGCCGTTCACTCCGAGTTGCTTCGCCTGGAAATCGTTGGCGCACATGACACCGAGTCCAGGCCGGGAGACTTTGCCCTTCCTGATGAGCTCGTTCACAACGCGGCGCACCGTGTCGACGGGGATTGCGAACCCAATCCCCGCGCTCCCGCCGGACGGCGAGTAGATCGCCGTGTTCACTCCGATTAACCGCCCTTGGGTGTCGAGGAGTGGGCCGCCGGAGTTGCCCGGATTGATCGAGGCGTCGGTCTGCACCACGCCCTTGATCTGCGCGCCTCCGATGGACCTGATGTCGCGTCCAACTCCGGAGATGATGCCGCTCGTGAGGGTTCTGTCCAGGCCGAACGGGTTTCCGATTGCGAGCACATGCTGCCCGACTTGGAGCGCTTGCGAGGAGCCGACGACGATGGGCTTCAGCTTTTCGGCGGGGGCTGAGATTTTGAGCACCGCGAGGTCTTTGTTCTTGGCGACGCCCACGACCGTGCCTTCCCAGGTGCTCGCGTCAGAAAGAGTGATCTTCGCCTTGTTGCCGTTCATCACCACGTGGTAGTTCGTCACAATATGCCCCTCCGTGTCCCACACGAACGCGCTCCCAGTGCCGCGCGGAATCTCGATTGGGTTCATGGACATACCGAAATTGGCTGTCGTGGAGGTCGAAATGTTGGCCACCGAGGCCGAGCATTCCTGGAAAACTTTCACTGTGTTGCGCTCCGCTTCCAGCCACCAGCCTGCGGAAAACCCCACAATATTGAAGCTCAGGAGATGAATTGAGAAAGAAGTATCGCATTCCTGCAAATTTCCCACAAAGTTTGGAAACGAGAATGCGAGCTCGAGAGCTCAGGACGCGGTAATGAAAGAGAAATTTCAGATTACCCACGAAACTCAATGAAGTTACGAGCTTGAAGAAAGCTCAGGAAGCGGAATTAAGAGAGAAATGTCACCTTCTGCAGCCTGGGTAGAGGGGGATGCAGGTCGCTCGCCGTCGTCTTGCCCGCGGAGGAAGCTCTGCAGCAATTGCTGAGCGGCAGGGGGAATGAAATCCTTGGTTTCCATCAAGCGCTGCACGAGCTCGCTTCGCTCCAAGCAGTCACGGTAATCGACTTTCCCAGCATCTAAAATCTGTGATCACAGAGACAAAAACAGTCAGAATTCAGGAACCCTCAGACGCGATTGCTACCTTACGGAGTCACCACACACACACACACACACACACACACACACACCTTCTTGATCTGGCTCGCCTTGAGCTCATCCAAATCCTCGCTCTTGGGCAGCGACTCCCCGTTCGCGGTGGAGAACGCCCGCACACCCCAGGCCTTCGCCCGCTGCGTCAGCGGAGTCGTACGCGCAACAGAGGCGACCCTCACGCCACGAAACTCGCTGACCAACCTCCCCAACCTGGGAGCCGCACGCGCCACCGCCTTCGACGCGCCACCCCCGTTCCGCAACCCGATCTGCAACGAAGAAGACAACGCCACTGGCGCCTTCGCAAGCATCGACAACGTCGCCATCTCTCCTTCCTCTCTATCTCAACTTCACAGACTGATTTCTGCACCGATGCTCGCAATCGAGCTTGTGGGTAGCGATGAAATTTTGCGGGCTTCACGTGGTGTTTATAAAGTCGCTGAAGTGATCGGCGGAAGCATCTGCGGAAGCTATGCCACCGCCAATTCGCACCGGATCAATGCAACCGCTCTCGACTGCTCGCTTTGCTTGCGCGCGACGGAGCTGCGATCAACGTCACATCTTTCCTTTTTGTTTTGATTGGACCTTCGACGTGATTTGCTTTTCGACCAGCCTCTTTATTGGTCACAGAAATCGACACAAAATGGAATCATAGAACTTCTTTTCTTTCGGTGTTGCTTCAATGTTTCTACAAATGACAAAGTTGAGGAGTGCCCATAGCCAATAAAAATTGGGGTTTATCCAACCCTCTTCCATCCCATTACCACCAATTGAGCTCCGAATGGAGGTTTGCTATTAGTCAAGACCCTTACTTTTGGTCGTTGGTTATGGGGGGTACCTACCCATTGAACGTGGCTGCACGGTTTGAAAATTCATAACTAATTCAGTTTTCATTGGAAAAATATGAGATCACTTGGGTTGGAATTGCGATTCTATTGGCTATCACTGAAAAATAATAGTATAATTATCTCCTCTCTCCATATATGCTCATTTCTTGACTTGTTGGTTTTAGGGGGGCTTACCTTGGTGTATTTTCATCCTTTCATTGACCTTGTAAAAGAGAGGATGGAATATGATAAATTTAACAAAGAGAGATGCGGTGGCTTCATCATTCAATAGTAGACGAAGTACTGCGGTCCACATTCAGAGTGGGCGGTACAAAGTCTACGATGGGGGTAGATTTCGCAAAACATCATCTAGGATCCTTGTATATTTTGGCTCTTCTCCCGGTCGTGGATCTTCAGTGGCATGCGAGGTCAACCCTTAAAGAACGGAGCCTAAGACCGTGGCAACAATCCTAATTTCTATACTACTATGTGCTCTAATTTTTCATTAGATGTAAGTGATTTTATTTTTTTAAATTTCATTTCTCAGAGATGAGATCACATGTTTTGTCCTTGTCACACAAATCACAATTTTCTTTGTGAAAATTTGAGTTTATTGTGATTTTTGGAAGAAAAAGTTAATAAAATTCATGTAAAGTATGCTAAAAAATTCTGAAATTTCACCTAAGGTGTACATTGTAGGGACAAAACTTGTGGTGTAAATGAAACTTCTATGTTCAGCTAAAATTAGAATATTGGTCAACCACGGTTCTAGGCCCAAAGATCAAATCATGAAAACTTATTTAGTTTAAAGTATATTTCAAATTTTTAGATTGGAATGAAAACCGCACTTAATAAGCTTTGTTTCATTAGTTAGACTTAGATTCAAAAAGTATCATTTGAATGAATCGAATTCAGATTTAGTGCAAAAGCTAGAAGTTTCTAACATACACTACATTGAAATCCATGTCACAAAGATTTTCTTCTCTAGATATAACATGACTACCTCGATGAGGCAAGTTTCATTATCATCTACTACTTACACAGTCAATGAACTCTCCAAATGAGTTGAGTGAAAATAATGGTTTTTCATCATGTGAGGGCATATTACATTGGTCCATCAACCAAATTTTGGTCGCCATGACATTTAAGGTGAATAAAATGTCTATTTGTTTCACCATTAAATTCATGTTCACCATACATAAGTTAGCTCTTTAAGGACGTTGGCATATTCGACTACAATATGTGGGGTGTATTGTCGTAGTCTAGTGGTTCGTTATTCTCAAAATTAACCGAAATTAACCTTAAGCAAGCCCACCTTACCAGATCGTTTCCAGGGATTTTTATCGTGCATCAAACTCTTTAAATCTTAACAACAAATCACACATAATACCTCGGCACATCCCGGAGGATGGCTTCCCCGGTACCTTAGTAACCGGTAACAAGTAACCATATGTGTTTCAGTTAAACTCTGTTCAGCGTCAGAGTAGATTTCCGGTAAGTTTTTACAGTATCCGGAAAGTCACTCCCTCCGTTCTCGCAGTCCAGAGGCCACAATATCCACAATCTAACCCTACACCTTGAAAGAGTTATAAAGGTCGCAGCCGGTTCACCGGTCTTCACAATCTACCGGGAACTTGTCCCGGTAAACCGGTCACGCAAGCCCGGGTTCCAACTACAACCACACCTAATGAATCAAACCAAGAAGATACAAGACCCACAACAAGTTAGTACTAAGCAAATCATATGAGCAAAACAACCTTCCACGGGGATCGCCGGAACTCATCCACTGCAAGGGTAATAATCCTGGTATTCTCCGGACTTAGGCTTAGCCGGGATGTCTCCTGGTGTACAGAGAGAAGGGGGATGTCACCCCTACTCCCCACCAATCCGAACACTTTCCACTTAAAGGAGGCTATCATAAATAGCCGTTGGATTCCCGGATCCCATCCGATAAAGTAACTCTTCCCAGTCCCACCGGTAAAAAGTCTAGAGCATAAGTCCCGGACCTCACTCTACCTATCTAACCCGAGTATCCTAGCCCCTCGGGATGTCTTTACTCACACTCAATCACTTATACACAAGTCACAACCTTGCACACCTAGCAAAGACACACTAGGAGGACTCAACTCTCTCCCGGTCCACTCACACAAGCTCAACAAAGACTCTAGACACAAGCAATGAAGGCAAGACACGAGGAGATCAACAAAGAGAAGAGTAGATAACACAAGAGCCCAAGGCCCTTAAGTACACAAAGGCTACTAGCTATCCTCCAAAACTAGATCCCCAAAAGGTGGAAATAGCATCTAAAGAGTGCACTAAAGTCAATAGCTACGTTCCAAAACTAGACCCCAAAAGGACAAAACGGCATTTAGGGAGTGCACTAAAGTCAATAGATACCCTCCAAAAGTAGCTCCACTACAAGACAAAACGGCATCTAGATCCTAAAATCAAGGGTAGCCTAGTCACCGGCGGATTACCGGTAGACCGGTAAACTGGAAGACTCCCGGTCCGGCGGTCCCGGGACCGGTGAACCTTTTCCTAACAAAAATAAGTAGCCGGAGAGACCACTCAAGTGGTAGTGACCGGGTGCGCAATGGGGCCCCATCGACATCACTACTCTCACCCTAGTGTGTAATTCTAGCAACTTAAAACGACATCTCACCAACCGGTGAGGTAAATCAACACATAACATATAACAAAGACTCAACCAGAAGACCCTTCCGATTGAGACGTATAGGGATTGGCACTATGTCTGGAAGTACCAACATGGTCAAGAGAATCCCTCGGAAGGTCGGATGTCTCAACCGGGAGGTCTACCAGTGGAGTGGTGGTATCCACCGGAAGGTTGGATGTATCTACAGATACACGTGGAGTCTCCTTAAGCTCAATTAATATGGCCACAGAAGATTCCACCAAGGACTCCGGGGTTGAGGAAGGGAGGTCTGCCGGTTCCTTTCCGGTAGGAGTTACTGGGAGGTTTTTTCTTCTCTCATAGACCTTCACACCCCATTCCTTGGAGGGTGGGGAATCCATTCTACTCACCGGTGTTTGAGCAGGTGGACCATCCTCTTCCGGAGAAGAAGATTTGGTGTCGACCAATCTCCTCTTCTTCCGGGGTGAACCCGGTCTTGCAACGGTGTGGTGGCACTTGGCCGCTTGGCAAGCTTCTTGGTCAATGATAGGATAGCCTCTTGGGACTGCGCCTTCGAGTCTCGGATCTCCTTCTGAGCGGCCCGGAGATCTTCCTTCAACTTGGTCACTAGTTCTAACTTCTCCCGGGCTGCCGGTAAGATCTCCCGGTTGTCCTCCACTTCAAAGATCCTCCGAAAAGTCCTTTTGAAACTCTTTGCCTCCTTTACTTCCATCTCCATCTCTTGGATCTCCCGGGTCACCTCCCGGAAGAACTTGGAGATGTTCTCCACGAGAGTGAGTTTCTTGGATGCCCCGGTTGGTTGTGGTGGTTTCTCCCGGTGAGACCGGGAGGTCCTCTCCTTCCTTGGAATTGCTTGAGATGAGGAGGCTTCCCGGGGAGTCCCCGGTAGAGTCGATCGATCCTCCGGTTGCAGAGGATCTCCGGGAGTTACCGGTAACATCAATCGGGTCTCCGGTTGCTGAGGAGGGCCCCGGGGAGGTTGATCTAAAAGACCCATCGCATCTCTCCACATCTTCTGGTCATCCGGGTCCAGACAACGGTGGTGCTCATACAGATGCATGAGATAGGGGGTCAGAAAAGTCTTCGAGCCTCCACCTTGTCGAACCACCCGGATTTGAGGCAAGATTGCCTCTTCCAACAAGGATCCCCAATCCGGGGAGGATTCTTCGAAAAATGCCTCGATGTAGGCAGTGGCCAACCGGGCCGTGACTCTTTCATGACGGCTGGGATGGAGGATTGAGTTTAGAAACCCAACCGCCCCTCTCAATCGGTGATTCGTGAAGTGGTCGCTCCGGTAGCATTCTGAAGAGTTGTAAGGTTGTGATACGTGTTCCTCCAACAGCTCCCGATTGACTGCGGCTGACCACTCACTCTCTTGACGAAGAGAGTATACTTCGCGCCACACGTCCACGGTCCAAGACCGGTGATTTGCCCGGTAAGCTCCCCGGGAGTTCCCGGGAGGTTGCAACTCCGACACCGCATGTCCCTTCTGAAATACCCACGGCTTCTCGTAAAACCCCTGACACCCCATCCGGATGAGGTCTTCCTCCAACTGTATGCCCTTCGGAGTCTCCTCCCACTTGTTTGGATCTATCTTCGAAAGAGTCAGCGACACCGGTAGAGCCATGTTGTCCGGGGTGGACAGAATTCTTGAAATGCCTATACTTCCACCAATCTCCCTATTAACTTATTACAAACTCCGGTCCGGCCCGGAAACACAAGTCTACCGGTCAACCGGTAGACAACTCCGGAACACTTTGCTAGAGTATGTGGATATGGGTGTCTCACACATCTAGCAACATACTAACAACACAAGGTCACATATAATGATAACGAGGAGAAGACTTTGGAGTCAAGGACTTAGAAAGAGGTTCTTCCCGGTTGACCGGGAAGACCGAGAAAAAGATAGGAATTGTGGGCAAGACCTAAAATGATATGAGGAGGGAGACATTTCAAGATAACAACTTGCCACAAGGCTGGGACAATCGACAACAACTACACATGTAAACAACACAATGAGGTCTAGATGAAGTCCCCGGGGAGAACTTTTTCTCTAGACCGGGGAGGATATTACCGGGGAGCCACCCCGGTAGACAAGAGAGGAAAAGACTCACAAACAAGAAATTCTCACAAACAAAAGAAACCCAACATGGGCAAGAGTCACCTTTGTTGTTGCACCCGCAACCTCCTTCCTTTGTCTCTTTTATCTTCTCGCTTCGGCCACAAATCTCCTCCACCTCCGCAAACCCTAAAATATCCACCAAACCCTAGCTCGCGTACCTCTTCCACCAAACCCTAGTCCGCGCACTTCTTCCACCAAACCTTAGCTCGCGCACCTCTTCCATCAAACCCTAGTCCGCGCACCTCTTCCACCAAAGCCTAGCCCGCGCACCTCTTCTTCAAACCTCTTGTGTTACTTCCTCTTGAAACCTCCTCTTCTTGAAACCCTAGTTGCATCTCCTTCTTTCCACTTCTTCAACTACTTCTTCAAACCCCAACTCCAAAAAGATAAAATAGAGAGAGAGGGAGAATCTATGAGAGAGAGAGAGAACTAGATAGGGAGATAGAGGAGAAAATTTGAGGGGGGGGGATTTTTAGAGAAGGAGGGGGAGGAAAGAAGAGTTCTAGAGGAGGGGAAGAGTTTCTGGAGAGGACAGGTCAAATCTCGGGGAGAGAGAGGCCGACCATGACGGTTGGAGATACCCGGGCTGCTGCCCGGGTGATACCCAGGTACCCGGGTATCAGCCCATACCCGGGTTGGTACCCGGGCTAGTTCATACCCGGGTTGATACCCGGGTATGTATTTTTTTATTAAATTTTTTTTTTTTTGGAATTTTTTTCTTTTCTTTTTCTTTTTCTGTATTTTTTTCTTTTTTGTCTTTTCTTTTCTTTTCTCTACCACTACTACTAATTCAAACAAGAATTAGCATCTAGAAGAACTCAACTACTTCCAACTACCTCCTATACTTAATTAGTTAATTTAGATTTAAGTGGTGATTTTAGGCTTACGTCCCGGGATCTCTCCCGGGACTCTTTTGATATTGTTTCCCGGGACTTAAATTAGTGATTTTAAGACCCGGTTTTATCACCACTATAAACCTAATTAACTACTTAAGCATTTATCTATTTTCTCTATTGGCTATCTAATCTAATTTCACACAATATTAACTACTTTTATAGTTAACTAATACTAAAAACCCTATTTTAACTAATTTTTTTGGTAGGGGCGACCAAGTGGGAGTTTTAGACTCCCACATGTATACACCTTTTGTTGTTGGTCCGATGCAGAATTCCGTGGTGGGTTATGAAAACTTGTCCACACATGCCACACATGCGGATGACCTATTTGTGAAAGTCAACAGCTACAAATTGGGAGTGGGCTTTCTATACAAAAATATGCTCGAAATATTGCTCGGCCTGCATCAAATCTCCTATCTTGCGTATTCCGAGACTATAGCTCAATGTCTCACTCCATTTGTCGGAAGCGCACAAATCCATGAATCAAATCTCTTATCTTGCATATTCCCATACTATAGCTCAATGTCTCACTCGATTTGTCGGAAGTGTACAAATCCACGCAAGATAACGCAGTTTGCCAATCAGAGAGCAATGAACTATTAATATAATTATTTGCAGATTACTTCAAAAGTGACCACCTATGGCCTCTTGCCGTAATAGGGTTAACCCTTAAATGTCAAAACCGCCAACCAGTAGTCACTATATTCTACATGTATGATGTCGTATTTGAACATGAAAATAAGATTTTGATATTGAAATGATCTCCAAATGAAAGATGCTTGTTGAAGAATCTTTAATCCAAAGGTTTAAGTCTTGCTAAAATTTGATACATTTTTTGTATTCTACATAGTAAAATACATACATGTATATATGGTTCTTGATAAGACATCTTCAGGTTAAAGTAGAATCTGATTCTTCTCTAGATGGTCATGAGATGTTCAATTTGTGATGCGATTGATTTCTAGTGCATCACTCTCCTTGGTTCATGACATTTTGAGAACATGACAACCCAATAGTACACTCAGCTCCCTTTATGAAAACATCCGTTATATCAACCATTTTATTACAACAATTGGCTTGCCTCTTAGCACTGCCCAATCCTAGACCAAAACCAAATCATTATAATAGCCGCTTTTTATCCTTTAAAGGACAAGGTGGCTATGGATGATGGGGAATCAACAAGTGTTATAGATGATATTCTATAAAAAATTATCGTTGTAAATCGGAACATCATCCATAGCCACCTTATAGTAGGCAAACAAATAGGGTTGTTGTAGAGGGAGCTTATTATTCCCGATTGTATGTAATTTCCAAGTTTCAAGGAGAAAATGTAGCATGTTGTTATACCACTTATAAATTCAGTAGTAACATGCGATGTGCATACTCCTACACAAACCTCTTTTAGAATTAGATGACACATTTAACCTTTAAACATCATCTCTTTGAATTGAGCCCTGTGGCTCTGATTGGTCCTTGGTTACTGGTTATTGGTTATATAGTGACTATCCTTGAGAGGGGGGAGCAATTCCATACTGCTAAACCTATGTCTGGTGGACATAGGTTTAATGGTGGAATGAACAGACACTTTATTCACTCTGGTCTCCCCTTGGGGACCGAAGTTCTTCTTCTTCACTAGTTCGAGTCCCATTGTCTTTTACGAGGCAAGTGTACATGCGTTAGGGTTTCATGGTTTTGATAACGCTAATCTTCTTGTTCGATAGGATTGTGACAATGCGGATCATGCCATCACCATAGCTCGTAAGGAGCGTATCCTTGTCAACTTTCAGAAAGTTCACTGGTCACTTTTTCCTACCCTGATACCATCACCTCAAGAATACCATTGGAAAACGCCCACTGGTATCAGCCCGGTTTTTGGTTTACTGGGTATAATGGCCTCACCACCACTTATTATAAGAGAAGATGAATCAATTCACTACTACTTCATGAATCAATACATAAGAGCATCTCCACCGGTTCTCAAGATCGGTGGAAGAACAGGGTTTTTTGCTTTTTGACAGCCCCATCGCTCATCAAGTTGAGTCGGTGTCCCCTCCGAGCTAACCTCCGGCCCTAGCCTATGACAGTTCGTTGCCGGCTTGGCAGCGGCCTCGAAGGTCCTCCCTAGAAGATGTTGATTGGTCATTTCTACTCATTTTTCTTCGCGAATGCTGCAAGTTTTGTAGATTTTCCCGATTGTCAAGCATTACTGTCATAATTCTGTATGTATCATGTGAGTGACGATTGATACTCACGATATAGTCTCTAAATCATCTTAAGCATATCTAAGTCAATTGCACTTAAGCATAGGATGATGGTCCAATCAACGTATCCAAAATGATTGTCTTCCACAAAATTTTGCACACCCCATGCTTTTCTATGGCTCAAATTAGTAAAATATTCATAGTCTAGAGTTGGTACAAATAATGTACACGAAAAATTATTCAAGTAATATCTAAAATTAATGATGTCAACAAAATTGAGGAAATTAGGGTGTCCAAATGAATTAGGAAGTTGTCTTTATTCAACATAGAGCACATAAGGAATAGAAAGGACTATGAATGTACATCCTATCATCAAGTACTCCTGAGGCTTGGTGCATACATGTATAAGGCACCTAAATATCAAGCTTTTAGGTGTTTGCTACTATTATAATCTAAATTGTGTATCACCAAAAGTGAATTTTGAGGTATCTTTTTCCATGTGCCTAAATTTGCATCAACATGAGTCCAAAGATGACTCTCACTTAATAGTGATAGTACAACATGAGTCCAAAGATGACTCTCACTTAATAGTGGAATCCGGACAACGGGTGTTTGTGTAAAAAGGAAATTTTAATGAATGTTGGTGGGTAGGAAAATGGGAGCATACATGGCTGCCAACCAAGACGATTGATTCAAGTATTATAGGATGTATAGTCTTGTAAGATGTATAGTCATCTTTTGGCAAGATTCACCCTGATCGGACCATCACCCCAAAGAAGAACTCCGGTCGCCGAAGGAGACCGACGTGAATATAGTGTTTGTTCATTCTCTACACTAAGCATATGGCCATGGGACATAGGCTAGTAATAGAACTACTCTCCCCTCTTGAGGGTAAACACTTTTCTACACTAAGTGCTTCCCTACACTAAATGCCTTAGAGACAAGTGACATGTCATCCCCCCCAAGGGCTTTGTGGATCCCCATACAACAAGGCCTTGTGACCCCACACCATAATTGGGTGGACTATGGTGGTAGGCACCACGCCGGCAATAGGACTTGAACTCACAACCACCTCATCGGTGTGCCATGACCCAAACCACTACACCAAGGCCGTGGTGTTTTTTAACCATCACCCCATACTTAAGCATGCTCTGATCATCTGTGGCCTTAAGCATACTTAAGCCGAATCCGTGGACTCAAGCATACTCAAGCATACTTAAGTTTAGTCAACCTAATCCCTAAATGAAAAAAATTTTGAGGTGGGCTTTTGCATATCGTGGGCACTTTCCCATGGTTGCAATCTATATTTTCAATTCTTAATATTTTGTACAGAGATGCAAGACAACAAGATGTATGTGGGAGTATAGCTTTTATTCTCATTCGGCTTATAGAAAAAATCTATCCCACCTTAAAGAAAATTGTCGAGTGGGGGTATGTTGGTCAACTCCAAAAACTTTTGATAGGACACTCTATTTCCTTTTATATTGTCAAAAAACACTTCTTGCTTGTAGTGGAAAAACACATTTATCCAAAGCCAAAGATGTTCACACATTGCCACACATTGTCGGGAAAGGAACCAAAAAAACGTCTTCTTTTCCACATAAAACTTCAAGATCTTCATATTTTTCACTTATTTACAGGACGTGGTGTTAACCTTCTTATTGACTGCTCTAATTATCATTCTAAAAAGGAGTTAATATCATGATCAACATGAAGATATAAAATTTAGACCTTAAGTAGTGCAAAACCCTGACACCAAATGAAGTCAAAGTTTGCTATTCCACTCAACTTAGGGATGAAAATGAACCATTTTTTCAACTTCAAACACAATAATCTTTCAATCTATACGGTCAAAGTTGATGAGATTTTGTAGGTATGTCATTTATGAGATGTTAAATGAGCTCCTACAATTCAAACTAAAAACACTATTGTTTTGTTTCCTTTCTTACTCGTTGCACTAGAATCAACAGCTTTGAAGTGTACTTGGTGTGAAATTGTCAAGGATATTATAGGGGTTAAGTTTTGTAACTAATGTTTGCCCAAGTCGACCAAACCATGCTCAAGTAGATTACATTAATCCCTAAGAGCCCAAGTGTACTTGGGGCGTACGTTTTGGATTTTGGGCATGTACCTTTGAGTGGAAAAAATACTCCGATTCTTATCAAAAATTTACACTGCATTGTCCTTGATGAAATCTATATGGGGAATTTTTCAAATATGATTTTGGACATTTGGTTCAAAACTTATTAGCCTTCGAAGGTCAAAATGGGGAGTCTGGACGATAGGGGCAGCCATGTCAACCAATGCAATTTGACGAGAAAAATGGGGCAGAATTTTGAGACAGAAATGGCAAGGAAAGGAGTCCAAACTTCTATACACGAAGTCCAAGTACAAAAAGCTTTGAAAATCATTAAAAGAGTTATTAAAATAATTAAAAAAAAATAGCAAACAACCAACCGTCAGCTGGCGTGCCAACGTCCCATGCCAAGAACGGGCCCGCCAATTTTTTATTTTTTATTTTAAAAAAAAATTCCGTTCAGTTGACAGGGCGGTCAACAACGGGACAAAGTGGCCACCCAATTTCAAGCACTGTCCTTTCCCATAATGCTTTATTTATTCCATATATTCATGAAAATTATGGATTTTACTAAGTTTAGTCGTTTCTTTTTCTAAAACTAGTGAAAAAATAAATTGAAAGTCTCCACCATTGGGATTCTCAAATGCAACAAATTGTATGAAACAAACAATTTCATATCACTTATGTAGTAATTGTCAGTATTTTGTACCTCCTTTCACTAAAGTGTATATTTCTACATCTATTACCCCTCGAATTAACCTCAAATTTTGCACACAAACACTTAACAACATATAAGTCATATTGATAAAAGATTTGATCACATTTCAATGTAAAATCTAGAAGATATGCCTAGTCAAAGTAGGCTGACCTTGCCGGGCAAGGGGGGAAAAATACTTTTCTTTGCTTTTCAAACGCTATAATCTTCACATCCGTGTAGTGGATTGCAACCAAATTTGTGTTGTAAGTTCATATACGCGTCTATTCTAAGATTGTATGGTTAAAAGTCTAAAACTAGACTTTAATGTTAGATTTTGTTACCACTTGTTGATGATGGCAGTTTTGGAGTGTTTCATGAGGGAAAATGCCTTGGGCTTTTAGGAGTTAAGTGAATTGAAGAAATGAGCTCAAGAAATTCAAATGAAAGTGGTCGGGACATCCACACCCAAGGATGCATTCCGACATCGGAATGAAACTCTCCCAATAACGTGATCATGACAATAGAGATGACGTCACTATTGTCCCGATGACGTCATCGGGACAGTTGCATTTCAATATCAGAATGCACTGGGACTCCCTAGGCTCGCGGGACTCCATAGCGCGCACGACGCGGCGCCCTCTCCCCTTACTGTCCGACCCCTTACTCTTCCTCTCATTTACTGTCCATCCCCTATCATCCCGACGCCCTTATTCTCCTTCTCTAGTGCGGCACGGGTCCCTCTCCCCTTACTCTCCCGACCCCTTACTCAACCTCTCCCTTACTGTCCCGACCCCTTAGTCTCCCTCCCTGGCACGGTGCGGCTCCCTCGCGTCGGGACAAGAGTGACAGTCTTCTCCGATATTCGAGCACCGGGACTCCCTGGCCATGGCGCAAGTCCCTGGGCGCTGCCCCTCTGCTTGCCCATCCCTAGACCCACTCCCGGGTCACTCCGGGGTCAAACTTCCTCCCTTAGACACGTCCACTCCTTAGCGCCTGTCCCAATTCCTCCCTCTCCCTCCTACTGTCCCTCTCCCCTTATTCTCCCTCTCCCTTACTCTCCCTTGTAAATAACCCCTGAATCTCTTTGACAATTTCACAAATAAATACTTTACGATTGTTAATTCTAGTGCAATGTGTAATGATGGAAATACAAACTTCTATTTCTTGTTTTCATCGTAACATCTCAATTAGGACTTACTGGATTATAAACCCACAAACTTTCAAAATCATAACCGCATGGATTCAAAGACTCTAGTGTTTGCAGTAGGAGATTTGCTTCACTTTCTTTCGTGCGTTGAGTGGATTAGCAAACTTTGACTTCACTTGGTGTCAAAATTTTGTACTACACAAGGTCTAAATTCATTACCATCATGTCAAGTGTGATATTTGTTCCTCGTACACCAAGTTTTGGAGGTAGAGAAGGGGTGTATCATATTCAAAAAATTGTAGGAGTGGAGGCTCAAAATTTGCCAATTCACGTTTTATTTGTTTGTGAGCTTGGTATGTTTTAGAATGAGAATTGAAACGGTAAATAAGAAGGTTTAGAGCACATCTCATAGTAAAAATATAAAAAGTAAAAATATGAAGATCTCTAAGTTAAATGTGGAAAATAAGAAGTGTTTTTGCTAAGTTTGAAAATATCACATTTATATTATGTAGAAGGGACTAAAAAGTATAGTTGCTAAATACTGTAGCAGTACTCGATACACACAACGCAAAGCAACAAGTACTGCCGCAATGACATTACATGCTTCAATATTGAATACAAGCCCATTGAAGCAAGTACTGCCTCGTAGCGAGGTTATACAATACTACAGCTATACTGTATATTATGCTAATTACAGCAATATTGTATCAATAACGTTGCTCATTGGGGGAGTTTTCAACTTTATGTGATTAAATTCACCTTTTTGCGGTTGATTTAAAAAAATAAAAAATTATCGTTCTCATTCAAATCTCAATTCCTACTCAAACAAGACTGATTATAAACATTAAAACCTCTTTATTCTTACATGTGATTAATACACCCTTGCATGTGACCTAGAAGGACGAATTTGAAGCTATGTACTAAAGTGTACAACTTTGGATATCACACTTCTAAGATTATTCATTAACCCTAGAAAGACCAACCTATGATTGTGGTATCCATCCCAATATCCATTCCACTATGTGCTTTAATTTTTCATCAAACATAAGTGGGAGTTTTCTAATCTCATTTTCTTTTTAGAGATGAGATCACATGTTTTGTTTATGTCACAAAAACCATTATCAGCCACCTCAATACATAAAGTTGTTATGTGATCAACTGTCCTTCCAAATCTGCCACCTCAAGTAGGACACAAATCTTAAAGAAATAAGGGCCGCTTTACACTGGGGACCAAGAACTCGTCCCATGCACCTCTAAAATCTGTGATTAGCTCCATCAACTCGATTGGCCAATCACAGATTTTAGAGGTGCATGGAACGAGTTCTTGGTCCGTAGTGTAAACCGCCCCTAAATGTGACAGTCCATGGATTTCTTAAAGAAAACTTCATTTGTTGCTCTCCAGAGTACTTTCCCTCACCTCAAAGACCAAATTTGTACTAAGTTGTGTATCTGGATATGCATGTAACAGAGCCCATAAACCTTGATCAGATCTAAGTTCTTGTTGTTGAGAGAGTGTGTGTTTGAGAGAATTAGGACTCAGGATTTGGAGTGCACTTGACTATTGCATCTTTGATTTTTTCTGAAATGACATGATGGTTGCAAAGTAGAAATAGAGGGAGAATAAACTCAAGAGGGGAAAGACAAGGGTTTTATTATAAAAAAAGAAAAACTAAGATATCTCTCTTTCAATATAATCATTCTTTGAAGACATTGAATAAAACTCGCTTTGTTAACCCCTAAGGTACCAAGGCAGTTTTACACCAAAAACACTTCAAAATTAATGGATTCTAGTGCAATGAATAAAGAGGGTAACAAAAACTTTGATTTTTAGTTCTGACCGTAGGATCTCAATAAAGACTTGTTCAGTAACAAACCCAAAAAATTTCATAAACTTTGACCGCACGGATTGAAAGATTATAGTGTTTGAAGTCAAGCAAATGGTTCATTTTCTTCCCTGCGTTTAGTGGATCAGCAGACTTTGACTTCAGTTGGTGTCAAAAAATTTCACTACACAAGGTCTAAATCTATTACCATCTTGTTAAGCATGATGTTAGCTCCTTGTTTTCAAAAAAAAAACTTTTCTTTTCCATCATTTTCTACAAAACCTAGTTTTTGGTGCCTTGATTCAATATGTGACCTGTGTAGTATGTTTTGGTATTTTGTTAGTCTTTGCAGTATGCAATATACTCATCTTGGGAAAAGGTTGGGCCACCTGTAGAAAGACATGTGTTATGACAACACAAAGTCCAAAAAATCAACACCTTGTTCAAAATATTTTATGTTCACTTAACATTTTATTGGCCATGATTTCTTCACACCTAATCAATGGATGGTTGGCATGCAGCAACAATTCAACAAAGGGCTCTTAAAGAAATATACTACGGAGTACATGTTTTTTGCCCAAAAGTGAGTAACCTTAGTGGACTTCTACCCTAAACTTAGTAGCTTAGGTTAAAGAGAGTGTGGTATTTCACATCTTCATCCCTACTTTAGTATAGGGCTTAGGGTTTAAGGTTTGAGTTTGGAGAAGCTTCGATTTGGGGAAGATAAAGCAAGAGAAGGACTAGACTTGGAAGCGAGCAAAAGAAAAGACTTGGAAGCGAGAGAAAGAAAAAGACAGAAGGGGTTCAATTGGTGAAAACAAGTATTTTAAGGTTGATTAAAAACACAATCATTGGTGCCCTTCTCCATCTTTGTCTTTTTCTATGTTGTTAAAACTTTCTAATCTTCAAGGTATGGCTCCTAGAAGATTTGAAACTGAAAGTCACGGTTGGCGGTCTCTAAACTAAATTAGATACAAAAGATGCTAACAACTTTTGAGAATATCTTATTTTTAAAAAATTCAATTATAAAAGGATCTATGGGTCCCTTGCACGCCGCAATAAAAATTCAATTCTTATCAAAAGAAAAATAATAAAATCTCCATTCATCATATAGCACATCCAGCTTGAGTTGCAAAACAGTATATATTCTAGAAAGACCATTTCGTTTCACAGCCCCAGCTGAGTGCCTCAATTCCAATTCATCTTGTGTCAAATGAAAGGACCAACCATTGACTAGGTGGAAGGTTGGCTGAGCATCCACCCAGAGACTAAAACAGAAGCCTGAAATCCAAGAGAATATGTTAAACTTCACTGAAAACTATGTGTGGCTTGATCTGACATATTATTCATGCATCATAGTAATGTTCATAGTAATATTGCCGCAAGAATGTGTAATATAAAGTGTACCTGTAATATGTTGAACACTGCCCCACAAACAACTTCCATCATTGGCCGTACATTCAAAATCCGCTTGTGATGCTAGATTTCTACTCTCGACTTTGCATGCCACTACGTGACAAATGAATCCGAGATATTTCAGAAAGACTTCTCATGAGAACAAAACTGGACCCCAGTGGATGGTTAATTTGCCTCACCTAGTCACAAAAAAAACTTCCATTCCAAATACCTCATTAGCCAATTGCAATCATACAAGACCTATTATTAGAGGACAATAGAGAATACGCTTAAATTTGGATTGTAGTTTCATGAGCTAGGTCACTTGAACAACTTCCTAGACAAAGAGCCATCTCTAGAAAAATGGTTTCTAATGATTAGTCCAAATTTTCACCAAAACTTCTTAAGTACCTTCAAGAACTTGTAAGTAAGCATGGGGCTATACTCCACTTCACTTGGACTCACATGTTGTTGTGCTCTATCTTCAACAACCTGCTACTTCTCGTTTAAATGTTGCTTAAATCCACAAGAATGTGCATACCAACTACTTCTACCATCTGTATACCATCACACCCACACAAAACACTATTACATTTTAAGAATCCTTAATAGTAGGGCCAAAGAACCATGCTTCGAACGGCATCAGATTAACTGTCAACATGCTGAACATAATGAAAACTAGGGTATTGTGATCCGCACAAACAACCATGCAGCTACGTCAAACAATCATCACCTGAAACCCTAAAATTGCTCTATTCAAAAAAGGGCAACAACAAGTAAACACCTTGCCTTCTCAGCGGAATCCGAGTCTCAATTTTCCAGCCATCGTCAACAAAGAAATCCTGTACCTACTCCACCACCGCATCAACCCACTTCCACTTCCTTTTCTAAAACTCTTCGTAGATAAAGACACACACTCAGAATCAAATTGACAAAAACAACACATACAGTAGAACAAATGGATAGACCCCACGATGCTTACTGCGGCAAGAGGCAGTGCAGAGCACGAAGTTTTACCTTCTGGATGCCAACAAACCTAGGTCCTTGGTGAGCAGTCCCTGGAAAGCAAACAAAGCATCATAAACCATTCTTGCACTCAAAAAACAATGAAATTCCAAGTGAAAATAATGCCCTACTACAACGTAATTGCGCCATGCAAATATGTCACCGGATGTGCTGGAGAGAAAAGGCATCTACCCCCAGCGTCGTCATTTGCATTGATATCCCTTGCAAGATGGCTTGTGTAGTACCAACTACTAAGGTAGACAGACCCAGTTTTGATCACTTATGCAAGTTCACGACTCAAATGACATTATTATACTACGAAAATCATAATCTACGCAGTGAAACACGCAGCGATCAACCACACAGTGAACCGTACAGTGAACTATAGAAACGCTGCAGTCAACCGCGCAGTTAATTGCGTAGTCAACCGTGTAGTGAGTCATTTTACTTTTTTTTTAATAGCTTATAATACATAAACTACATTAAAATGGTTGGACTGATGCGTTGCAAAGCAAGCGCCAATTGCTAGTATGTAATAAATATTTATGTAGAAAGATGCAGATTTAAGAATGAACTCAACAAATATTTTTTCAAATTTAATCACAAAGAGTTGGAATTGATATAGAATTTGAAAGCCCAAAAACCACCGGAGCCTATAATCAAACTCTAGAGTAGGTGAGATTTGGTGCCCTCATTTACCCAATGCCAATAAGTGAGAGTGAGTAAAAGAGAGAAGACATGCCATGGATAACCAACTCATGGAAGGTACCCAATACCGATCGGCCTTGTTTGACTTTTGAGGCAAGGCCACCAATGAGAGCTCAATTGAGGTGGAACAACCTAAAATTGCACACATCATGACCCAATGCCGATAATGGCTAGTGTTTTAAGATTTTGAGTTATCGGTTTCGGATCACTTCATGCATCATTTCAAGCATTTGCTATTTTCATGCACCATGCCATGTATACTCTACTGATTGGAATTGGATGGCCGATCGGAATTGGGTGCCTCTACCGTAATATCTACGGTTGGGCATGACGCGTGGGTCACCCTCAACGGTTAGCTCCCTTTAGAAAAGTGTATGATATTAGAACAATCTCCTAATAGACGTAGATTGGATCAAGAACAAATTTTTGCTCATAATAACAACCATTTGCTTTTACATGTGCATTTATCATTATTAACTTCCTTCCCTAGGCTTTGCTTTCCGTGCACTTCCAATCTATCAACACTCCCACCAAACTAAAATAGCCATCACCATTCATCCAATACTCATACATTACAACCTTCACCCACCCCTTCCATTACTGCAACCGCCCATTAAAGTAAGCAGAACCAAGGAGGTTGTTGTTAAGAGAGATGATAGTAAGGTAAGCCTCCCCATAACCAACAAAAATCCATAGCCAAAGCCTACAAAATTGGGGTATATCCAACCCTCTTCCAACCCATTTCCACCAACTGAGCTCCAAATGGAGGTTTGCTATCGGTCAAGACCCTTACTTTTGGTCGTTGGTTATAAGGGGTACCTATTGCTGGCCGCCCACTTAACATGGCTGCACAGTTTGAAAATTCTTAACTAATTCAATTTTCATCGATAAAATACGAAATCACTTGGATTGAAATTGCAATTCTATTTGCTATCACTGAAAAATAATAGTACGATTATCTCCTCTCTCCATACATGCACATTCCTTAACTTGTCGGTTTTAGGGGGGCTTATCTTATAAGCTTGTGGTCTTCTTGAGGTGTCTCTTGAAGTCCATGATGTCACCGTTCCATCGTTCGATATGTTGATTGTTTTCTTCTTGCACACCCAATTCTCATTGAGCACTTGGTTGATCAGCCTGGAATCGTGATTGACAAGAACCAGGCTACGATTCCACTCGTTCAGAGCCTCTGCATGTCTATCTGCAAGGAAGCTTATCTTGTCTATGGTTGTAAATAACCCCTGAATCTCTTTGCCAATTTCACATGCACATACTTTACGATTGTTGATTCTAGTGCAATGTGTTATGAAGGAAACACAAACTTTCATTTCTACTTTTCATCGTAACATCTCAATTAGGACTTACTGGATTATATACCCACAAACTTTCAAAAACATAACCGCATGGATTCAAAGATTCTAGTGTTTGCAGTAGGAGACTTGCTTCACTTTCTTTCGTGCGTTGAGTGGATTAGCAAACTTTGACTTCACTTGGTGTCAAAATTTTGTACTACACAAGGTCTAAATTCATTACCATCATGTCAAGTGTGATATTTGTTCCTTGTACACCAAGTTTTGGAGGTAGAGAAGGGATGTATCATATTCAAAAAATTGTGGAAGGAGTGGAGGCTCAAAATTAGCCAATTCACGATTTATTTGTTTTCGAGCTTGGTATGTTTTAGAATGAGAATGGAAACGGTAACTAAGAAGGTTTATAGCACATCTTGTAGTAAAAAATATAAAATTTAGTAAAAAATATGAAGATCTCTAAGTTAAATGTGGAAAATAAGAAGTA
This sequence comes from Bryoerythrophyllum caledonicum, assembly GCA_963971425.1. Classification (NCBI taxonomy): domain Eukaryota; kingdom Viridiplantae; phylum Streptophyta; class Bryopsida; order Pottiales; family Pottiaceae; genus Bryoerythrophyllum; species Bryoerythrophyllum caledonicum. The sequence continues at coordinate 15,066,588 of OZ020518.1, read as the reverse complement.
TTTTTGGTACTTTGCCTGACGATGTGTGACACTGTGTGAAAATGTTTGATTTAAGTTAAATTCTATATTTCACTAAAGAGATCAAACATTTTCAAACAATATGAATGGAAAATAATAGTACTTGCTAAATTTGAAAATATCACATTTGTATTATTAAAAAGGACTAAAAAGTGTAGGTGCTAAATATTGTTGCAATACTCGATGCATACAAGGCAAAGCATCAAGTACTGCCGCAATGACATTAGAGTTTTCCTGAAAATGCCTCCCGAATGGACAAGTGAGGAGGAATATGGTGCCAGAGAGTATGAGATGTATAAACGGAAAGAAAGAGAGCATGAGGAAATTTCATATTGTGTATTTCTGCACCAATGAAATGTTTTGCAATCAATGTTCTTGGGCCCTACTCCATGCAAGCTATAGCTCCCCCATAGTACCCTAAGTTCTCACAAGGTTGACCAATAGTTCCCTGTAGTAGTAACTTTTCCAATTTTTGATAGTTTCCTTTTGATAGTGTGAATAGGTGTTATAAATGAAGTTACTTCCATTTTGACATGATAATGTGAATCAAATGGATATATAAAGTAGTTTTGGTAGTTAGAATATGAAAAGGCATGATTTTATAACTACCTAGGGCTATAAGATAGACTATGAAGAAGAGAGAAAATACTATACACTTAGCATTTTTAGCGATATATCTTACGGTGTTAGTCATCATCTTAGATTGAATCTATTTGATCATATTTGCTATCAATTATAGAACTTAAAGTATCATATAGTAATAGCAGTTACATTGTGATATTCAATTGGATTACCATAAGTACGATATCAAGTCGAAGTCGTGATCAATTGGATATGAGTCGTGATGTTGGTTTGGTTAACTGCCACCTGTGAACTATCAACTTGATCATGAAATGCACACACTGATTTTGGAATCAAGTAGAAGTCAGAGTCAGTCTATTGGATGGTAGGTTGAGTTACAGGTTGAAGTGTATGTTGACAAAAGTATGGTAGAATCAACTTGATAAGAGAGGTCAAGTTGATGTGTGGCATCCAAGAGGGGTATGTGGTTGTCTGAGAGTTACAGCCATGACTATCCAATGCATCATAGAAGTTAATTGTAGAGACGACGGTCCTATAATAGCTGAGACATGAGCTCCTATCAACTCGATATGTGATTGTATGTTGGCAAGGATGAGGTCAACATATAATATTCAGATCATGCATAGAGTGTACATAGTCGAGAGGAAATGTGAGTGATTGATTAAGTTATGTTCTATTGGATGTGTTTTTGGCCAACCATGTCAATTAGATGATTTACATAATGGTCTGATATGTGAAAGTCGTGATCTAGTTGATGATATTTCTTCTGATATAGATCTTATCAATGTTTATCGAATAGATAATCATCATTAGAGTTGGTAATCACCAAGTGTACGCACTTAGGAAGATCATGGTTGTAAATTGATTCATGGGAGTCTATAAGCTGCAATCAATGCATTTGCATACTTAAAAGTAATCTCAATTGGATGTTGAGATAAAAGTTACAAGAAGTAATGATGGAGTGAAGATGAACGAGAGAATTTCATGAGCTAAGTATTGAAATCCTAATTTCAATTATGCATCATAACATGACAACTATAATAATATAGAATAAATAATTAAGGAACTTGCATTCAATGGTGATTATCAATTTGATTATGGAAAGCAACAAGTGGTTACTATGGATACTTTCAAATTGATGTAACTAAGAATAAACTTAATTGCCTTAATTTCCTAAAGAAGAATCCTTGGGTTAAAGTTGGAAAATAATTACATATATCTTCTTCATGTGACCTTAAGCTACATTTAACATTAAACGAAAAGACCCATTCCCGATAATGAAATTTTAGAGTTGAAATGCTCAGGATATTTTAATTAAGCTGATATTTTTATACTACATTCCCCCAAACCTTTCCCAAGGCAAGACACCATGTGCATGTGGTCCAGATTACTAACATAAGACCCTAAGATTCGGGGTACCTATCCAGTGTATTTTTGTGACTTTTACGAAAACTCAATTACCTACTTCAATATTGAATACAAGCCCATTGAAGCGGTACTGCCACGTAGCGAGGTTATACAATACTACAACTATACTGTATATTATGCTAATTGCAGCAATATTGTATCACTAACGTTGCTCATTGGGGGTGTTTTCAACTTTATATGATTAAAGTCTCATTTTTGCGGTTGATTTCTAAAAATATAATTGAATAATCAATTTCATTCAAATCTCAATTTCTACTCAAACAAGATTGATTATAAACATTAAAACCTCTTTATTCTTACATGTGATTATTACACCCTTGCATGTGACCAAGAAGGACGAATTTGAAACTATGTTCAAAAGTGTACAACTTTGGATATCACACTTCTAAGATTATTCATTAACCCTAGAATGACCAACCTATGATTGTGGTATCCATCCCAATATCCATTCCACTATGTGCTTTAATTTTTCATCAAATATAAGTGGGAGTTTTCTAATCTCATTTTTTTTTAGAGATGAGATCACATGTTTTATTTATGTCACAAAAACCATTATCAGCCACTTCCATACATAAACCCAAATCAGCCACCTCAATACATAAAGTTGTTATGTGATCAACTGTCCTTCCAAATCTGCCAACTTGAGTAGGACACAAACCTTAAAGGAATAAATGTGACAGTGCATGGATTCTACTCCAATCTAGAAGATTCAGCTCCCTGGGCTTCTTGGAAAAACCCTAAACTTCTAAACTTCACTCGTTGCTCTCCACAATAGAAATAGGGGGAGAATAAACTCGAAAGGGGGAAAGACAAGGGTTTCATTAAAGAGGAAGAAAAACTAAGATATCTCTCTTTTAATATTAGCATTGATTGAAGAAATTCAATGACACACTTGCTTTGTTAAAATATAATGACACTCGGGGGGTGTTGTGCCTTAAAAAAATAAGGATATATGAGCGACCAACCACTATTTTATAGGGGGCTATTACTTTTTTTTTTTTTTTTTTTCACATGCTACAATTATGTAATTTTCTAATTTGGGTTAATAGAGAAGGGGCTTGCATTACTTACAATTCCAATTTTCTATGAATAAATGATATGGTAAATTAGATTGAAAAATTATTCTACTATAATTTTGGCCCAAAATTGAATGGGGTGGTTTGGTTTAGGGAATATTTTCGACATATATAATGCAGCATGGATCCAAAAAATGTTGAGAAAATTTCAGGCCAACGACAATTTAAGTTACAACGAAATTTGACAGAAGAAAGCTTTTACTCCAAAAAAAACTTTGGTGTCACCCTTTACTTGATATCTCACAAGATTCAGTCTTCTGTGGGAGCTGTATTAGGACACACATCAAACATAGTTTTCGTACACAATGATGGAGTAAGAAAAATAATGCTCATTGTGTTTACAAACACAGTGAATGGGACCAAAGTTAGCATATTATGTATCCATGAACATAATAGAAGTTAAGAAAAACAATGTTCTCATTGTGTTTACAAACTCAATGAATAGGACCAGAATTTGCACATTATGGGTCCATGAACAAAACTAAGGCTAACCTACACTACTGTAACCGGTGCTCAAAATCCCCTGCACCTGCATTGCAACAAACACACTTGCATCAATGGAAATGTACACCAACTATGCTAAAACGAAATGCATTCCAAGTTCCAGCATGGCGATAGGTTGTAAACAAAATAATGTGTACATACCTGCTACTCTTCAAAGTCCGGCGAAACATTTCCAAGTACCGCTCCAGCTTGGACGTAGTTCTTCTCGGCGAACAGGCTGACGAAGAAGAGGCCCAGGCGCCACAGCCACCATGGACCTGCGTGGCTTCCAGAGGGTCGCTTTGGCCTGCAACTTAGCTGCAAAATGGAGAATGGAAAGGTTAGCTCATGTAAAAGCAAGAACACGCATTGGATTGAGTAATAACTGGAGCCTCGAGAGAAGGTCCATGTAGGAACTTAAAGATCCTTCCTAGGGTCCACGCTGTAGTATCCTTCACATGGTTGTTCTCATCTTTCATTGCTTGCAACATGAAGGGGAGAGCATCATGTACAAGAGTACTTAGCTTGTCCAGCGAAGGTCCCTCCAAAATGGATCCAAAAGCGTAGGTAGCAGCCTCTCGAAATATCCAGTCACCCTTTGAAATGTTCTCCTGAACGAAGGGCGTGACAAGAGGCACAACGTCATCTCCAACAGCACGAGCCACCAAGCCCAGACAAGTCCCACCAGCCATAGACAAATTCCAGGCCCCTTCGTCTAGATCTTGATCTTCCTCCTGCTTCGTCAACGTTTCCAGCAACATTAGAACGAGGGCAGGCAACGCCTGTTTCATGAAGTGAAAGTAAGGCACCTCTGAATCGAAGACAATTAGTATTAGGGGACTTCACAGCCAAGTGCTAATAAGCAGCCCCTAAAAATTTCACCGATATGATCACGGTTCACAAGCGAGTTTCAAAAATTTACAGGTCCAGAGAAATCACCTTGGTAGTCTTCCTGAATCTCGATCTCCTCATTGCAAATAGAGCTCCAAAACTCGATCGCTGGAAGTGCAACTGGCTCTTCATCTTCCTACACTGCTTTCGAAGTGAGAAAATAGTTCTTGCATGTATGGGGCAAGTTTATCATAATAAGTGCAGCCAATGGAGACTAGACATTCGAAGGCAGCAACGACAAACTCGGACATCTGGTGAGAGGTTGGTCTCACAAACCACCCTCATAATATAGTTGCGCTCCATATCATTCTCGAAGTTAGTTTGAGCAAAGTCTAGGGCATTATATAGAGCGTGCGTAGCAGCAAGTCGAACATCATTACTCGTCTCGGAGGAGTTCATGTCCTAAACTACAGCAATCAAGATGGAATTCACCTGCTCTTGAGCGAGTATCTCCGCCAGCTCTCCTCACACACATAACCAGGAGCTTCTAAGGTTGCTTGTTTCAAATGCGAGGGCTGCTCTAGTTGCAAAACTCCCATGTTAGACAACAAATAAGAGCTAACTGCGAGACCGGGATGCTCAAGGTACAGCTACTTGGACCACCTGCAGTGCTCAAGTATTTTGTGACACAAATTCGTCTAGCACCTACCGATCAACCTCTCGTAGGGTATAAACGCTGGTATTCGAATTGAATGACAGTGCAATGGGACAAATCACGCTCTCTATGTCAATCCATTGGGTGTCCGTCACGTCGTACTTGTATTTGTTCCTCCCTGGCACTGATTTGAACCAAGTGAGCATTATTTGAATGGACGGGGAAGAACCTACCTTCTTACCTGCTGGCGTGTGAGCCATGAGGTCGACTGGGTTTCTACACAATCCCCACGTTCGTCCAACCCTCCTCCGCATTTTCTGCACCCTACCGAGCCACCAAGTGCCAATGTCAGGGCCAGTGGTCACAGCAGCCGGGCGTCCCACTTGAGCACGACAGCGGTTCCTCTTTTGCGCGGATCTCACTGCAGAACTCTGGCCTAGAGTGGGAGATTGCATAAATAGCACTCCGTAGTCAGTTCCAAGGCCCAAGAAAGCGGTCGTGGTCGAATTAGCGGCAGCAAGATAATCCTCAGCGTTGTTGAAGTAGACAGAGTTCTTGATGCGAGTCAAGCGGTCCTTCGACAGGAAGGGATTCCCGTTCAATTCGCCCACCAACGTTGATTTGTAAATGGCCCTGCCATTGTAATGCACCACCGGCTCTATTTTCTGTGCAGGGTTCCGAGAAGTTAGCTCCACTGGTGGGCTGGGCTCAGCTGAATCCAGCATTTGCGAGATTGCATCCCGGCATTCTTCTTCGGCAACACTCGAAACGTGTTCCGCAGCAGGAAAAAAGGATGCGTCAGCAGCAGTCCTGTCGGCATCAAGGTTGGCACTCTCAGCGTCCAACGCACTCTCGTCCGGGGCTAAGGGTTCACCGTCATGCTCCACAGTGTCTCCCTCTTCCTGCACAGCAAAGGAGTCCCTCATGACCTCTCCGTCGCCATCTTCGCCGGGGACTGGCTTTTCGGGCGGTACGTATGCCCAGTGCTTCGGATCCGACCCCTCCACCGTCCAAGGCTGTAAGAACCATTGTTTCCTTCTAGCATAAGTCGATGGAGCCATATTTAGCGCCTTCAACTGGGATTGGGCTGCCTTCAGACCTTCCTTCAACGCCGCCACGAAGTCCTCATCTGTGGCAACGGCGCTATAATCTCCCAAATCTGCAGGTGTCTGCCTACGTTCTAGAGGATGCAAGTCCGCCCACATGTTTTTCTGCTTGTTATGCGCTCTACCAAATTGTAGTCCATTAGATCTGTACTCAATCGCAGCCAGGTGGTTCACCGTGTTAGCACAACCCACAAGCTCCTGGAAATCGTACGCTCTCTCTATACCTTGCATTCCCCCCACCTTGCTAAATTTTTTTTCACATGAATCAGATCCTGTGAGGTGCAGTGGAACCGGCAAGTGAGAAAATGCATCACGAAAATACCTTATGAGTAAGACCACGAAATGGCACGAGAGCTGCACGTCAAGGTAGCACTGGTTGCTTACGAAGCATTCTTGCAACGTTAGATTCTTTGTATTTCCTCCTACACCGTGGTCACCATGGCTAAACCACAACATCCAAATCCTGAAAAAAAATGACACTTTGCCAGCAAGCACCACTCTCTCCCTCAAAGTTAAGGACATGGAAAGGAAGATGTCAATATAGTCAGCACAAATAGACAGATACAGCTCGGTCCCCAAAGTTCTCTCCTGATGTGCGTCCCTTGTAGTTCGCAGTTCCTGCAAACAAGTTCTGGCCTTCTTCGCACAAATTCGTTGTGCACTTGCCCAATTCTGTCTATCTGTGCGCTCCACATCTTCCTTTCTGAGACCATGCTGATCAATACCAAACCTCTGATAAACCTGACCAAGGTGATCTAAGTAACAGACATCAGCTCCTAGCTACAGGTTCTTTACAGCGCTGTCAAGGGGGTTGATTAATTTCTTTCCGTTGTGAATAAAATCCTGATCATGCAAGCCTCTCACTTTATTCTCGCCAAGCCATTCACAAGATAAGGACCAGCCTTCCCACGGGATTTCATACCTGAACCCCGCCTTGCTACAGTAGTCATGGACCATGAGCTACCTCCTCCTAGAATCCCCATCGGAAGAATGCCCCACAATCGGTCCGAGAACAGGCCCACAGTTGTCTTGCCAGAGCGTGTCAATAGTATTCCACTGATTACGGACCCAGTCGGAATTGAAACGGTTGCAAGTGCTAGATACAACAAGTACAAGTCGTGGCAATAAAGCATGCAAAGGATTCACCATGATGACACGAGCAAAACTCCCCTTGTCATTCTGACGAAAAGAATCTACTATGGCTGCATACCCACTCTCACCATTCCCTACGTGAGGCCTGAAGGTGGATACGCATCGATGATTCTCCTTCACTCCACAAAAGCCCACCAGTCCATCAAACCGAGCGTCCCAAGATATACGAGCCTTGACTTTTGTCTCGTCCTCCGCCAAGATGACAGGAACAGGTCCTTCTACTCCGTGATTCGCTTTGGCCTCCCTGTAAATGTCAGCCACAACAGCAAACAACGCAGAATGCTCCCCAGCAATGAATTGAACCCCTTTCTTATTTTCCCATTTAGTACAATCATAGGACGGCCCACCAAAATTCAAGGTAAACAAATCACACATTCGCCTACCACCATATATCCTCATAGCTTGAGCAAATGACTTTGAATTTTTGGAGAATCTGTGACCCTGCCTCACACGATTTAAGTTTGTGGCAACGTCCCTGAGGAAGTCCCACAAAGCTGGCTTTCCCCCGAAGGCGTTAGTTTTGTGAGCCACCAGTATGTTGTTACAAAAAGAGAGAACATCTTTTCTATTAAAATTTTCTACAGCACTAAGTTTCAAACCACGCTGACTTACTTTCAATTGCGCGACCCTAGACTTCATGAGCCAGTGCCTAGCCTTTTCATCACGGTATTTCCTGCCTAACGTCCTTGACTGTGAGGCCACTTCAGTGATCTGTAGATAGCCTATCCTTCTTCCTTGCTGTATATCCCTGCGACCACGCTTGACAAGAGCACGACCTTCCCTTTGTACCCTAAGTCTGAAATCATTGGCTTGCTCAATTTCCATGCAATTGGAACAAATGAAATTCGTAAAGGGTTCTCCCGTGGCACACAACCGTTTACAGTGTACATGCCGGAAGCACCCTCTTATAAGAACAAGTTGACCTCGAAATACAAAATCGGCAGTTGTGCTTGGCTCCGCCATCCACACCGATCCAATCTTTGAATCATTCTGCAACGACTCGACTCTATAGGACTTCCCAGCGTACTCAACGATTTTCTTCCTAAATCCCCAATACAGCAACGACAAAATAGAGTCGGAGTGCATATCTAACGGGGGTTCTCCTGCTGCTTTGGAACCTACACCGCCTGAACTGTTGAACCAAAAATGGAGGTCGCGTTGATTGCCGGTGGTCGACCTCGACTTTGCGGTGGGTCTCCCCCGTTTTCCGGAGCTGACTGCACATGAACTCTTCGACGAACTGCTTGCCGCAGCCAAGTCTTCACAGCACTTCGTATTAACCAGGCCATGGACGTGATTCTCTAAGTTCTGTCTAAGGTTCCCCTTCTGCGGGCACAGGAGCAGTAGTTCTCCATCGAGCTTGCAGCGCACCTTGAACCAAAAGGACTTCAACTGGGGAACACCCACATCTCCGACTATTACAAACGGAGGATCATTTGAGGAGATCAAGTCATTCACACTTTGAAGAATGCTAACGCCTTCCTCCACGAGTCGCCGGTGATCTGCTGGTGTCAAAATGATGGGTTTGCTGGACTTGCCCTCTTTTGGGTGGTCGCTGTACACTAAACCCCTCTTCCTGCACCATTGCTTGATGTGGAGAGCTGAATGTAAATGACTCTTCTTGAAATTTGCAAATAGGTTTTGCACTGCAATCCGGGAGTGATCACGGCCCGTACCCCCAATTTCTCTCTTACACTCCCCGCAATATATCTTCACAACAGCCAAGCCACAGTGATCGTAAGTTTTTAGGTCCCACTTGTGATCTGCAAAATCAAGTGACTCCAGCTCCCTTCTCAGCTTGCTGCTTTTCTGCACCCTGCTTGTAATTCTCAAGCACATCAGTGGCTAAGAGCGTGGATTGTAGGAGGGTCTCCTCGAGCACATCAGTAGGTGACAGTGTCGGCTGTGGCTCAGCCTCGTCGTCTTCAGGAAATTCCGGAACCTCAGTGGGATGCCCTAAACTGGCAGCTCCTGCCTCCTCCAACGTCCGTGCAGCACCGGCGTGCAAGACATCCGTGCCACACGCAGGGTTGTCTATTGTGTCGTGTCAGGGACAAATTCCGTCACGATGTCACGACACAATGACGGCATGACATTGTGACGGATCGTGACTTTACTGTGACAGGACCATTTTGACGTCAGAAAACACAATATTTACATTTACCTCGAGAGAGACACGTTGGATACATAAAGGAATTTGTATGCCACATGTGCAGACATGTCATCAACTACGGTAAATTCATGTCTCAGTAATTTTCAGCATGGGTTAAAGGAGTGTCCGCACCAATCCGCGCCTCACTCCGTTTTCAAATGTTGTCCGCGGCTTGTCCGCGCCATGTCCGCGGCCATTCTGCAGCCATTCCGCGTTCAGTCCGCAGCCATTCCGCGTTCAGTTCGCGGCCAGCCCGCAGTCAGTCTGCGGGCGGTTCGAACGAGTCCGCGGCCATTCCGCGCCCAGACCGCAGTCAGTCCGCGGGCGGTTCGAACGAGTCCGCGGCCAGTCCGCGCCCTGTCCGCGGGCACTCCGGAACGAGTCCGCGGCTAGTCAGCGGCCATTCCGCGGTCAGTCCGCAGCCATTCCGCGTACCCCCTCAGCTTTGAGCGGACATAGCGCACAAAATTCTTGCTCAAATCTTACGTGTGAGGACATTTTGAACATCTACGTTTTACAAGGATGTCGAAATTGTCCTCAAACATGACATTTGAGCAAGTAATCTAGCTGATATGGCCTCCTGTCCGCGGGCTGTCCGCAGCCATTCCGCGTACCCCCTCAGCTTTGAGCGGGCATAGGGCACAAAATTCTTGCTCAAATCTTACGTGTGAGGACATTTTGGACATCTACGATTCACAAGGATGTCGAAAATTGTCCTCAAACTTGCCATTTAAGCAAGTAATCTAGCTGATATGGCCTCCTGTCCGCGGGCAGTCCGCGGGCTGTCCGCAGCCATTCCGCGTACCCCCTCAGCTTTGAGCGGACATAGCGCACGGAATTCTTGCTCAAATCTTACGTGTGAGGACATTTTGGACATCTACGTTTCACAAGGATGTCGAAAATGTCCTCAAACTTGACATTTGAGCAAGTAATCTAGCTGATATGGCCTCCTGTCCGCGGGCAATCCGCGGGCTGTCTGCAGCCATTCCATGTACCCCCTCAGCTTTGAGCGGACATAGCACATGGAGTTCTTGCTCAAATCTTTCATTTGAGGACATTTTGGACATCTACGTTTCACAAGGATGTCAAAATTGTCCTTGAAAGTGTAGTTTGATTTAAGTATCAGGGTTATAATAGCTAGACTCATTGTCCACAACTCTATCGGACCCCATTCAACTCCTTCTATTTTGGAGGTTGTGGCGCAATAATTATTCCTTCATTGTTTCTTGTGAAGACACTTTTGGCATCAACATTTAATAGGGATGTTAAGAACGTCTTTCTTTATATGATTTGAATAAAATGTGAGGTTGCTAGAGCCTCCTAAATGTGGCCATATTCTCCCACCCTACTTCCACTATCTATCCAACTTTGAGACCTTCTCCCTCTTCCTCATTCCTCCCTCTTATTCCCTCTCACTCCCATTTCCTCTCTTGCCCTCTCCTTCCCTCCTACTCCGTCTCCCTCTCCTTCCCCCCCCCCTCCCTTCCACTCCCTTTCCCTCCTTGTTTGCTCTCCATCTTCCTACCCCTCTCTCTTTTGTTATTTCTTTCTCAATATCTTTCTTTTCTTGTTTTTTTTTCTTAAATTCATTTCTTTGTGGATATGAATATTTTCAACTTAGACTTCATGATTTTGTTTTTTGAATAAACAAGTATCTCTTTTCTAAATTTCATCCTTATTGAAATTCTTCTTGCTCTATTCTTTTCATGTGTTTTTATTCTTAGTTAATAGCTTGGTGTTTTATTTTTTTGTTTAAAATGGTTAAATGCTCAATCATTGACTCTAGTGTTTCACGGTAGGCTTCTTCTATAAAGTATGTTCTTTAAAATATCCATATGGCATTCAAATTTAGTTCTACCAACCAATTAGTTTGAAGCAACTTTATGGTTGGTACAACCTTCTAAAGATTATTTGTGAAATCCTTGCAATCATTAGTCTTAATGGAGCTCCCTTTTTACCCATATGAATCATGTAAGATCCATCTTTGGCATTAATAGTTTGTATGGATATCCAATTTGTCTTTTCATGTAGCATTTGGTTCCATATTGAAGCTCTTTGGAGTCCCAAAGCATCAACCCTTCTTCCTCCACCTCCTTAATTCTCTTCACGGTTTGTAGGTGAAAAAGTCTATGAAGAACGTAATATTTCTGCAAGGGTTTGGTTCAAATTCAAGGAAATTGAATAAATTGATTTACATACGAATAAGTTATTGAAAAAGTTGTCGTTTGATTGAAATATATTATATTCATTGCATATTATAAAAAAACATGACAATGTTTGTGGATAGGGAAATATTTTAATATTTTGTGGCAATTCAACTTTAAAATTTTGCGTTTAAAATCCATGTTTTTTCAACAAATCAATGATTACATCTTTTTGAGCTTTTCATACTTTTGTGTTTTTAAACCCCTAAAAGCCCAAGTGTCACAAAATGACAATTTGAAAATTTGGTCAGGTTCCAATGGTGTCAATTTCTAACATTCTTCTTCAAAAAATTTATTGTAGAAGGGCATTACTAAAAACTATTTGGGAAAATGATTTTTTTCTAAATCTGATATCATATAAAAAATTTATAGCAATTTGAATTTCAAACGGGGAGAGCAGGGCCAGCAGGCACATCGGGCACCTCCAAAACCTTTTGCTAGTATAGTCTATTGAATGTGAGATTTTCAATACTAGCAAATAATATTATTTCCTTTCATATTTTCAAAAAAAAAATCTTGTCTTGAGTGGAAAATAGCGCATGAACCCAAGTCAAAAATTTCCACATATTGCCTCACATTGTCGGGCAAGGTACCAAAAAAAAAACTTCTTACCACATAAAACTTAGAGATTTTAATTTTTTTCAATTTTGATTTTTTCCACAACAATATGTGGTGTAGACCTTCATATTGACCGTTTGGATCATCAATCTAAAACATGTAAAGTTTCTAAAAAACTAAAACGTGAATTGGCAGTTTTTGAACCTCCTATTCTAGCACAGTTGACTTGAATAAGCTACACCCTTTTTCTACCTCTAAAAATTTGTGTATAAGGAACTAACATCATCCTTAATACAATAGTAATGGATTTAGACCTTATGTAGCGCAAAAATTTGATACCAAGTGAAGTCAAAGTCTACTGATCCACCAAACACAGGGAAGAAAATGAACCATTTGCTTTACTTCAAACACTATAATCTTTCAATCCGTGCGGTTAAAGTTTATGAAATTTTTTGGGGACATCAATAAGGAAGTCATTATTGAGATCCTTTGATTGGATGTAGAAATAAAAAGTTTTTGTCTCCCTTCTTAGGCATTATTTTGAAGTGTTTTTGGTGCAAAAATGCCTTGGGCCTTTAGGGGTTAATCTAAAATATGTTGATTTGATTTTGTATGCAAGGCGCTTAGACCAAAATAATTCCTTTGAATTGCTTGCATATGTATGGTTGTTCAAAGTTTTAGAGCTTAAAGGTGTTGGTTGTTTGTTTTAATTTTGTTCCAAATGGAAACAAAGAAATCATTTCAATTGCTATGGTGTTGAGATTGGCGCACAGTAGAGTTTGCAGAGGTGGTTTAAGTGTTAGAAACCACCTAATATAGTGATATGTTCTTTTGTTGTGGCAAGGCATTAAAATTAACTCTAATTAGATATCAGGGTTAGTTTTAGTGCCAAGTGGCTTTAGGGTTAATGATGGTGTCTTTTGGACACCTCATTTGGGACTTGGATCTCAAATGACCTCTGTAGATGTTGTTGGGAGACTTATCTTTCACAAATTGAGTCTCCCACATAACAAAGTGAGGGTGTGTTTGCACACACCGCTAGCTCCATTATTATCATGCAATCATTCATTAAGAATGGCATGGACTTGACTATGTTGTAATGTATACGTGTTTTCTACTTATTTATTAGTAAAGAGGTCCGTGGACCGCTTACTACATGAAAGTATTAGTGATTATGGACTCTGAATTTCTTTTCCCGAGTCTTAGTTGTTGATAGTGTTTGCTTTATAGTATGACCTATTGTTTTATTGTTCGTGGGGACAGCGGTGTTAGTTTTGGACACTTTTGGTCCCGGGTTTTGTCCAGAGGGGTGTGCGACTACTCATGTGGCACGATGTTATCTGCACACGATGTGGTGGTGCATGACAATGGTTTAAAATAAGATTATGAATTTTGATATACTGCAAATTCTATTGAAATTCTAAATGTATCTATTCTCAAATCTCCAATTAGATTTTGGCTAATTTAATTGAAGAGGTAGGTAAATTTTTTTATACTTTCTAGATAGAAGTTTTTATTTTTCTTTGCTTATAAATCATTTAAGATTTGTAATGCCTTGTATTCTTTGAAGGTTATTGGTGCTATTTCATGAGAGAATTTAAAATCAAAAGTGGACTTAGTATTACATAAGTATTGAACCATTATTATAAAGTTGGAGAAGGAACACTAGGTAGTAGGGGGTATCCTAGAAAAATTTCATTTTTATTTAATTTTTAGTTAAAATCAAATGTGCAAAAGGGAGACCAAAATTTTTAACTACGTGTCCTATGCTATGTAGGATGGATGTGCATTTCTTTCATAGTTTCACATGATTGGGCAAGCTACCAAAAACATTTCTTCTTTTCCAAATAAACT
>OZ020518.1:14275691-14334090 GCA_963971425.1 Bryoerythrophyllum caledonicum | reverse complement strand
CACCTCCCACAACTTCCTCACACCTCCTTCAACTTCCCTCCCCTCCCTCACACCTTCCCCGCACACCATCTCTCCCACACATCTCCCACACATCTCCTCACACCTCCCACACATTGTCTCTCTCCTCCTAACCCTAGCCTCTCACTCACAGCCTCATCACAACTTCTACCAGGGGTGTGCGCTCGCACACCCCTCCTAGACTACCCACTTGAGCAAAGGATTGATATCCTTATTGATACCCGGAAATCCAAACCCTAACCCAAACCCTAATTTGGTACACCGGTTGATAACCGGTTGTGATACCAAGGAGCACATACCCTGGTCGTGATACCCTGGGTATTGATACCCGTAGTACCTTGGTCCATAAATAATGTAGAGAATATCTAACCCAAATATCGTTAAAATTGCTTGTTTTTGTGCAATTAGAAAGCCTCTACAATTAATGTTTTTTTTTGTTTTAACCGTAGGATCTGAATGATGACTTATTAAGTAATATGCTCAAAAAATTTCATAAAGTTTCACCGCACGGATTGAAAGATTATAATGTTTGAAGTAGTGAAAATGCTCATTTTCTTCCCTGCGTTTTCTGGATCAGCAGTCTTTGATTTCAATTGGTGTCACATTTTTGCACTATAAAAGGTCTCAATTAATTACCATAATGTTAAGCATGATGTTAATTTGCTACATACCGATTTTTAGAGTTAGAAAAGGGGTGTAGCATATTCAAAAAAATTGTGCAATGAGTGGGGGTTCAAAAATTCACCATTCACGTTATGTTTTTTTGTGAACTTGATATCGTTTGAAATGAGAATCCAAATGGTCAATACGAAGGTTTACATCACATAATGCCGTAGAAAAAATCAAAAGTGAATCATACAAAGATCTCAAAGTTTTATGTGGAAAGGTAGAAGTTTTTTTGTACTCTCCTCGAAAATGTGTGACAATGTGTGAAAATAATTGACTTGGATTACTATGCTTTTTCACCAAAGAACTAACAACATGGTTAACACGATGGTATTGGATTTAGATCTCGTGTAGTGCAACAATTTTTAGGGGTAGACAAGGGGTGTAGCATATTTTTTTTAAATGTGCAATGAGTGGAGGTTCAAAAATTCACAATTAACGTTATGTTTTTTTGTGAACTCGATATTGTTTTAAATGAGAATCCAAATGGTAAATAAGAAGTTTTACATCGCATAATGCTGTAGGCATAATCAAAAGTGAATCGTACGAAGTTCTCGTAGTTTTATGTGGAAAGGTAGAAGTTTTCTGGTATTCTCCCCGAAAATGTGTGACAATGTGTGAAAATAATTGACTTGGATGAATATGTCGTTTCACCAAAGAACTAACAACATGGTTAACACGATGGTATTGGATTTAGATCTTGTGTAGTACAAAAGTTTTTAGAGGTAGACAAGGGGTGTTGCATGTTCAAAAATATTGTGCAATGAGTGGTGGTTCAAAAATTCTTATTCCATACTAATAGTGACTATTGTTTTGTAATGATATACAGGTTTTTTGAGTGTTGCGTTATGGCACCACCAAATATTGATAGAATCTGGGAGAGCCACGGCTGGTGGATTGCAGAAGTGGATGAGTCGAGCGCCTTTTTATGGGTGACGGATTATCCCTTTGAGCTGGGAAAGCATACATCGGCGTTGGGGAAGAGTTTTGGCAAAATCCAAGCAATCACTCTTCGACGTGATGATATGGTATACGTTACTTGCGCAGTGGGTCCAGGTCAATCGGAAGTGAAGACTTCTCTTTCGAAGAAGTTGCTTTTGGCACCTGTACCTTTGAATCTTCTTCAAAATCCAGGTCAGGTGAAATTCCTCAAATCATTGCAGACGTTTTGGTTAAACATCTCTCTTGCGGTACGTACTGCTAGACACAACAACGTCTTATCCTGTTTAGCGTTATCACCGGAGATGGTGCTGAAGGCTAAGAAGATTATGGAGAAATATATTAGATATGAAGCATTTCGGGAGAGGGACCCATCACGTGCGACAACTCAAGCCCCACCTGCAGAACCAGAAGAAACAGAAGTTTATCGAGTTTTTGCTGAGCCGTTGCAACTGGATTGGCGACCACTGGAGGGGGGGAGGGGAAGTGGAGGCCAACATCCCAGTACAACTTCTGAGGTACAGACATTACCGAATCCTCCATTAACGAGTAGACGTCCTACGAAGAGGCCACGGCGTGTTGACAGTGATGTAGCTTCTGGTTCAAGAGAAAGCCCATCAAGTTTGGATCCAAGCGGGAGGAGGTTGATTGGGAGAAGTGCAAGATCGGGTGGCAGGGTTCCTAGGTCGGGGCCCAGGACGTCTGATGGTCATCGTAGGGCCCCTACATCTACACCGGGAGATGTAGCTGATTTGTCAGCCGTGGCGCCGGAGGAAGAAGATTTTCACAACCTTCCAGATAGTATACCAGAGGATTTTGAAGACAATGCGGAGATACCACAGGATGTTCCAACTCCTATGAATTTAAAAGCACCAGTGCCTACAACGGAGGAGATTGCAAAAGGATCAGTGTGGGGGAATTTTGTGTTTAAGGCACACATAGACCGCATTGTCTGTGTGGAGAACCCGAAAACGAACCACCGGGTTTTATCACAGAAGAGGGTCAGAGAAGTATTTAACCGCTTAAGAGACCCAGAATCTGCGAGTCGGGTGAGTAGATTGGTACTTCGACCGATCAGATACATCGTACGTACTACCACCGATGATGGTGTCATTGAGAAGGAGGAGCTGCCATTTCCGTTGGTAGGAACCGCACGAGAGTTTGAGCGCATGTTCATTGCACACGGGAGTGCTTCTACACAGGGTGCGATGGGATCCCAGTATTCTTGGCTTCAAGATCATATCATTTGGGAACCGGTGGATGGCCAACACATAGTAGCAGCTTGTAAGTTTGCACAGCAGCAGTGGAGAGATGGTACTATGCCTTTAAATGAGTATATGGACACGTTCGAGCGGCGGGAGGCCTCTTTTGTGGTGTATGATAATCGTCGCTTTTACATTGAGAAGTCTGCGCGGATCAACGTGGCAGAGTTCCAGAGACAGTCATATTCTACCATGGAGGAGGATTTGAGGAAGATCCGTCAGATTTGGGATCTATATGGGAGGCCTGATAGCACACTACGTGCGGACGATGCACGCAGGGCTGTTGCTTTGGTGAGTGCGGCAAGTGCAGTACATAAGTTGCCCAAGGGGGATGGAGTTGTCACGGTGAAGAGGTTGGCCAAAAACATGGAGGATCTGACCAATCATGCATGGAATCCGAGCAATGACTGCTTCGAAGCTATCATTCAAGTATGCAAGGACTACGAAGACGGCATTCTCTTTTATAGCAAGGAGGAAGAGGACAAGTGGAAGGACATGGCGAGGAAGAAAGAGTTGGATCCAAATGTGGACGTACGACCAACAAGAAAGGAGATGACGCAGAATTGGTTGAGGCCGTTAGGTAGGGTTCCGAATCCATATTATCTTCGGTTGGCTAAGTCTGCTGCAGCAAAGCCGGTGGGGGAGGATGGAGTAAGACCACGTCAAGCATATTACTTCGACGGTGTAAAAGACAAGAGTCCACATCCTCGTACTATTGCCGGTGTGGTTGACCGATATCAGAGACGAGAAGCTGTGATGAATTCCATCCGTTGGTTGATGGTGGAGAACAAGGAAAGTACACCTGATTCCATGGAGGATTTCTTTCGTATCCGTGTAGGGAAGTATTTTCCGAGGAGTAACGCACAACTTGATACGTTTGGGAAGCTTTTGAATGCTGCCACGAAAAAAGCTTGGACGGCTCCTGTACGGGGGAAGGTGTCTAAATTGGAAGACATAGGCTACCTCATCCCTCCTTCCATCAGGTTTCATTATGGTGACATTGCAGCAGGGGGGCGTGGATACATTGGACTGTCCGTGGATGTGGGAGGACATGCTACTGCTAATTCGGAATGGCAGATGGAAGTGAAGAGGCCAGGCCGGAGCGATACAGAGAATCTTCTTCCGGTTCGGTGTAGAAGAGGGTTATTCCGCACCGACTACATAGAGTTGGGGAAACCATGTTTGTGGGTGATTGATTGTCGACGTGGCGGTGGGAGGCATGGAGATGGTCATTGGGGAGACGCCCAGTTATCCGCAGTTTTTGCACAGCTGGCATTATGGATGGCAAATATTGAACGATGGAACGTCATCTTCTTGTTACCAGCGGCCATGTATGCCAACGAAGACTTTTTCACGAAGGTGAAGCTTCCAGAGGGATGTACTATGCGACGTGGATGCTGGGCATTTGATCCCAACTCGGTTAATCCCTATGCTCTCGATTTTACAGAGAATGGGCGTCTGGAGCAAGTAGTACAACCGATTGGCGATGTTGTGATTTGTATGCAGCACCCCGTGGGTACATCTCCTGGCCCGAACTATGTTTCTGGAGACGTTCCACTTCCTCTCGTTTTCTTGGACCACTGGAGTGAGGCACGCCAACCCTCTGAAGTTGATTCACTTGAGAGATCTCCATCAGAGCTGGCAAGACTAGTGGGCTCATACTTGCCCCGTAGTTGGGATTTAGTGGCGTGTAACATATCTACGGCCATTCCCACAATCCTTGAAGGAGATTTCCAGGGATCTGAGGTTTTCATCATTGACGATTGTACAGAAAGAGTTTCATTTCTGTACAATGAGTTGTCCGACAATTTCCAAGGACAACTGTTGGTCAGGACTGGTGGAGCAAGTACTTGTTGCAACATTGCACCTGAGACCGAAGAGGCGGTTGGTGGAGTGAGGAATGAAGACGACAATGAGGATGGAGGTGGTTTACATGAGAGATTGCCACGTTCAGGTACCACTGAAGATTTCTCATCTCGCAGTGGTTCAGACGCCGATGAAGATGGAGTGAACCAGTCTCTTCCAGGAGAGAGGATTCCATCAACGCAGCGGGCGATGGGAGATACTACAGGGGAGACATCTGCAACACCTACAGAGAGGATGCAAGATACCGGTGTAGTGGATGTTGGTTTGGCGGCAGGGGCAGGAGGGGGGCGTACATTTGATGGTCCTAGGCTGGAGATGGAGGAAGAAGAATTGGATTCATTGGAATTTTTTTCGGTGCAGAGAAGGATTCCACAGCCTTTGATGCCTTCTCAATCAGAGCCTGTATCGGAGACACAAGAGACGTTCGGAGGTACTCAGAGTGATACCGGACGAGGTTTGCCTTCCGTTCTAAGATCTACCGTATCCGAGGACATCATTGCATTTCAAGGGGCCTTCTCGTTAGAGCGAGAGATGTCCTTCAATCGAGAGGATGGCTTTTTCTACAATGATGATAGGGTAAGGCATACACGGGAGGGTGTTCCTGGCAATTACCGATATGTTGAGTGTGCGTCCATTGGCATCGAAGGTGTGGGAGATCGTCCAGTGCAGGATCATGAACTGTCCGCTATGGTAGGTAGCGCCATTGGACACGTGGAGGGAGTCGTTCCGCTAGAAGATGAGCTGTGAGCCGTGGAGCTATATACTATAGTAGAGCATGCACGCAGTTTAGGTAACAAGTACGTTAGTATAATGTAGTTTGAGATGTGTCTATCGTTCGGTGGGTGGTATATATTTATATATTGGGTGGTCTATATGATATGTTTGATTTTAGAATTCCTCAGCAATAGTGTGGAATTGCTTGATTATGTATGTTTTTGCATTATAAAATACAGTGAAGTACTTTACACTGTCTTAGGAAATTGCACATATATTTTTGTATCTCTTACACATTGTATTTGTAGTGCACTACTCTAAAATCCTATAATAACTCATAACAAATTTATAATCTCTTTGGGCACATGATTATAATTTTGTAGCAAGATTTATAAACTAGATTAGAAATCATATATTTTCTAAAAAAAGGTAGCAAATGTAAAAAATATATTACTGATATGAACATGAAGATGCCAAGGTATGACACAACAAACACCAAAAAAATTTGACAAAAAACATACTAAACTTTTGCCAAATTTTGATTTTAAAAAAAGTTATGAGCAAATAACTTGCGGCTTTCTACCAGCAAGTAGTGCACTTGGCTAAGTGCATAATTGCTTAATTGCGTGTTCTAAGGGTTAAACAGTGGAGGATGCATCCGCAATCGCGTTTCCTTACAAAAGCACTATTTTGTATTTTTAAAGCGCAAAACACATGCTATTTACAAAGTTTTAGAAGGAGCTCTCATTGTGAGGAAACCATTTTTTAGCCTTGAATCATCCTTTTCAGAATGTTGTGGCAGGGAAATAATTTCGTGATGTGGTTAGGAGCACTTACTACGCAGCACCTGAGGGTTTGAATAGCTTTTGATGTGTCGAGTATTGGAGTCATTGCACACATTATTGAGACATGGTTATTTGAGGCAACCGGTGAGATGTTGCTCTTCTTCGGTGGCTAGTTTCTTGTCCGAGGGGTTGAGACTCGATAAGAAACTAAAGCATTGGAGTAGAACTCTTATAATAAGTGTTGCCACATAGGCGGCCATGTTATGTTTTCATCCAATGCACGCTTGAAGTTTTCCACCGGACAAGCTTGGCCATACTCTAAACCCAATCCCATGAAGAGCAAGTTTTACTCCAATCATATTCCTCCATTTCTCTAGAACCCTAAATCGGTGAATTTTTCCACCGTAGTCTAAAGCAAATGACGGCCATGTTCCTTCAACAATCCTCTCTCACGAGAAATCCGTTATTTCTTAAATTGTATCTGAGTTGTGTTGATGCTGTATGTAGCATTCTGTTGATGAGAATTACATTCTACATCCTCACTTCATTTCATTTTCGTAGACGCTATCTATTTGGCTAAAACAATTTTTACAAAAGGACGTCCACCTCTTTATTTTAATTGGGACTTGCAAAATCATATTCAACATATAAATCGAAATCACCATGCTACCTACAGTAAATACTACGCATTCGTTTATTTAACTTGGGATTGCCCCTAACCCATTGGGCACAACGGGATTCCACTGCAGTAGTCACAAGATTAAAAATTAACTGTCTGCTATAACGAGATTGTTGTTGTATCAGATGCTTGTATAAAGAGATCTTGCTGTGATCACATTTGTAGAACGTGACTGAGCTTGGTAGGGTTGGGGTTTTCTCGTCAGAGGATCATTCTTTCTCTGCTGATCAGCTGGGGTTTTGTGAAGCTCCTTATTAAGGTTGTAGGATTTCTATGCTTGGATTGATGAAAATTTCTAGAATGAGAATGAGCTCGGAAGAGTTGGGGTTTTCTTTTGAGAGGATTGCTTCTTTCTGCTGGTCAGTTGGTTTCTTGTGAAGCTCTCTTCTAGGCTCTCTTTGAGGGGTTTAGGTTTTGAGGTTTGATGGATTTGCGTTCCTTGATTGTTTTCGGATGGGGCTCAGTTGTAGAATCTCGTGGTGATTCGTGGTGCGATGGAGATATGGGCGTCAAGGAAGTGGACTCCGGAGTCGCTCAAGGAGAGATTCGGTCCCCTCAGTGTACCTGTTGAGCTAGGGTTTTGGAAGGAGCACTGAAATCCGAAAATCACAAAAATCCGAGGGTCTTTGAATGATATTGTTCCCATGTGAAAATCATATCATTCCAAGGGCTCTTGGGTCTAATATATTCTGTATGTCGAAATGATATCGTTTGCATCTTTTGAAAAAAATTAAATCGTTATTATGTAAAATTTGTATCACAAAGTTTCAATACAAGATTTAAACAAATGATATCTCAAATCCATATGAAAATAATTTTATAGAAATCTGATATGAAATTTTTGAAGGCACAATTAAAATCAATGAAATTGCAAAACATTGGTTACAACAAATGAAATGAAATGAAATAGAAATATTCAACTCGACACCACCGTATTCAATACCACACCCCCACTGTATACCGTACCCATCTGGGTACAGTATCCCACTACATACAATATCCCGTACACTTCCGTATACAGTCCCAAGCAGGTTCGAACTCGAGTCAACTGTGTGTTAGTTTTCAGCCACCATCACCATCGGTGCATGCGCAGATTCCATCCTCAGCCAGGACATGGATCAGCAGCTGCAGGCCTTGCGCATGAAACTAATCACGAGGATTCCCTACTTAACCTCTAAAAACCCAATCCATTTTTCCTCAAGAAACACTCCAAACCTACCACTACCAAAAAGTGGCAAGAACATTTAATTTTGAAGTAAAATTTTGGTCATTTAACCTTAGGAACTCAAACTAAATATGTATATAAAGTCACCATATTTTTAAGGCTATAATCCACCGCACGGATTGAGAGATTATCGTGTTTGAAATTTTAAAAATGGCTCATTCTTTTCCCTACATTCAGTGGATCAGTAGGCTTTAACTTCACTTGTTATCAATTTTTTGCACTACATAAGGTCTAAATTTTTTACAATTGTGTTTAATATGATGTTAGTTGCCTACACACCAATTTTTAGGCATAGAAAAGGAGTGTAGCATATTCAAAACACTTGTGCAAGAAGCGGAGGTTGAAATTTTTTTGGAAAGTTTCTATTTCACGAATTATTTTTTTGTGAACTCAATATACTTTAGAATGATAATCCAAACGATTGATAAGAAGGTTTTCACCACATGCTGTGGTCAAAAAAATAAAAAGTGGAAAATTTGAAAATCTTTAGGTTTTATGTAGAAATAATGTTTTTTTTTCCCCCTTTCCCGAAATGTGTGAAAATGTTTGACATGAGTAAAAATGCTCTTTTTACACTAAAGACTAGAATTTATTTTTTAAATCATAAAATAAGGTATTATTCTTTACATGTACGAAAAATCTCAATGTCAATAGAAACTTTTAGCAAATTGCCCGAACTTACCGGACTCCCCATATTGACCTTTAAATGGTGATAACTTTTGAATCATGAATCCAAAAAAAATTATAAAAATATCCCCACGAAGCTCTTACAAGGGACAATCTAGCCTAAAATTTTCATAAGACAATGATTTTATCCGAATTTTAGGTACCTGCCCAAAATCCAAAATATACCCCATGGGTACAATTGGGCTTTTAGGGGTTAACTCCTAAAGGACTGTCATAATTTTACACCAAAAACATTTCAAAGTCACTGAATTTAGTGTAATGAGTATGAAAGAAAACAAATATTTTTATTTCCAATTTTTATGATAAGATCTCAACTAACCCCTAAAATTCCTTGACAATTTCACACCAAAACCTTTATCAAACTACCTCTCTAAGATGCACAATTGCAAGGCTGATTGAAACAAAATTTTACTACTTTCAACCATAGGATCCTCAATTTAACTGCTACAAGGTGACAGCCAAAAAATTTCATAAACTTTGACCATACGAATTGTAAGATACATGCATTTGAAAAGTGCAGTGTCGTTTTATCTTCCCGGCTTGAACAGGGTCAACATACTTTGACTCAAGATATTTGCATACTTTTCCAATAGACATTGCATAAAATTTATGGATATATGTTCTACCTTGTGTTAGGTCATTGCACACAAAAAAATCACAAGTAATGGAGGTCTTTGGATAAGGAAAGAAACTTGCAATGGCAAAGATATAGAAACTAGCCATTTTCTTATGAAAGTAAGTTTATTCTCTAAGTAGAAAAATGTTTTAAAATCCGAATGGTGGATAGAAGTATCATGCATAATTCCATCAACAGAAAAAAAATATTTCTTCATGAAAAATGAAACCTTAATTTCTATGCGTTTTCAAGTAAAAACGATGAAGGTTGCTAAGAACTTTCCTTCATTGCTACCCACCACCAAAAAGTACACTATTCAGCTTTCTATTGGTACCATACAAGCTCGATAGTAGTACTATTCGACCATACAATACCTTGCCCTCCTTGCCCGCCCTGACCGCCCTCCCCATTTCAAACTTTGAACCTCAATAACTTTAGTTTTGTGCATTTATTTCAAGAATTTGTTTTTCCACAAAGCTGTTACTTAAACACATCAATGATAAATTTTTTGAAGATTCATGACCTAAATTGACACCCATGTAAGCTACTTAAAATCACTAGAAGCCCACCTTGGAACTTTTTGCATTTTGGGGTTAATACTCATGAAACTTTATGTGGAAAAGAAATTTTTTTAGTACCTTGCCTAACAATGTATGCCAACGTGTGAAAATGTTTGTCTTTGGTTCATATGTTATTATTCACTAAAGATAAAAAATACTTTTCACTAAAGACATAATCTTTGTATGGTAGTTGTATCAAAGGGGCCAATACGGATTATATGAACTCCAGATGGTTTTTACATCAATTTAACCATTGAGGATTTTCTTGATGTTTTGGACTCTTGACAGTAAAATTTGGTCAAAAAGCTGATAAAAAAGTTGATTGAGAATTTGTAAAATGGTGAGGAAAAAATTAGTTACTCACAATTGATTATGATCCACATAATTTTCTTTTTCACACATAAAAAGAAATGATGTTATTGGTAGGACAAAGACGTTGAAGGCTTCAAAATACATTGAAACATATTATGGTTCCATTCTTATGTAAATATTGTACTTGTATATGAAATCTATATATTTCCCATATTGTTTTTGTATACAAAATACTCTATTTAGTATTTATATCGTTTCTGTATATGAAATACTTTAAATGCATATCATATCAAGTTTAACTTACACAAATACTATATAACATTTTTATGTACACTATATCGTATTTTAGAATATATATTTACAATATAAAGTTATTTCCATATAAAATATGTATAAGATTTTAGATATATCACAATCATATCAATTTTATATAAAATTTGTATCAAAAGTCAAAACATATAAATTTCATATTGCAAATTTATGATATGAATTCGAGGGGTATCAAGATGATATCGTTCTCACTTAGATTTTATACACGTTGTGTATGATTATCACATGCAAGTTGTATATGGTTTTTCTCATATAAAGAATATATATTTTTTACATTACAGCGAGGGTCTGGGATTTTCCTGATGCAGGAAGGAAGACATGGAGATTACCGCGACCTATACAAGGAAAACGCGGGCTCAAAGGAATATTTCATGGCTCATCAACCAAGTAAAACTCATCTTAAGAGTTATTTGTACAGCGAACCAAAGTTTCCACAAGATGCCCCCTCTTTTTCCCATGAAATCACCTCTAAATTACCATCATGAGAGCTTCTCCACCGCAGACAAGATTCCCGGTAGACCTGGCCGGTTTGGGGGGTCCGGGTGGCACGACCTCTCCACCGCGGGCCCGGGATACTGCTTACCCGCAATATAATATGGCGGACTTTTCCAGATCAACGGAATAATCCAATCATACGGCGGCATCCCTCAAATTTTCGAGGGTTCGGTTAACGATGACACGTGGAGAGTTGACAGTGGAGAGTTGACACGACCCACAGCGACGAAGGATCGGCGAGGCATGTGTGGCTTTTGCAGTGTTTAAATTTTTTTTGAGTTCTGCGGTGCACGCGATGCGCCGCCTGCATCATCCGGGCCCGGCGTTTTAATTTGTTCCGAGTTTCAATTCCCCCGGTTTCCAGGCCGCGCAGTGGAGATGCTCTGAGTGGTCTATTTTCTTCAGTTTTTTGCCGAGTTTTTAACGTAGCAACTATTTGCCAGGAAAAGCAGTTTTTGTGTACTAAACAAGGAAGAGTTGGCGATCTTATGTGGAGGCATGGTGTTGTGTGTTAGGATGCAGTATCTTTCACGGACTTCATTGATATATTTATGTACAGAAGAGAAGACTCATGCTCACTGCCACCGCTTATTGGGCACATGGCGCAACATCAGCTGGTCACTGAAGTTCCTGAAATGGCACATGACATACCATATGAGTAAGCCTTTTAATTTATTATATCTAGCTTAATTTTCCTGTAGGAAACATAAAAACATTCTATTATTCTTGTCTAGTTTATTTGCTAGGGTCAAAACATTCTAGAATGAGTGTAGGAATCAAAGTCCTCTTCGAATGAGCCTTCTCTAAGGGGGTCTTTACACTAGTGACCAAGGGCCGTGGCCAAGGGAAATTCTGCACTATGATTGGAGGATAAGAGCCGGCCGGTCCAAGTACACTTTACACTAGCCATAAAAGGAGGAAGTGACCAAGACTAAAAATGGATGAGAAAATGACATAGAATCCTACATGTCTAGAAATGGATAAGGTTTTGTGGTCACCCGGATAATGCGGAGAGACCACCAAAAGAGGTTCTCTAACCGCAAAATCTGGGTGACCAAGATCTGACAAGCCCAGGAACCAATAGAATTTTTTTAAACAAAAATACATTAAAAAATTCAGCCCACCTAGCCGGCCGGTCCAAGTCCACTTTACACTGTTGTTGGTGACCAATGGATGGGAAAGTTGGCTCTTGGTCCTGGCTCTTGACCAAGGGCTGTGACCAAGAGAATTATCCATCCCGGCTCTTGGTCACTAGTATAAAGACCCCCTAAGATACATCTATTTTTACCACTGGTTCGAGAAGGCTATGATTGTACTTCTGTGTTGAGAAAGATAAGTTGATGGATATTGGACTGTTTTGTGTGGCAGGGACCCGGATTATGTAAGAGCTCAGCGGGAAGTTTACCAGAGACACTTATGGTTGAGACCGCTGGGTCTGTTTCTCCGCTGCCTTATGATCCATATCATAACATTTTGGCACATGTGAGACTTCATCCACATCCCTCTTTGGCTGAGTTTGGATACAGATAAAATTAAATTGACGAGTGGGAACTCGAGTCCTTTTGCAGATATGGGGGACAAAGCACATCCGTCTTTACACCCCTGAAGAAAGCTCAAGGCTTTATCCTTTCACGTCAACCATGCTTCTCCGGAACTCTTCTCAGGTGCGGTTTCTTACTTTTCGTGTGTGCTAAGGTTCTATTTGTAAAAAGTTAATAGAAGTGTAATAAATAATCAGCTGAGTATACAGTTGATAGTATAGTGTAGTATATTAAACAAAAAGAAGGTGTATATCAATAAAAACTTTGGGTGACTTTACAAATAACAAGCTTCTAAATGTTTCATGGTTGGTATTGGAGGCTAGCTAGACCTGCATGGAAGTTTCACTGGCTCCTGTGAATTCTGGTGAATCCGGAGGACTTGAGTACAAGCAACGAGTTTGAGAAAGCGCAGTACTGGGAGTGTGAGTTGAGTGCAGGCGAGATGCTTTTCATTCCTCTCAAGTGGTAAGCTAATCCCTTCTGATTTCTAAAACTCATGTAGCTCAAAGTAACCAGTTGTCCTCTTGAAACTGACATGGTGAGAGCATTATGTGACAGGTGGCATTATGTGAGAGCAGTGAGCAACAGCCCCTCTGCAAGCTTTTAGTGGCTCTGAGAATCGTCTTATAGTTGAGGATTTTCTTTATTTTCACTTGGGAAGCAACTTTGTGCGGATTCTCTAGAAGTAGCACTAGGGCAGCCTCTTGGACTGTAGGAATCACTGTTGTGATTAATGTCTTTTCTAATGGGTTACGCGCACACATCTATTTCTTCACTTGGATAGCCACTACCTTAGCCTCTCCCTATTGATGTTTTTGAAACCATGTGATAAAAATGACTGAAAAATCCAATAATATGAGAGACCTGAAAGTAATTTGAAAACAATTATGTATAGAAGATATATGTTGCTACAAAAGTTAAATAGAATTGGAAGTACATCGCTCACGAATAACTCATGTTACATCTCACACAAGAAATTGATAAGAGATGAGACATGAAGACCACAGGAAGATCGTCTATAGTGTCTTCATCCAGGGTCCTGCAACCCCAACCTCAGATGGATGTTTGTTACAAGATGGAAAGTTTGCCTTTCTAATGAAGAAAGAACATGAAGATTTGCAAAGCTGGATTGATTGTGCTATGTTGGACACTGAAAATGACCATGGACCATTTCCTTAAGAGGAAGGTGAAAAGATCATGTTTTTGATTGCACTAGGGATGTATTGGTTGCATAACCATAACATCCTTCATAGGAACCTCAAAGCATCGAATGTTTTGATTTGTGAAGTGGTTGGACATAGACGAGCATATTATGTGGCGGACTTTGAGTGTTCCATTGGAGTTGTTGGAATTAGATCTTACATGGCACCAAAGGTTTTACAAGCTATCTAAAGTAAGGTTGCAAGGAAGGATTCAAAGGTGTTCTAAAAAGAAGCAGTCGTGTACAGCTACGGCATGACAAGCTATGAGGTGTTGACAGGAAAACTTCCTTTCGAAGGTTATTGGAGAGATGATTTTGACCTAGTAATCCATGGAGAACGTCCTAGAATTCCAGAATATGTAGATAGTTCGACAAAGGATTTACTGAAGAGATGTTGGGATGTGGATTGTTCAAGGAGACCTTTGTTTCTAGAGATAATGGAAATTCTCTCAAGTAATTCAGCTATTGTTAGAAAAGTTCAATTTGATCGTTAAAAGTATAAGAGATGATATATAGAAAACATAAAGAGAGATTATTGCAACAAAGTTTGGTTGTAAAACCAAAATAGGTAGGGTGAGAATTCCAAGTAGGTGCCTTTATGAGGTGTCATGGTCCAACATGTTTTTGTAAAGAATAATATGTTGTAATAGTCGTAGTTGACAAATTGATGGAATGGACCATGTATTTGTATGTTGATCAATTTATTGACTTTACTTATGTGCTTATTGGCTTTCCTATCTCTTTTTCTAAAGTTGTCATTTACATTCAATGCTCTAATGGACCTTTGCAATTCATCCCACATCCACTTTTCAAGGTTATTTAAATATTTCCACCCATTTCAATATTTTGAGGCACTCTTTATTTTCAATACCATGCTCTTCAACCTTATACTTGATGCCTTGGTTATTCTTTGTTTCCAAATCATTAAAAGTCATGTTGTGGAGTATTTTATGTGTGATCTTATAAAGACCCTTGACAAAGTGCAAGTGGGAGATTTTGGGGCTCATGGATGGGATTGTGCATTAGAAGTTGCAAGATCTACAATGATGCCAAGATATACGCATTTGTTGTGAATTCCATATTACATCACTTGCTCATGTAGAAGATATTAGTTATTTTTTAAAAAACACTAAATAACCTGGTATGCATGATGAGGATGTTGTTGGGTAAGAAATCACAAAAAAGACTTAAATTTTTGCCACATTTTTCTTGGAGTTGATATAGAGATTTAGAGATTTGAAGGGTTAATAATAATTTCATCCAAGTGGTAAGGTTGTCATTCATACATACATATATTGGAAGACCATTAATGGATCAATTCTCTTTGGTCTCCAATCAATGTAGGCATTGTTGAACAACAGTGATATCTGTGAAATGGAGTGGCAATGAAATGTTTTTGTTGTATAGATGATGTTCTTTATAATCTATTATACTCGTAGATTCTAATGCCAGATTCAAACCAGACATACTATGTGTCAAAGGACTACCATATAAAGATCCCCCACCGGACCACATTAACACAAGCGTTACCATCCAATTCATAGAATTCAGATACTGCAATGATAGATTTTCCCCCAAAGCTATTGAAAACAAAATTAATAAGTACTAACCACTTATTAAAGACATTACAGCTCTTGGATGGAAAGTTGACCCCCATATTGTCATCACCGTTGGAGCTAGAGCTACTACCTTTATCCCCTCTATGAAAAACCTCGAAAAAATATTCCATATCCCCATTATCCCAATTAAAAAGACATTCACAAAAATTAACACCATTGCTATCCAACATGCGATGTCCATTCTCCTACACAAATGAAAAATTAAAAGTAACCAACCTCTCCCTGAACTAAATAGTACCCTTTAATATTAAAATTTTATAAATAAAAAATAAAAAATAAAAAAAACCTCTCAAAGCACACAACTAACCTCCAAAAGCCATGTCTTGGAACTGAGCCCTGTGGCTCTTACTGGTCCACAGTCCTTGGTTACTGGTTATTGATTATTTGTTACAAGTTACATAGTGTCTATCCTCGAGAGGGGGGAGTAGTCCTATACCACTAAACCTATGTATAGTGGATATTGATTCACTAGTGGATTGAACAGACACTTTATTCACTCCGGCCCCCTCATGAAGACTGGAGTTATTCTTTTTTTGCTCGTAGATTCTCGTAGGCCTCTTGGTCTCCTTAGCGTTAAATAGTAAGTGGAAGACTGCCTTAGCACCAATTCTAGAATGTTATGGAAGTTCTAATCCTCTAATGTTGTGTTTAGATTATTTTTCAGATTTGAACCTAATGATATGGGATTTGATGTATTTACAGTGACAAACAAAACCGAGTACAATTTTTACTCACTTCCATTCAAAAAATCATACCATGAGTATAGGTGGGCAAAACCGAAATGTGTACAAATCAAAGTTCTAGTACATGATGTATTACACAATGCTGAAAAGTTTGAGGTGGAGTTGAATTGTGGTTTGGAAGATATCAAATGCCAAAATAGAGTGCCTTCATACTCACTTTTGTTCAAGATTGGTATGAGAGCTTTCAAAATATACACAATTTGGAATGAAGCCAATTTTCTTTAGTGTTGTCTTTATGGTATTGTAAACCATCATCTTGAACATGTGTATGCCTTTCATCAATGGAAATCAACCTTTGTGTGCTTGAGATAAATCTCAAATTGTGGAAAAGTAGATTTTTTCTTATGAGAATGGCATTTGATAATCCTTTGTAGAATTGATAGCATGGAATATTAGTGGACATCATAAGTGACAAACGTGAATCAATATTGGCCATTATTGCATGTATTTCATTTTGTATTTGATTTTTTTTAGTATTCAATAAACTCCTTTCTAAACTTGATTATTTATATTGGAATGATGTGATGGTTTTCTTCTTTGACCTTATTGATGTGACAATGCTCATCAATGGAAGCTTTCCATCCACCACTTTGATTTCACTTACTTATATTTTGATGACTTCGTATCATAAAATACTCGACGCTCTATTTGGCCCCTTCTTTGATTTTCATACCAAAAATAGTTTTATTTGCATTATTGGTATATACTAATGTTATTCTTCTTATTGAACATGTTTTCACCAAGAATGCAAATAAAACTATTTTTGGTATGAAAATCAAAGAAGGGGCCAAATGGAGCGTCAAGTATTTTATGATACGTAGTCATCAAAATGCAAGTAAGTGAAATCAAAGTGGTGGATGGAAAGCTTCCATTGATGAGCATTGTCACATCAATAAGGTCAAAGAAGAAAACCATCACATCATTCCAATATAAATAATCAAGTTTAGAAAGGAGTTTATTGAATACTAAAAAAAATCAAATACAAAATGAAATACATGCAATAATGGCCAATATTGATTCACGTTTGTCACTTATGATGTCCACTAATATTCCATGCTATCAATTCTACAAAGGATTATCAAATGCCATTCTCATAAGAAAAAATCTACTTTTCCACAATTTGAGATTTATCTCAAGCACACAAAGGTTGATTTCCATTGATGAAAGGCATACACATGTTCAAGATGATGGTTTACAATACCATAAAGACAACACTAAAGAAAATTGGCTTCATTCCAAATTGTGTATATTTTGAAAGCTCTCATACCAATCTTGAACAAAAGTGAGTATGAAGGCACTCTATTTTGGCATTTGATATCTTCCAAACCACAATTCAACTCCACCTCAAACTTTTCAGCATTGTGTAATACATCATGTACTAGAACTTTGATTTGTACACATTTCGGTTTTGCCCACCTATACTCATGGTATGATTTTTTGAATGGAAGTGAGTAAAAATTGTACTCGGTTTTGTTTGCCACTGTAGGTAAGGATGCTCATTACACATTCCTATTTCCACCACTTTAGAGATAATCCCACTTCTACCCCATTCTCATTCAATGCTGCAAAGTTAAGGTTTAGCATTGATCATGACCCCTTGTTTTTTTTTTGCAAGGGTAGTTAGTAGCACAAATGGGTTGAACAATTCAAACCACTTTAAAATTCATAACTAATTCACATTATATTAAGAAAATATGCCATCACTTGGGTTCAAATCGTAACACAAGGTATTACCATGGAAGTATGCATAACTAAAAATCACTCTACATTATAAATCAAATCTCAAGAACCCAGATACACCACCATCAACTACCTGAATATTGTGGTGAATCCTGCTACATAAAACAACAGTCTCCCACCAACTACCACATTCTTGGCTTTACCAGAATCAGATACCAACTGGAAATGTACAACCAGAAAGACTCGTCCCCCATTTACAACCTCTGTAGTAATACTATAGTCCAAATGACCATAAAAAACCACACTAACAAATAGTCCAGATAATTGACTGCTATTCAACATACTCCTCCTTCATGTTCACCGACAAGTCATGTCGGTGAACATCCGGTAGATACCAACATGACGATCGCATTTGCAGCCAAAAACTTAGTATTTGCCGGTAGCTTTAGAGAGCAACACCTTCGCAAGAGCAGGCAAAATAGCAGCCACCGACGCAAGCCCGCTATCCGACACGCAAAACACCTTCTTATAGCTTGGTCGCCTCTTCAGCTCCTCATAGTATCGCTTCAAATTCGGGTTGGGATCGACATACACCTTCTCCTGCTTGGCGGTGTACATCCGGTAGATAACAGGCATGAAGATCACGTCCGCCACCGAGTACTCGTCGCCCGCCAGAAACTTCTTCGTTGCCAGAATCGTCTCCGCTTCGTCAATCAGCTCCTTGATCTGCTTCCGGTTGCTCTCTATCAACGCAGTGTCACTCATGTCCGCAATGATCTTCTCCAGGCCAGCGATCTTCTGCGTGTAGAGCTCGGCCATGTCGGGGTTGCGCTTCCTGTTCGCCTCGGCCACCTTGAATCAACCCAATAGTTAGTGTAAAATCAATGATTGTAGTTCTTAGTTTTAGACCAAAAAAAACACTGCTAACACCCCTTTCCTTCTTCACTTGCTATTTCTAAAAGTGAGTCTAGCCGGTCACAAAAAAGCACCTTTTTCCGCATTTTGTGTGAGTGAAGAGCAACAGTTTTTTTGAGTGAGTGACAAGATTGCAAATAGTGAAAATCTGAAAAAAAATTGAGACACTTGAGTCCTACCTAGACATATTCATCTCAAACCACTTACTTTAGAAACTACAGGTTGCCTTAGAAAACTGCACATCAAGAATGTCCTTGGTAGTGTTGATTGCGAGATTTATGCAAGCATGCAAGGTTTAGACAAAAAGAACACTACTAAACCCAAAGATTTTCCTGATGCAAGATTTATGAAGCTTAGTATGTTCTGAACTTACTGTAGAAAACTAAACTAGTATGTGTATAAGTATTTACAGAATGAATAATAACCTTGATCCAGCCTAATTAATTTATCATACAGAAAACGAATCGTATTCTTTTCATCATATTATGAAGAGACAAATTAACCAGTGTCAGAATCATAAAGAACTTCACGTTAGTCTAGTTCGATATTGACCTTAAACCCAAAGATTTTCCTGATGCACTCGATATCGAAACTGTAATGGACTTCAGGATAAAGTCGATGATCCTGATGCATGTTCACTCACCTTGATCTTGTGCTTGGTGCCGAACTTGACGGCGCCGCCGGCTCCGGAATTGGCCGCCACGAACAGGTTGCCGTCCCACTTGTCCACCTTCTCCAGCCACGAGTTGACGAAGGCCCTATCGACGGAGTTGCCGCCGAGAGGCGTTCCTTGGTTGTCTGCCCACTTGACGATTTCCATGGACTCTGTGATGGTCTGGGATGGGGTCACGAGGGTGGGAGCGGAGGCGTTGGGGTTGAGCTTCAGGAACCACGGCTCCAGGGACTGCCCGCTGAACAGGTCAATTTTCTTCTCCGTATACTGTAGTCAGAGCAAAAAGTAAAATATATTGTTAAAACCTAACATATGACAATGAGACTAAGCATAAAATGGTGTAGCATACTACAGTGTATTTGTAAGAGAAATAAACAAGAAACAGTGCCGATAAATGATTCTTCGGGTGAGAATGCTGTAACAATAAGCTTTCTCTATATCGTGCATCTTACTCTACATCCTGCATATACTGAAAAGGGAGAAGAAAGACAAGGGTCTTGCTAGAAACAATAAATCGTGGATTACATCACATCTCCTCAACTCTACTCAACTCTAGCTAAAGATGAGCTACAAGAGAAATCAAAACTTAAAAACGGTTTAGTTATGCCCTTCATCACAATAGTGCAGATTCATGTTGTGTGATTCTTCAAATAAGAATCACCACAGATTGCATCGATGGGAGCTCCCATTCACATGAATAGATATGGGTAGTTTTAGAACAGGAAAAGTGGAGGAAATTCTTACCCTTATGTTCTTTTCCTCCAAAGCAAGTTTTGCCTTCGCAGGATTGAAGGCAAGTGGGTAAGTGTAGAGGATTACAGATCCTGCATCAAAATTGAGGCCGTGAAGATCATCAGTATACATGCTACTCGTTGAAAAACAAAGTTGTTCTGATATTGACTTGTACACATGATCCGGGCTATAATTTGAAATTCAAGAGGGGATATGAATACATACCCTCCGCACATGGAGCCGCCATTGCTACCGTAAAGCACAAAAGCAACCACCACACCACACAATTTATCCTCTTTCTCAACCCTAAAGCACCTGAAAAACATAAAGAAATCACTAAGCAAAGGGGGCGAAAAAATGACCGCCCAGTTAAGTGTGAAAGCAGGATGGTGGCTCTAGAAAGCAAACATGTACTCACCCATGCACAAGGACGCCATCATAACAAGACCAAAAAAAAATCAATAATCTGTGATGCCAAACGTCCAACTAAAGTTAAACTCAGCACCTCAGAAACCACAAAAACAAAGGACCTTCAAAAACCCATTTCCAGAACTCACATCCCTGGAATACAAAGCTCTGAATCTAAAGCAAATCAAAAGCTCTGACCAGTTAAAATCGTAAGTATTCCGCTAAACTGCTCTTTGAAATAATATTGGGTGGGTTGAATTGTGAAACCGATCACTTCTTTAAAAAAATATACAGGAATACTCCCCGTTCACTACTTGATTTCCAAAAGCAACAGTCAACAAAGCACACGCCACTCACAGAGAAACAAGGTAAGCCTCAGAGCTTGTGTCACTCTTTCCATCACTCCAAACAACACCTCCTGAATACAAAATTCCTCCACCTTCCCACAACGGTAACATTCTCAAAATCCTCTCAAGCAAATTGTCCAAAAACAAGAAAGAAAAACCCACACCACCACATGAAAGAAGCGCTGAACATACAGGAAACCTCTCCAAACAAACCTGATTCGCACGCTGCAAACACCCCCAAACTTGTGCGATCGGTTGTTGCACGAGATCTAGTGACGTTTGTGTTGGGAAAATGCAGCGGGAGGTTCGCACCCGATGACGTGCTTGATGAATCAGGTTTCCAAGACGGCAATTCCGAGGCACTGCACTCGCTCTTGCGCTTGCTTGCTCTCGCTTCGTCGCAGCTGCTGCCTCCTCCGAAGCTCCGACCTACACTTGACATGTAGGGGCTGCGTCGTCGCGGACCTCGTCTTTTGTATCTCGTGATTGTATCTCCTGTATTCCACGCGTACATTTCGGCGGGGATCGTATATACGGTCGCGTATTTTACGCTTGATAGACTACAAAAAAAATTGGTCAAACTTTAACCGTTACCCACCGCGGCAATTTCTCACTTCTAGTGCAATGAGTAAGGAAGGAAATAAAACCTTGTATTTGTCCTTTTGACCGTAGGATCTCCCTTAAGAGAAGGGGTGTAGCATATCCAAAACGAGTGTGCAAGGAGTGGAGGTTCAATTAATTGTCAATTCACGGTTTTTTTTGTTTGAGAATTTAATATGTTTTAGAATGATGATCTAAATGGTCGATAGAAAGGTTAACACTGCGTATTGTTGTAGAGAAAATAAAAAGTGAAAAATATGAAGATCTCTAGGTTTTATGTAGAAAAGATGAAATTTTTTTCCTTGCTTGCCGGAAATGTGGAAAAATGTTTGACTTGAGTTTAAATGTTTCTCTACGCTAAAGACCAAAAAAGAACTTTGACAATTTCAAAGAAGGTAATATTCTCTATATGTTTGGAAAATCTCAATGTCGATACAGACTTCTAGCAAAATTTTGGAGCTGCCCGAAGTCCCTATTTCTAACTTTGAGTGGTACTAACTTTCAAACCATGATTCCAAAAATAATAATAAACATATCTCCATGGAGCTCTTACTAGGGACAATCTAGTATAAGAGTTTAAAAAATAAATATGAAAATTCTAATTTTAGGAGCCTGCCCAAATTTCAAAACATAAAATTCTCATTTGTTTGGCTCAAGGTTAAGACCCACATACACTTGGGCTTTTAGGGGTTAGCTCTTATACGTCAATTTGGAACCGTATATACAAGAACATATTTTACTTTTTTGAATACCAAAAAAGTACTCAACTTTAGTAAGACTTAAACCTTTGGATTGAAAATTCTTCAAATAACATTTTCATTTGGAGGTCATTTCAATATCTCAACCTTATCATGTTCAAATACGACAATATACGTGTAGAATACTATGGCCGCCAGCGGCACCTTTGGACATTTAAGGGTTATCCCTTATACGATTGATGATTTAGGATTGACCCTTAAAGGCTTGTGAGGGACCATATATATGGCCATGTATTTTACTCTCAGAATACAACAATGTATTTAAATTTAGCAAGACTTACACTTTTAGATTGAATATTTTTTAACAAACATCTTTCATCTAGAGGTCATTTCATTATGTGAACCTTATCTTGTTCAAAAACGACACCGTACATTGGTGTGAGACATGTTTATAGGTTTTGATAAGATTTTTTTTTATTCCACTGCTTAGTACGAAAGGTGCTTAAGATCTTGTAAAACTCAGTTTCTAAAGTCATTATATTTATTATTTTTTTGATAAAGACATTTCAAAATCCTCAAACTTATGGAAGACGGTGCTCCACCTTAGGGGCGATTTACACTACGGAACAAGAATTCGTCCCATGACCCTCTAAAATCTATGATTGGCTCCATCAACTCGTCCCGGGATGACTTGGGTTTACACTACGAGGAAAAAAGAAAAGTGACCAAAGGAGTTGAGGTCCTCAAAAGGCCTAGAAATAGGCCTAATGGATAATGTTGGAGGGTCCCCCGGAATTTGCGGTGAGAGAGGCTAAATGGGTTCTCTTGTTGCTGAAACGAGGAGACCCTGGGCCTGAAATGATGTTTTAATATTTTTAAATTGATTTTTTTTAATTTTTTCTTGGGGAGGGCCCAACGTTATTGTAGATACAATGGCGGCCACCTTTTTGTCTTTTTGGCTTGTTTTATTTTCTTTGATATTTTAGGCAATACTGCCCTTTTTAGGCATTCATTAAAAAAATCAGCACACCCACTTTTTAGTACATGGTCATTCCTCCCGGTCCAAGTTCGGTTTACACTTAGTGAGAGGCCTAAGGGCTTTAAAAATGACATTTTCATGAAGTGTGACCATGGAAGTGTGACCATGAAGTGTGACCATGAAGTGTGACCATGGAATTAATCCATTTTCCTTGGTCACGGCTCTTGGTCTATAGTGTAAACCGCCCCTTATTGCCGTATTCCACTAAAGCAATGGAGACAAACCTATTATAGTATAATAAAATAGGTGTGGCAAAAAATTCACACAATCTGATTTTTTTGAAATGTGTGAGCAATCATAAAAGACTTATTACAGCCCGAGCTTAAACCAAGTAATAAAGAATTGTATCTGGTTCAAGATTTTTTAATACCATTTCAAGTGTATTTGGTTTTTATTTTTTTTAATGCTTTTTCATCTCACCACACAATAAATAGTAATTTATGATAACTTTGGTCAATTCTACAAATAAATCTACTTTGGTAATGAAGATGGAGAGGTCATGTTGTACCACTGATCCTAGCCACCCTTTTCCCTTTTGAGCTGATTGTGGAAATTTAAAGTTGGTTTTAGTAGACAATCTCTAAAGGACCAAGTGCACTTGCGAGGTACAAAATTTTTCACTTTCAGGGCAATTATTTTTGGTGCTGTCTAAATTCACAAAAATTTTACCACATCATCTCATATAAGTTGAAAAGAAGATCCAATTGTTACGTTCTAAAAAGTTTGCCTTAACATTTATTAACCAATGTAGTAGATTTTTTTTAAATGCCTTGATCCTGTATGGGTTTAACCCCTAAAGTCGAAAGCCCTCAAAACTGCCAAAAATCCTCAAAACTGCCCTCTTTCAATGCAAGGTGAAAATTTTTAACTTTTGACAAGTTTTCGAGTATGTAACCGTAAGATCTAGTACCTAACTTGTACATGTACATGCATACCGAATCTTAGATTCAAATTCCTCTCCATTTGTGAGATCGTAATGTTCAAAGTTGAAAAAAAAGATTTTTTCCTTGTTGTAGAATGGAAAACTAATGTTTTGGGGGCCAAAAAAACCAATTTTGAAAGGAAATTGACATGAGGCTCTTCAAATTCTTGTTCCTATGTGAGTAAGGAATATGTCCATATAATTTTTACCCTCATAGGACCTATAAAACCTAAAGAAATGCTTAATTTTTCACATGGAGGTATGCTGAAATACAAATACAAATGCCCATTTTCAACAATTAAAAAGGCATGTAAAAAATTATCCGATTGAAAATCCAAACGGTGAGATCATGCTTTACTACCTCTTTTACATGTACAAAAAAAACAATTCGAAAAAAAATAAAATCTCAATTTTTGGTGAATTTTTGAAGTTACTGCGATCTAATTGATTTTGGGCAGATTTTGAGAATAATTGAGCATATACCGCAGTTCTGGGCAGATTTCAGCATGCCCTAACAGTGTTTTCAAACTTTGACCGTGAATATCTCCTAAAATATGAGGAATTTTGAAGCATGAATGGTGTCATTTTAAAGGTATGGGAAAAATCTACAATCTTCCACAACAGTAACTTCATACGATCTAAATTTAGGAACTGAGAGCCTGACCAGAGTCAGATCGACCACATTCTGGTCGATTTCGACTTTAGGGGTTAAAATGGAAAAAACAGTAAAAGCTCGAGAGGTAGGTTGTCATAAATAGAGTGTCTGTTCATTCTACCACTAAATCGGCATCCACACAACATTGGTTCCATCTTCGCCTTAATTTACAAACATCTCCACTTTTCTAATGTAATTCTAGCTATCAAGAAAATATTATACAGTATATCATGGTTGCCCATGTGCTGAGCATGGGATAGAAGGTGAGGAACAGTAACAAGCTGGATAAATTCCTTGACAATGTCAGTGCCACACTTATTGCATGATACCCAAGTTTTATATGTACTTTATGATATTTTGGAGACTGTTAGGGTGGCAACACAATTATTCTGATGGAAACAAATAATCTTACATTCATCCACGTTTTCGATATACTAGAGTTTTCCTGAAAGTCACCAAAATACACTGGATAGGTACCCCAAATCTTAAGGTCTTATGTTAGTAACTGGGACCACATGCATATGGTGTCTTGGCTTGGGAATGGTTTGGGGGAACTATTGGTCAACCCTTTGAGAACTCAGGGTACTATGGGGGAACTTTGACTTGCATGGGTAGGGCCCAAGAACATTAATTGCAAAGCATTTCATTGGTGGAGAAAAGGGCGATATGAAATTTCGTCATGCTCTTTTTTTTACGGTTTATACATCTCATATTGTTTGGCACCATATTCCTCTTGACTTGCCCCTTCAAGAAGCACTTTCAGGAAAACTCTACTGAAACTGACATTTAATTCAAATGTAGATATCATTGTCATACTTGATATTCTTATACTTTCTTGTGTTAACCCCTAAAAGCCCGTGACGATTTCACACCAAAAACACTTCAAAATTGTTGATTCTAGTGCAATGAATAAGGAAGGAAATAAAACCTTATATTTATCCTTTTGACCGTAGGTTCTCCATAATGACTTACTAAGTAACATACTCACAAAATCTCATACACTTTGTCCGCACGGATTGAAAGACTATAGTGTTTGAAGTCAAGAAAATGGTTCATTTTCTTCCTTGCGTTGAGTGGATCAGCAGAATTTGACTTCACTTGGTATCCAATTTTTGCACTACACAAGGTCTAAATCTTTTACCATTGTGTTGAGTATGATGTTACTTCCGTATACAACAAATTTTAGAGGTAGAGAAGGGGTGTAGCATATTCTAAACAAGTGTGCAAGGAGTGGAGGTTCAAAAATGGTCAATTCTCGATTTTTTAGGAGAATTTAATATGTTTGAGAATGATAATCTAAACGGTCAATAAGAAGGTTTACACCACATATTGTAGAAAAGATAAAAAGAGAAAAATACAAAGATCTCTAGGTTTTATGTAAAAAGGATGAAGTTTTTTTCCCTGCTTGCCCGAAATGTGTAAAAATGTGTAAAAATGTTTTTTTTACACTAAAGACAAGAATTTTTGACATCTTTGAAAAACGTAATATTCTCGACATGTATGGAAAATCTCATTGTCAATAGAGACTTCTAGCAAGAAAATTGAGTTGCCCGGAGTCCCCATTTCCAACTTTGAGTGTACTAACTTTCAAACCATGAATCCAAAAATATATATATATATATCTCCATGGAGCTCTTATCAGGTTCAATCTAGTAGAAGAGTTTTAAAAAAAATAAAATTCCAAATTGTAGGAACCTGCCCAAAATCCAAAACATACGCCCCACGTACACTTGGGCTCTTAGGGGTTAATATGCCATAAAATAATAAGACCTAATACATTCATCCCTCCCATAAGTTACACCTTTCATAGATTACAATGCGGCTAAGTTATAACCTCAGCTAGGGTGAAAGCACACTAGGGTGTACAACTTTTGATGTCATATTGTCACAAAATAGGAAAAAAAACACTATTTATTTATTTTAAGGGTAATTAAATGAAGAAAATTACATTTTCGATTATGAAGGAATGATTGAAATTACTAATGGATCCTAGGTTCCAAGGGCAATTTGCCATTTGTAATTAATATTTGGTTTTATTTACTAAAATCACTAAAAAACGAGGAATTCCATTAAAAAAATAAAAAGTGATTTTTTTTGCACTTCTATTGATTGGAAGATTAAATTTACAAGATTGTATGTGTAGGAATATATATTTTTAATTATTTTGTTGTTGAAACAACTATAAACTCAGAATTAGGAATTTCTAGTATCATAGTGTTCATCCTCTCAAGTTTAGAGTTCCTTAGAAATTCCTTGAAGAAGGAATTGAATAACCAAAAATTTAGGCCTACATTTATAATCAAGTTAATTTCTACCACCAAAATGTTTTTAAAATAAACAATTTTTTAAAAAAATCCTCCGTTTTCGCCAAATTTGTATAGGGCGTAGTGTGCTTCTACCCGCTAACTTATATATTTTTTGTTAATCTTCTTGCAATAAGGAAGAAAATATCTTGTTTTTTGCTTCCAACACTAGAATCTTCCAATCCCTACTATCAAATTCTATGAAAGTTCAAGAGCATTACTTTTTAAATTGTTACAGGTAAACATTTGCCGGTTAGAAATAAAACTTGATCTTTCAAAAAAAATTCTCTTCTCTCTTTACATTAAATTGGGTAGTCTTGAAGTGATTTTGGTGAGGATTAATCAAGGACCTTGAGGGATTATGATGGAAGTATCTAAGGTAAGCCCCCCTAAAACCGACAAGTTAAGGAATGTGCATATATGGAGAGAGGAGATAATTATACTGTTATTTTTCAGTGATAGCCAATAGAATTACAATTCCAACCCAAGTGATTTCATATTTTTTTGATAAAAACTGAATTAGTTATGAATTTTCAAATTGTGCAACCATGTTTAGTGGGTGGCAAGCAGTAGGTACCCCCCATAACCAATGACCAAAAGTAAGGGTCTTGACTAATAGCAAACCTCCATTTGGATTTGAGTTGGTGGTAATGGGATGGAAGAGTGTTGGATATACCCCAATTTAATAGGCATTGGCTATGGATTTATGTTGGTTATGGGGGGGCTTACCTTAACCCCTAAGAGCCCAAGTGTACTTGGGGCGTACATTTTGGATTTTGGGCATGTAGCTTTTGAGTGGAAAAAATACTCCGATTCTTATGAAAATTTGCACTGAATTGTCCTTGATGAAATCTATATGGGGAATTTTTCAAACATGATTTTGGACTTTTGGTTCAAAAGTTATTAGCCTTCAAAGGTCAAAATGGGGAGTCTGGACTA
Organism: Bryoerythrophyllum caledonicum; assembly: GCA_963971425.1. Taxonomy (NCBI): domain Eukaryota; kingdom Viridiplantae; phylum Streptophyta; class Bryopsida; order Pottiales; family Pottiaceae; genus Bryoerythrophyllum; species Bryoerythrophyllum caledonicum. Next base: position 14,305,921 of record OZ020518.1, on the reverse strand, counting down.
TGAGGGCAACCATGTTAACCAATGCAATTTGAGGAGAAAAAGGGGCAGAATTTTGGGACAGTAAGGGCGTGGAAAGGAGTCCAAACTTTTGTGCACGCAGTCCAAGTGGAAAAAGCTTTGAATTTTTTTTAAAAGAGTCATTAAAATAATTTAAAAAAAACAACAAACAACCAGCCGTCAGCTGGCCCGCTAGAGTCTTGCGCCACAAGCGAGCCCGCCGAGATTTTTTTTCTTTTATATATATATATATATTGTTTTGTTTTGTTTTGTCCAGCTGCGAGGGCTGTCATCAGCGGGACGAATTGGCCATCCAATTTCACACACTGCCCTTTCTCATAATGCTTTATTTATTCCATATATTCATGACATTAATGGATTTTACTAATTTGACTCGTTTCTTTTTCTAAAATTAGTGAAAAAATAAATTGAAAGTTTCCACCATTGGGATTCTCAAATGCAACAACCTGTATGAAACAAACAATTTCATATCACTTATGTAGAAATTGTCATCAATTTAAACCCCCTGTCACTAAAGTGTATGTTTCTACATCTATTACCCCTTGAATTGACCTCAAATTTTGCACACATATAGCTAACAACATATAAGTCATACTGGTAAAAGATGTGATCACATTTCAATGTAAAAACTAGAAGCTATGCCTAGTCAAAGTAGGCTGACCTTGCCATGCAAGGGGGGAAAAATACTTTTCTTTGCACTTCAAAGGCTATAATCTTCACATCCGTGCGGTGGATTGCAACCAAATTAATATATTAAGTTCATATACATGTCTATTTTAAGATTGTACGGTTAAAGGTCTAAAATTAGACTTTAATGTTATATTTCGTAGCCACTTGTTGATGATGACAATTTTGGAGTGTTTCATGAGGGTAAATGCCTTGGGCTTTTACGGGTTAAATCAATTAGAGTAATCTTCTGTAACTTGTGATTAGATTTGATAGAATTCAATGAAGTTAATTTTTCATTTTTCCAATAAACATGAATTTTCTTATACAGTTCTGAGTCCTAGTTGATTGTGTGTAGGATTCCACAGTTAACCTATTCATCATCACACTTATTTGATGCGGCAGCTTGTGGAATTCCTCGAGGTAAATTTTTCCATTGTGAACAAAGAATGTTCTAAATGCAACCATCATAGATACATGAAGTTCAGTTCCCAATTCCCTTCTAACCTATTTCTGGTATGCAGTAGTTCGACATTGAACTGTGTACCTACATGAAATATCGAAGATCTGTGGAAACATGGGCTAAAGCAAAAGTATCAGTGAAAGTGAGAGACACCTACGGAAGATGGCAAAGGGAATCTATTGTGAGAGGCGAACTTACTGGCACAATTTCTGTAAGGTCCAGCCTGATACTTTTCTGACTGATCCAAACTCGAGGAATGAATCATGTGACGGAGCTGCGCATCTCAGGAAGGCCTTTGCACGTGAGCAAACCTGCAGCACCATTGGTTATTTCGGTGAACTTACATGGTCTACAACTTGCTTCCATCAGGAGAAAAAGTCACTTTCAAAATCATTTCTCAATGAAGTGTCAATCAACAACCGACCAAAATTACTGTTCTTGGAAATACGACAAAGCGATATGTATCTTGTTGATACAGTAAGTGAAACAAGGTAAAAGGTACGAGGCACTAAGAAGTTGATAGAAATTGGAAGCCTACAACCATGCAGACAAGAAAAATGAACTAACTCAACAAGGAGACAAAACATACAGAAAAAAGATTCATTTCTGGCTGGAATTTATCAACGGATCGACTAAGAAAAACACTACCTGTGGAATCTGTACCATAGTAGATTAATTCGCCCCTGCACAAACTGCTGCAGCCATTTCCACACACACTAACTCTTCCATCCTGTTAGTCGATCCATTGATAAACGGGACCGAAACGAATTGTCCCGGAAGTATTCCTCAGAATTTTGAGGCTTCAATTAACCACAGAACCCCGCAGAGAACTGTGTAAAAGTATCGGCGAATTTAGTACATCGAAGTAATCAATCGGAATCCTGTCTCACAAACTAACTAGAAAAACCAGGAGATAAAAAATCACAGACGAAAGCCTTAGACCTACTCTAGCAATCTAAATGGAGTATATATTTATATACGTACATCTGAAGCTTCACCTCCACATGAACCGAATGCAAATAGGAGCAGGATGATGCATTGATGATTACTTCATATAAGATGGCTCTGGAGAAGTTGTTGTCCCTTGTCTTGTTGATCTCCGCTTCAGCTTGACAACCTTGGTGGTGAAGACCCCTCCTGATTTGTACATGAAAGTTGTCCGGGGTCGGCATGTATACTATCCAGTAACCTAATTAAATATACAATGTTGTTCAAGCCACAATCCAGGCTTCATCAATTAGTCTAACCTAATATTTGAAAAGGTTTTGGGTTTAGATCTGCCTTTGTTCGGTGTTAGACTCTGTCCTGAACTGCTCCAGCTCGTCCCGCAGCTTCGCTGCATCGTTGAATCGCTCCTCCACAGCTGCAATATACATGTTCCGGATCATGATGAACTCTTTGGCATCCTGGCAGTCACCCGGAAGAGGCGTGTCCATCTCAGTCACGACTTCCCCGTTGATGACGACGCTGGATGGGAGCTTGTCCGGGTCGCTCACGATGCGGACGCCGTCTCCGAGCGCCAGCTCTTTGTTAACCTGAAAAAAAACGGGAATGGGTGAGTGCACGTGGCAGATGATGAAGAACGATTGAGGAAAGGGAGAAATGTGAAGAAATGCTGAAATGAGAACGGGTGAAATGAGAGAGAATGTGAAGAAATGTAGACCTGGATAGGAATTTTGCATCGCACGGCGAGGTTGATGGCGTCGGACGGGCGGATGTCGAGGCTGACGGGTGGAGCCGCGTCGTCTCCCTCTTTCACAAGGTATGCCCGGGCGTAGTAGGTCTCGTTGACACGCTTCGTGACGCGGACGAGCTTGGCGCGGTATCCCGAAACCTCAAGCATCTTGGTCATGACCTGGTACACAGTCGGGCGCATGATCTGCACGTCGCGCACAGCCTCGAGGAGGATGGTGCTGGGGAGCTCCAGCACGATGATCGGGAGGAGGAGGTTGGAGCCGTCGTTGAGCTGCAGCACCATGGCCGGCTGCGGCGCGTAGACGGGCGTGGCGCCGCCCTCGGTCGTATTGTGCGCGCACTTAAGCACCTTCCCGTCGCGCATCTTGATCACGCACCCCTGCGGACCGCTCCGCACCTCCAGCGCGTCCAGAATGAAAGCGTCTGAGTAGTCCTCCTCGTCCTCACTGAAGTTCTCCGCCATGCTCTCGTTGTTGAACGACATGCTCGAGTTCCGCCTCGTGGAAGATCGCGCTGATAATTTCGTCGCGCCAGGACAGCGGACGGCACCTCCCAGAGCTGTAGTTCTCAGAAGCGAGACGCGCGCGGACGAAACAGAGCATGGCGCAAGCCCGCTCCTCCAGTGAAACCCCGGCGCACTCTGGCCGCGCAGCAAGCTCATGGTCGCGGCAGGTACTGCCATCTCCAACACTGCTCCCGCTCCGAAAATGCAGCCCGCCTAAAACTCGAAACAATCAGAAACAAGATAAAATCGCAAAACTCTACGAAGCAAACATAACAAAGTCGCTCCAATTCCATCGAAACCTTCCAACACATTCCACAAAGCGCACAATTCCGAAATCTCTAAACTAGCAACATAACTGAAACTCGCAGAATTACTAGAACGCAAAAATCTCTCAACTAAAGCACAAGTTAGCAAGTACTTATCTCCTACTCTACTCTAAATCCTCAACTCCAAGAAAAAATCAAAACGTACAGCAAAAAAACCGCGCCGCAACCGAAAAAGAAAGAAAGAAGCGGCGGTACTTCCTACCTTCAAGAAACCGCGAGACGATCGCAATCAGAGAGAAAAATGCTGCAGAACTGCGCACAACCACAGCAACCTCTACGCAGCATACAGGAGATGCAGCAGCTGAAACCGGCCGTGGTGCTGCAACGACAACGACGGATCAAGTGCGTGAAGCTCCGGCAGGCGAGGGGATTAAGTCGTGAGCGATCCGGGGGCGCGATCCGATCGGCGTGGGAGCGACGCTGATCGAAAAGGCCGCGAACGCGGATCCCACTTGCGGAGGCGAAAGCGAAGCGCGGGGTGGCGTGTTTCGGGAGCGCATCGGCCACCCTCTTGTCACATGACGCCCTCTCTCGCTTTCTACCCTCACTAATTTAGCTAAAAGTAGCTTTACGACAGAAAAGTACACCTCCGTCATGTACAGACAGGCTACATTTCCTCCCTGGAATCTAGAAGAGAGCGGTATTGGGTTAATCGGGACATACAACTCCACCTTCACTTTGCATTTTCGACAGTGATCGAATTATCGGAGAGGGTTGAAGGACAATATCCTCTAGAGAATGATATAGCCTGGTATGGACTAGTCATGTTAATCTTCAACCCACACATCGACCATTTTATTTATGATGGGCCGTCTGATGTGATGCTGAACGTGATTCCATGTGAGCGAACTATCTTTCAGCAATCGGGATTTATTTTTGTATCCATTCCTATTATGACAAGGAATCTTCCGTTCTGCATCTCAGCCACCAGCCTTGACAGTGTTTTGACTGCGATCAGATCCACGAGGGCCAATGCCCACGCAAACTTGGCACTCGAGTTCGGAGCAAGTGTGTGGGCGTGCTTCCAGACTCAGATGATGCATTGGTTGCTGACTCGGATTGCCTAGAAATTCCACGTCGGAAAGTTAACACTCTCTTGGTAAAGTTTGGAAATGGCATCTGGAAATGGCTGAGGTTGCGCGTAGGTGGACATTATTGGTTTTTTTACACAGAGAAATTACTGTAGGTGATGGCGTCATGGATAAGTCTGTGGTTTTAAAGCAAGTAGCTCAATTGGTCGTTACTCATTGAAGATGTTTTTTTCTGTTGAAATTTGTTTGTTGTTAGAAAATAAACCTAGAAAACTTCTGTGTTCTGTTCGCAGAAGTTCAATTCTGTGTTCTGTTGGTGGGTGGTGGTTTTTTTTTTTTTTTTTTTTGCAAAATGAGACTGAATTGTGTGGACTTTCTTTGTGATGATGTGCAGAGAGAGAGAGAGAGAGAGAGAGGAGGGCACTGTGTTGGCCACAGGAGGCACATGCCAGGTCAAGGGGAGGGTGGGGAGAGCACATGGGAACATTTGCAGAGCACAACACAGTAAAAGCAGGCACACATCCAACTTTCCAAGTTGAACGCCTAGGCATGGCAACTTGCAAAAATCTTGCCACACCAATTATCACCTAGCCAATCCCTTTTGATTTTCTTGTATCTATTATGGGGCGGTTTACACTACGGACCAAGAACTCGTTCCATGCACCTCTAAAATCGGTGATTGGCTCCATCAACTCGTCCCAGGATGACTTGGGTTTACACTACGAGGAAAAAAGAAAAGTGACCAAAGGATTTGAGGTCTTGAAAAGGCCTAGAAATAGGCTTTGTGGATAATATTGAAGGGTCCCCGGATTTTGCGGCGAGAGAGGCAGAAAGGGTTCTCTCATTGCTGAACGAGGAGACCATGGGCCTGAAATGCCGTTTTATTATTTTTAATTGATTTTTTTTTAATTTTTTAATTTTTAATTTTATTTTAGGGGGCCCAACGTTACTGTAGATACAATGGCGGCCACCCTTTTGTCTTTTTGGCTTGTTTTTTTCCTTCGTTTTTTTAGGCAAAACTACCCTTTTTAGGCATTCATTAAAAAAATCAACATGCCCACTTTTTAGTACACGGTCATTCCTCCCGGTCCAAGTTCAGTTTACACTTAGTGAGAGGCCCAAGGGCTTTAAAAATTACATTTTTCTGAAGTGTGACCATGGAAGTGTGACCATGAAGTGTAACCATGGAATTAATCCATTTTCCTTGGTCATGGCTCATGGTCTGTAGTGTAAACCGCCCCTATGGTATGGAACATTGGCCCATCGTGGATTGAAAATATTATAACCCGTTTTGGTTGTTCCAAACAATCTTCGTTGTTGTGAACTCGTTCACAAAACATCCATTAGATCCGTAAAGAAAGTGTGTCATCGCCATCAAGTCGATCATCCGCTTCCATCAAAATGATGATAGCGCAGCTTGACATCCAGATGAAACTCAAGGTTGGCCGGATCATACTGATTTACATTAATCGTGACCCCATGCTCACCGCACATCTAAACCAAAAACTTACAAAAAATGGCAGCCCAGAAACATACTGGATCTGTGTGAGTTTGATGCTCCTCACAGAAGTTTTTTTATGCTTCGGCACAATGAGCTGCCATATCAAATTGACCTGGAATCTTCGGCCATTTATACTCCACCAAATCTATGGTAGCATTTGGTTCCTACTTAAATCTCCGCTCACAGGCACAAAAATGTATGTTGGCCATCACAACTGCTGGTGGTATTGTCGTCCACGTCAAATCCTCCGTAGAGCGATACACATTTGCCCACGAAAGTTCCTCTGTCCTTGACAAACCATAATCCTCCACAATCCAGTTGATAGCTCACCAAGAGGATAGTGGATTGTCTATCGTCTGATCGAATAGATTGTCAAACTGGCCGAAGTACTTCTGGTTCCAATCGGAACCCGTCACCAGGTTCTTTATCTTCAATGTTGATGGTGGACGAAAGACCTCAGGTAGCATGATCAAGTTGAACATTGTATCTACTTGATCAGGGAAAAGAAGCATACCATCAAGTTGATTGAGCATCAACTTGATCTCTGTCTCACCACGTATCACTCCATAGACATACTCATTGTTGTTGAGTCTGCCTCGATGTCCGCGTTGTTCCCGTTCATGCGCTGCGACCATTGATTCCAACAACTTCTTATGATCCAAAAACTGCCCCCATAGTCCTTCCAATGATCGTCGATAAATGAGACGATCCAAACCCTCCAACTCAGCCACAGTTCTTGTCCACTGGATTTTTGGTGTAGCGATGATCCTCCTCTGCTCCTTTAAAGGTTGATCTTCACATCTTCAGTGATCCAACTCCTTCTCCAACTCCAAGTAGTATAAAAGTGCTCGTGCACCTACATGGCTAATCGGTTTCACCATCTTGTGCACATGCATCAACTCCACATCGCCTTGGAGTAGCATCTCGCACAAGTTTTCCTTGTCATACTTAGTCGCAAATCTCTAAGCAGCATCAAATGTTGGCTCGTCTAATAGATGTCCGCGATCATAATCTAGTAGATGTAACATCAATGTACTTTAATTTTTGTATGTTTAGAAAAGAAAAAACGTTGGTGCGGAGCTAGCATCTTGCTTCCACAACTGCCTCTGCAATTGTTCAACTTGATTACTCAACTCATCTTGTTCCTCCCTCAACTCGTGATTGTTCTGCTTTAACAAACTTTTCTCAATGTTGAGATGAACGACGTCTGCCTCTGCATTGATTCTTGTCGGCAGCATCTTGGCATGTGCCATTTCTAATCGATTCATCTCCTAAGCATGCTGAGCCTTCATATCTTGAATCTCCTGTCCATGTGCTAGTTGCAACATTGTATTCTTCTGCTTTTGTGATACTAGCTCTAGTTGCACATATGACCGGGCTGCACGTTCCTCTTGAAGGTTACGTTCCACCTTCATCATCGCCGCTTCCTCCTTATCAAATAAATTTCAAATGCGGATGATATTTGTCCAATCTTTACAAACTAGATTGCAAACCAGAGCAACCTCCTCTTGTTCATTCTGCAGCTGTGTTTGCAATTGCTAAACTTCCTCCCATTAGAAAAGTTTTGGGGTCATTGAGAGGCCCCCTGAGCCCAAAATCGGGCAGTTGTTTTGAGCAGGAAACGTTTAGGAGACATCAAAAAATCGTGGTGGAACATAAATTCTGATGCCTTATCGAGCTCATGCAAGTTCGCAACTAATCACTGAATTGAAGTCATGTGCTTGGGTACAGTAGGCAACATACGTTTGCATGTGTGCTTAGACGTACTCTCAATATTTTAGTAGAGCCACAGCCTTTGAAAAAATTTGAAAAAAACATCGAAGTAAAAGTATATTTCAATAGTTATAAAATACTATTAGTTTGTAAGATAAAAATATGATATCATAAAGTAATTTAAATTCAATCATTTAATAAAATTTTATTAGAATTAAAGGCAACTAGCTTAATAAATGTATACCTTAATAATCAATAGTAGATTGAAAGTTTATATACATGATGTTGATATAATGTCAAGGTTTTCTATTAACTTATAGGTATTTTATATACAAAATATATTTTGCTGCCTTTGTATATAAGAAAATTGAAATGTTGAATTTGTAAGATCATTAGTTTTAATTAAATATTATAACCAAACAATGAAAAATAATAATATCCATAGTAGGAAAACTAATAGGTTATTCCTATATCCGGTAGGTTGAATTGTGGATATTATTATTTTTTAAATTCCTATTACAGATATTATGGGTATTAGTATAATAAAATATAATTTTATATTAGAGCAATTAATAATGATTCTTGTAGTTGGAAAATTTAAAGAAGATGCTTTAATTTTTTTATTACATTAAAAATTAGGGATTTGAAGAAAAACAAGTAATATTTAGGATTTATTATTTTATAATTCTTCCTAAATACAAATAAAAAGGATTTAACAATTAAAAAAAGTAGAATTCTATAATGTTTGTATATGGTTAATTTTATTTATAATAACTTAATATAATTATTTTTAAAAACTAATATTATGGTATTATGATATTTTTATATAAGTTTAGTTGAATTCTGATATCTGAAGTGTTGGAAGTTCCAATGACGTGGCGAGACATGGACCAGCGCCGCCTTGTGGCCTGGGTATAATCTTCAAATGGGTATAATCTTCAAATAGGTATAAAGTCCTCCAAGTCCCCACCACCTTCATATCTCAAAGTCCCCACTTCTCTCAAGCCTACGATCCTATACCACTCAAAATTTTGAGGCTAGTATTTCATTATTTAGTATAACCTACAAATTTACAAATTAAAAAGAATCAAGACATATGAACTAAGATGTTTACAAAAAACAAAACACAACAATAAAAGATTAAAGAATTTGATCTACTAAATTTTATAAAAACTAATTTAAAGTACTTAACTTAAGGTTTTAAAACCTTTTCTATACTTAGAAATTATATATATTCCTTTACAATAATTATCATTTATATGTATGTTTGTGTAGATAAAAAAAACTCTAGGTCATAATATAAATGATCTTGAAATTTACAACTGTTAAATCACCAAACAAAAGTTGTTTTTGAACTTTTTCCAAATAGGTATGGCAAATTAATAAATTTAGCTTAGAGTGTTTGAAATTTTAATTTTGAATATTTTTTATCAATCATTAAATTTAGTTTAAATTTCAATGTTGAGCAATTAAAATATTATTAAAAAAAAAATGATATTTGGTATTGAGAATTTTATAAAAGATCAATATGTGGAAACCATAATTATATAGGTCCAATATCCGTTTGGTCGAGTACCTAGGTGAAACCTGGAGTGTGCTTTTCTGGATTGCACGTATGACATGCCTCATGACATGCTTCATGGTTGGTTCGTTCATAAAAGGTTATGGAAGTGTGCAAAAGGGGTTGTAGGTAGGGTATGGAAGCACCTCTTCAAATCTAGATATTCAATGGATCCATGTTTTGAAATGTGTTGAAGTGACATGGGAGACTTGAGGGAAGTGAGAACTTTGGGACTTGAGGAAATTTAGGACTTGGGGGACTTGAGGGAACTTGGGACTTGGGGGACTTGAGGGAACTTGGGACTTAAGGGGCTTTAGGGAACTTGGGACTTGGGAGACTTGAGAAAAATGGGGAAGGAAATGGGCACTTGGGGGCTTGAGAGTAGTAGGGACTTAGTAGACTCAAGGGTAGTAGGGACCATGGGACTTGAAGGAAGTTGAGACTGCCCTTTTGGAATGATATGGATCTAAACTTTGATGATATGCGGAAGATATCCACAGTTGGATTATAGCTATATACAACTTGTACACAAGTTACATAGCAACGCGAGTCCCTATCCCATGGCATTTCCATATTCCACCACGCCATCAGAACTTTATACACTTCTGATATTGGAAATAGACTACACTTGTCAAAAAACAAACAAATCTCTTTCTTGAAGTATTGGAATTTAACCCCTAAAGTCCCAAGCCATTTTCACACCAAAAACACTGCAAAATTGTTGATTCTAGTGTAATAAGTAAGGAAGGAAGAAAAACTATTGTTTCTACATCTAACCATAGGATCTCAATAAAGACTTTTTGAGTAATGTCTTCACAAACTTTCATAAACTTTGACCACATGGATTGAAAGACTACAGTGTTTGAAGGAGAGAAACTCCCTTAAATGAGGATTGGAGTTCTTCTTCTTTTTCTTCTTTGAACGAGAGAAAATGGTTATTTTCTTCCCTGCATTGAGTAGATGAGTAGACTTTGACTTCACCTGGTGTCAAGTTTTTGCACTACACAAAGGCTAAATTCATTACCATCATGTTAATCATGATTTTATTTCCTTGGACACCAATTTTTAGTGATAATCAAAAGGTGTAGCATATTCAAAAAAAATTGTGCAAGCAGTGGAGGTTTCAAAGTTGCCAATTCACGTTTTATTTTTTTTGTGAACTAAGTATGTTCTAGAATGAGAATCCAAACCGTCAATAAGAAGGTTTACACCACATCTTGTAGTAAAAAATAAAAAGTAAAAAATATGAAGATCTCTAAGTGTTATTTGAAAAAGAAGAAGTTTTTTTGGTACCTTGCCCGTCAATGTGTGACAATGTGTGACAATGTGTGAAAATGTTTGACTTGGGTAAATGTGCTATTTTTCACTAAAGACAAGAATTTTTTTTGACAATATGAAAGGAAATAATATTTCTTGCTATTATTGAAAGTCTCACATTTCAAAGAGTGTTATGGCAAATGTCTTTAGAGTTGCCCGACGTGCTCGCTCTCCCCGTTTGTAATTCAAAACCCTATAACCTTTTCATTATGTGTCGGATTTGAGGAAAAATTGTACTCACAGGAAGCTTTTAGTAATGTTCATATGCGTTGAAAATTTCAAATAGGAATGTTATAAATTGACACCATAGCAACCTGCTCAAACCTTTGAGAGTCTCTTGAGAGGGCTCTAGGGCCTTTAGGGGTTAATATCATTTTTTAGTTCTCTTGATGTCTTTGAATATCGATGTTCATACATTTATGTAGTCCTATGGCTTTGATTGTGGCTCTCCTTGTTTTGGTTTTTATCCCTACGATTACTTGTTACATAGTGTCTACCCTCCAGAGGGGGAAGTAGCCCCATACTACTAATTCCTTGCCTGGTGGGCATGGTCTTAGTGGTGGTGCAAACAGACACTTTAGTCACGCCGGTCTCCTTCGGGAACCAACGTTCTTCTTCTTCTGTAGTCCTATGCTTCTAATCACATTTATGTAGAATATACAGAGTGGTGGATACCATAAATGTGCGAGGAATATATAAGATGAGTGATGATATAAATCTCTTGTAGTAATTAAAAACGGCAATGCACCCGTTAGATGGAATACATAGGTGAAATCTTGAAGATATCCTTTGGAACAAAACCTTTTGGAGGAATCACTTTGTCCTTTAAATGTGCCCTTTGAATCAAATGTGCCCTTTGGCACAATCCTTTGAATATGCCCTTTCAATAGAATTTGGCTAATAGTAGAAAAACTAGTGGTTTTAATGTGCTATTACGTACCAAGATTAAAATAATGATTTCTACATATACATTTCTAAAATTGATTCTACATATTGAAACTACGGGATATACTGCCATGGATATATTAAGTAAATGACGGGTATCTAAAGTAGATAATGGTCATATGAAATAAATAATGTGTATATAAAGGAAATGATGGATATGAAAAGTAAATAACAAATGCATTGATTTTTTCATTTGCATACAAATTTGACTCAACTTGGGATTGCCCTCGGCCTATTGAGGACAATAGGGATATACAAAGGGCACATCCAAATAACAAAGTAATTTCTTCAAAAGGCCTTGTTCCAAAGGGTATGTCCATTTTTTATAAAGAAGAATTCCTCTTGGAAAAAATTTGGAAATCTTTACATCTACCGTACGGATTTTTGAGTTTTTGAAATATGAGCAAGATATGATAAATGCAAAATTTGAAGTGTATTGTTGATTCATAGCACATAGTTGCATTGCAAGATTTTTAAGGACAGCTTCTTCCCCTCTTCTACTTTTAAAATTTGGTGCGCATGTGCCTAACATGATCCTTTTAAAGTTAAAATTAGAAAATCACAGACTGTAGTGCAAAAAAATGTCATAGAAGGTGGTCGAAGTTTGTTGAAGGTGTTTAGTATGACCTCAAGAAGTGTTTATGTCTCACTTCAAAGGCTGGTATCTTTCAATCCATGCAATCAAACTAAACAATTTTCTTACCACGTATACTTGTGCAATCCTACTACAAGATCCTACGACTAGATATGTTAAAACTATATTTGTTGCATTTTGTGTTGATTGCATTGAAACTAATACTTTTCAATGAGTTTAAGTGCTAAAATGCCTTGGGCCTTGAGGGGTTAAAAAGACATTGTTATGGCATGATAGGGATGTTTGAGGGAGTTAGAAGGAAATAGTAAGATTAGAACCTTAACTTGAGGTAATTTGTGAGTTTGGTGGCAAGTACAAACTTGTGGCGGTGGTGGGAGGTAGAAGTGGGTGATGATTAGAGATTTGCAACGGTTCAAGAGTATAGGTGCGGTTATTGACAAGTAACCTTATTTTTTTTATAATGTTTGTTAGATTTGTGAATTTGAGTAAATTTTTTAACAATTTTGGCAATTTTTCAAAAATAAAAGTACTCCATTAAAATTTGTCATTAATCTTGAAAGGACTAAAAGACACAATAATTTTTGAAATTATTTGATTTAGGCTTTGTGCTCACCGCTCTAGGCAAGGAATATAGCTTCATCCCACTATCTAATTGACCACTAAAATTGGCAATTTGGGCGCCAACTTGTGTTAGGCAGTTAGAAATTTAGTCAACCTAACGGATTCCAAAGTCAATGGTATCGGGCTTGACTGGAATTGAATGTATCAAATGTCATCAATTATTGCCATTCCAAGTATCACTCATCTGATTCAACAACCACTCGCCGTCATGGCAACTCCAATTCTGATAAGCTCCAATCCAAGACTCAACATGTTTCCTCAAACTTTGAACTCGACATTTACCAAAATCCAGACATGGAAAAAGCCAAGCGGCGTCCATTGACGTCGTACGAGTGATTTACCGCGCACATTACCCGAGAAGCGATCGGAATACATGGAATTTGATGCTGGTTATACAAGCTAATTGGAATCGATAATTGCCAGTCGGATATGTCAACCATATTCTATCATTCTCCACCCGTTCTGCCAGACAAACACATATCGTCATATTGACAAAACCATGCGATGAAATTAAATGAAAAATTCAATGATAATAAACCTTGAAAATAAAATGATAAATTTGAAGACAATTATGTATAGGAATTAAATAAAATAAAACTGGAAGTATATCGCTCATGAACAACTGATGTCACATTTCACACAAGAATTTGATAAAAGGCTGGAGCTGTATAACATCATCCATGACCATTGTCATCTTTCTTCAGTCCCAGCTTGAGCTCTCCAAACCCTCACCTCGCCTTCTTCGACTCACGGTCCCCGCTTCCCCCGAAGGTCTCCTTAAGATAGACTAGCATGTGATGCCTGAGAGTCAGAACTTCAACTGACAAAAACTCTGCAGACCCTCAGTGCAAATATATTGTTCTAGTTCACGAATCCAGCTTCGTATTGATTTTACAGTCGTCACATGCATCGAAACTGAAATGACACAGCTCATCTGCAACTGATCGGACCTCGACGAATTCCTTACCCAATCTCACGTCACATGCTCATACTGTGCTTTGCGTCAGCAGCTACCGAATCCAGCTTCCAATACCATGATCTGTATCTCTCCAATGACCTGTAAAAACGTCTCCACAGGATGTTGAGCACAGACAGATCGATGCACACTGAGACCAACGGTCGACCTCCAGGTCAACTCCATAAAAAGGTGAAGGTGCTCCCGTGATTGTGCTCTGAAGACTTCAGCGAGGGAGACTCACATTTTCAAAAGATGAAGGTGAAAGGATCATGTTTGATGTTGCACTAGGGATGGATTGGTTGCACAAGCATAACATCCTTCACAGGGGCCTCAAAGCATCGAATGTGTTAGTTTGTGACATTGTTGGATCCTTACTAAACTATTATGTGACGGGACTTTGAGTGTTCCATTGTAGTTGTTGGAACTGGATTCTTTATGGCACCTGAGATATTACAAGCGTTAAAGAATCAGGTTCCAAGCAAGGATATAAAGGTGTTCTAAAAAGAAGCAGACGTGTACAACTACGGCATGACATGCTATGAGGTCTTGACTGGGAAACTTCCTTTCGAGGGTCATCCTCGAAGCGATTATGATCTAGTACTTCATGGAGAGAGACCTAGAATTCCAGACTATGTAGATTGTTGGATGAAGGAGTTGCTGATTAGACGTTGGGATGTGGATTGTTCAAAGAGACTCTTGTTTCTAGAGATATAGGAAATTCTCTCAAGTAATTGTGATGTTGTTAGAGAAGTTCAATTAGAGTTTCAAGAGTCTGACAAGGAGGAATATTGAAAGTATGAGGAGAAGTTATTCCAACAAGGTTTGGTTGTAGAACCAAAATAGATAGGTTGGAAATTTGAATTAGGTGTCTGTACTTTGAGTCTTCAATGTATTTGTATTGAATGTATTTGGTGCGTGAATATGTATTGAATGATAAGTTGTATTTTTGTAGTTGGCAAAGTGATGGAATTGACCATGTATTTGTATGTTGATCAATTTATTGATTTTACTTTTCTGCTTATTGGCTTTCCTTTGTCCTTTACTAAATTAGTCATTTATATTTGAAGCTCTAATGGACCTATGCTATTAATCCAATATCCACTGATAAGGTTATTTTTATGTATATCCCTACTTTAAGTATTTGGAGGCACTTTTTATTTTTTACACCATGCTTTTCAATCTTATATTTGGTGTTAAGGTTATTCTTTGCTTCCTAGACATTGAGAGTATTGTTGTGGGGAATCTATGTGTAATCACAAAAGGACCCTTGATAGTGGGGAAGTGGAATATATGGAGGCCTTCAATAGATAGGATCGTGCATATTCAAAAGTTTGTTATGAAATGCAAGATCTACAATGATGCCAAGATATATGCTTGTTATATATTTTATATCACATGAGTTGCTAATGTAGAAGAAATTATCTACTTCCATAATAAAACTACCTAACTTGGTATGCTTGATGAGGATGTGGTTGGGTAAACAAAAAAGACATTTGTCTGATGTTGTGGAAATTGTGATTACTTTGTTACAACCATCCTTGTTTAAGTCTTAGCTGAAATCATATAAAGGTATAAGAGTTATTCTGTAAAGTCATCCAAACTTATAATAAAGGACTCAATCCTTGATAAGCAATAGTACTCTTTGTTAACTATTGATTGTTGTACATGTGGAAAAGCTTGGTGCTTTCTCTAAATTAGAGTCCTTAATATCAAGTGTAGAAGAGCTTGGTGGTGTTTGACCTCATGTTTGAACTAGGTTTAGTGGCCTTTGAAGATGGAGAGATCATATTGTACCATGAAATATTGCCACATTTTTTTTGTCTTAGAGTTGATGATAGAAATTTAGAGATATTAAAGGTTAACTTGAATCACATCTAAGTAGTAAGGTTGTCATTCATACACACACACACATATAATTTTTTTTTAAATTAAAAAAAAAAAATAAAAAAAAATATATATATATATAGATATATACACCACACAAGAAGAAAAGATTATTTCCCTTGAGATTGGGACAAAATGAATATTGTCTTTACGGTAAGAATTCCAATATATAGCAACTTAAACATTTTCACACATGATTGGGCAATATACCAAAATAACTCAGGTGTAGGAAATGAACTACTCTATTATCAAGTAAAACATCATATCATGTTTCTTTGTAATAAAACCCTTGCCTTCCCCCTTTTGAGTTGATTCTCCCTCTATTTCTACTTTGCAACCATCATCTCATGTAAGAAAAAATGAAAGATCCAATAGTCAGCTCTGGTGGATCAGCATGAGAGCACCCTACGACATCCGATAAGGGTAGCACAACGAGAACCCCTAATTTTTTAGAAAATTTATAAGTAGATATTGGTGTGTTGGACATATGTGCTTTAATGTTTAGTGAGTGGCCACCAATGGGTGCATGTTAAGTGAGTGGCCATCACATGGTTTTTGTGACATAAAGAAAACATGTGATCTCATCACTAAAATAATGAAATTAGAAAACTCCACTTGAATTTGATGAAAAATTAAAGCACATAGTGGAATGGATATTGGGATGGATACCACAATCATAGGTTGGTCGTTCTAAGGTTAATGAACAATCTTAGAAGTGTAATATCCAAAGTTGTACACTTTCTTACAAAGTTTCAAACTCGTCCTTCTTGATGACATGCAAGGGTGTAATAATCACTTGTAATAATAAAGCTCGGTCTCAATGTTTATAATAATTCTTGTTTGAGTAGGATTGAGATTTGAATGAAAATGATTATTTAATTATATTTTTAAAAATCAACTGCAAAAAGGTGAATTTAATCATATAAAGTTGAAAGCACCCCCAATGGACAACGTTATTGATACATTACTGCTGCAATTAGCATAATATAGAGTATAGTTGCAGTATTGTATAACTTTGCTACATGGCAATACTCCTTCAATGAGCTCATATTCAATACTGAAGCAAGTAATGTCATTGCGGCAATACTTGCTACTTTGCGTTGTGTGCATCCAATATTGCTAGGAAGGAAGGAAAGAACGCCGATCTCCGAAAGAGACCGGCGTGAATAAAGTGTCTGTTCGTTCCACTACTAAGATCATGCCCACTGGACAAGGAATTAGCAAGCTGGAACTACTCCCCTCTCTCGAGGATAGACACTATGTAACGAGTAGCCAAAGAACCATTAACCAGCCAACTAACCAATCACTAACTAAGCAACAAGCCATCAAACCGACCACCAATAAGCAAGCAGACAAAAACCACAAAGCCGCTAGTCATGATAAATCAAGGTGGGGGAAGAATTTAAGGGGGGTCTTGAGTATCGGGGAGGATTTGGTTGTTTTCGATTTTGCGTTTATGTAGCAGAATGGACATGGCATATTGAATAGCAATGGTGTTAATATTTTTAAAGGAGGTGCTAATTGTTTCAATGGGAATTTTGAAGGTATCCTCTAGAGTTTTCATAGATGGGATAAAGGTAGTGGCACGAGCGCCGGCCGTGATTACAATGAGGGGGTCTACATTCCACCCAAGGGCAATGATATCGTCAATAAGGGGTTGGTATTTATCTATTTTATTTTGGATTGTTTCCGGGGAAAATCTATCATTACAAAATGTAAATTCAATGAATTGAATGGTGTAGTCTTGGTTGATGTTATCGGGTGGTGGGTCATTATACGGTAAACCTTTAACACAAAGGATGTCCGGTTTGAGCCGAGCGTTACAATGACATCTTTGGGTCATACATGAGCATGGGAGAAGCCAAGGGGGGACCGTATTTTCTTATGGGTTGTTATTAAAGGTGCCGGCGTTCATTAGTATAAAACATCTCGATTTATTGTAGGAGGTGATTAGTTTTCGGACTTCCCATACCGCTTTATTATGTCTTTTAACAATTAGAGAGTGTATGTGGTGGTCTTGGCATTTGAGTAGAACATGAAGCCATGTGTCGGGGTCCGTTGAGGGACATATGGGGCATGTTATGGATGGAAATCTTTCTATTCCAAAGAAGAGTTGTTTGCGAGCGTTTCCCATATACTGACCAGTATGGAATTTGATGAGGCAAGTTATTTGTGAATCGGTGATGATGGGGTTTTTCCAAAAGTTTGTAGAAAGTTCATTGTCTATATTGTTATTGTTAGTCCATTTTTCTATGTTAGGGATACTTTCTGAGATTGTGTCAAGGTTGTTATAGAGGTCTTGTTTTTTAAGATATTTGTCCAGAAATCTAATTGGGCCTTTGTCGGGGGTATCGTCTTTGGAAGGCCAATCTTCTTTTTGGAAGTAGTATGGGGTGGCATGGGCATGTTCATGTAGGTCTTTGGCATTTTTGTGTGTTTTTTCTCGGCCTTCTTTTGCTAATTTGTCTGCTTGTTCGTTGCCATTAATGTTGGCATGGGCTCTCACTTTGTGGAGGGTTGTGATTTGTGTGCGGTTTTGTAACATTTGGACCATTGATGTCAATATGGTTTGGTCGGGGTGGTTATTGTGAAGGGTGGAGTGTGTTATTTGAGTGTTTAGTAGGTAAAGTGCATTTATACAATCGGTGAATATATGTGCGGGTTCATTTTTGTATTTTGTTGTGATGATTTGTAGCGTTTTATGAATGGCCATGAGTTCTGCTCTAAGGATATTTTGTAATCCATGTAGTCTTTTGGCTAATTTAATTTCATTGGTAGCATTATATATGCCATAGCCCGCTTTTTCTCTACGCCAAGAGCCCGGGCTAATTTGTTCTGGTGGTTTAAAGGAGCTGTCGGTGTAATAACTGTATACGGGGTTAAATTTTGGTGTGGTATGAGTTGGGTAGTCTGGGAGAGGGGGAGGTGTGACAAAGTAGTTTAATGTGTTGTTGATATAGTTTAGTTTTGACCAGTTTTTACTTTTGTTTACGGGGGTTTGCATGGGTGTCGGTGGGGCCAATTTTGTGTATGGTCGGTGTATGTCTAGATTTTCTGTTATGGAGGTGAGTTCTGCAAGTTGTTCTAGGGAGCCAAGGGTTTGATTTTGATGATGAACGCATAGTATTTGCAATGTAGATGGCTCTATTCGGGGTTTTTTTAGCTCGGGTGGGATAGTAGGTTCTTCGTATGGTATTGTATCTGCTTCAAATACTGCCATGATATGGGAATCTGAAAATGGGTTTGAGTGTTGGTTGTTGTTTTGGTACCAATTGTTGTTTGGTGTGATGATGATTGTATTTGTGTTATTTGGATCTTGTTTGGCGGCGAGTCTAGCCCAATGTATGGCTTGTTCTGTGTCTTTCGCATTATGGGGGTGAGCTATATTATTACCAATCCATTTGTGGTCAAAGGCCTTGCCTAGCGATCCAAAATTTTTGTCTCTTTCATAAGGGGAGTGGAATTTTTTTAGTTTGGTAGAACATGTGACCGGGGAAGAAAAGTATGATTGTTCGATGTTAAAGGATGAAATTAGTGAGTCTAGAATGGGAGTGGGTATTGTGTATTGCGCATTTTTTAGGGGGTCAGTTTTTGGTATTCGGTATTTATACCTTTGGTAAAGCCATATTAGTTCGGTTTCAAAAGGTTGAGTCGTTGGTTCGATGTTTATAGGGGTTTGCAATTTTGTATTATATTGATTCCATAACCATTGGAGTCGAGTAACTGGGATGGTGTGTAAATGTCGGCCGTTTTCTTCATATAGATGTGCTTGATTGTTATCTATTTGAATTGTGTTTGAAGAAGTAAGGATATCATTTTCGGGGTTGCATTCTGTTGTGTAGATGTTTAAGAGTGGGATAATTATGGGTGGTGTTACAGATCTTGAGTCTGAGAATTGTTCTTGGGGGTGGTGGGCTAGAATGATATCCGAGTATGTTTTGTTTTGAATTTTTTGGTAGTATTGTTTTAATTTTTCGGTGTTATGTGTGGTGGTATTGGTGTCGTGTCGTGGAAAGAGGTCTCTTTGGGGGAGCCATTTATTGTATGTATTATCATTGTGTTGCCATTGGCATAGATATTTTGTGTAGGTATTTTGTATGTTATTTGTATCCTTGTGTTGGATATGTTTATGGCATATGATGTTATTAATGGGATATGTGGTAGGGTTTTTGGGGATGTATATTGGGGGACGGGGATGGTGTGTGTGTGGGGGATTGATTGGTGAGGGGATATTTCTTGGGATGGTGCTATTGTTGAGGGTGATAAATGAATCTTTAAGTATATGAGAGTATGGGTGTATGTTACAAGGGGTATGACATGTGGTGGGGCATGTTGGGTGGCAAAATAGTTGTTTAGCAATATTTAGGGCGTTTTTTAATTATTTGGATGGGGTGAAGTGATATGTTTTGAAGTCCTCGTTGTTCATGATGTGTGTGCCATTGGGTAATGTAATTTGTGGTAGTTCAAAAATATTTTTTGAGAGGAGTTTTTGTAGAAGCTTCTGGGAGAGTTGGGCATTAAGTGTATTGTGGTTTAGTATTTCTTGGTGCCATAATATTTCTAGTGTTGTAGGATTGATGAGGAAGTTTGGGAGCGTACTTTTAAGGTGGACTTTAGCTATATGTTTTAATAAGAAGAGTGTTCGTGTTATTGGTGATCTTATGCAGTCACTTTTTTTAATTCTAGGTATATTTTCGGCGCCTCCATATTGGGCGAGGATATAATGAGTTAGTCCATTATATATTTTTCCAAGCCTACCTTTATCGTTTAACGCATTTTGTAGTTGCTCGCCTATACATCGGAGATATGCGTTTTTGAGAGTGAAAGCTTCAAGTCCAAATAGGTTATGTGGGAGTTGGGTTATTGCATTTGACATACATTTTGGTAATCCTCATATGGTTTTTTGTATGGCTATTATTTTTTGATCAAGTTTTTTGATAGCTGGCATAGAGTATGGTACACCGTAGAAGCTATATGCCACACTTGGACGTAGTACGGTATCACTCATTTTTATTTTTTGTTTCATGGTGGCCGGGCATGTTGTTAGTTCTTTGCATTGTTTGATGAGTTTCGTGGTTGTAGTATGAATTTGGATTTTCCATTTTAGCGAGGGGACGAGATTTATACCTAAGTATATGTATGGTTCATTTTGATGTAGTATAGGGATTGGTTGATTGCGGTAGTTAATGTTAGAAGCTTGCATTAGGGCTTTGAAAGTGGTAGGGTTTAATTTGGATTTGTTTGGGCATCCGGTGGCGGCACATTTTGGGACACCTATGTCCATACCGGCCCATTTACAATATCTATCAATTTTATTGAGTTGTATTTGGATAGATTTGATTTTGTTAGTTATGGTGGCTAGGTCATGCGCGTATGCAGCGGAGTTTATTGTAATTTGTGATGTGCCAAAAGTATATCCATTGTTGCCTCTTTCTAGCCATCTAAGTAGTGGTTCTAAGAATATAATGAATAGGTATGGGCTAAGGGTGTCTCCTTGTATAGTTCCTCTCTGAATGGGTATGGATTTTGTTTTTCCAAAGTGTTCACCAATGTAGTATGTGGATGATTGGGAGTAGATATTTCCAACAAGTATAGTTGCTTCTTTTGGGTAGCCAAGATCCGTCATTATTGCTAGTAGTCGGGCATGGTCTATTGAGCCAAAGGCGTTTTTGAAGTCCACGTATAATATGTATATATCTTTGTTAGTAAATTTTGCGTCTTCTAGTGCGGCTATTATAGTTTGGATTTGCCGAGCAGTACTTCTTTCTGCTCTGAATCCTTCTTGACTATCATGCAGGATTTTGAATTTTTCACCATATGAGGATAGTATAGAGGTGAGTGTACTGGTGAAGAGTTTATATATTGTGTTAGCTAGTGCAATTGGCCTATGGTTGGGTAGTATGGACGGGTCGCCTTTTTTGTATAGTAAAATTGTTGCACTTGTTTTCCATGAGTTCGGTATTTGTTTTTGTTTGTAGCAATGGGAGAAGAATTGGAATAGTAGTTTGTGAAACCTTGGAGGCATGTTTTTGAGTATTGAGTTTGGTATGCGATCTGGGCCTGGGGCTTTGTTGCTACCAAGATTATGAAGGCATGTGTCGTATGTGGCTCTGTTAAGGTATTTATGTAGTGGGATTTCTGGTTCTCCTCGTTTGTCAAGGGTATATCCGTCTAGGTCATGCCATGGGTATTAACGTACTGCACATGTACATTTTGTTGTATGTTGTGTTTGGTAATTGCATGTTGGTACTGTTGGTCTATTGGTTTTTATTTGTTGGTTGAATATTTCATTCGCAATGTCTTCGGGGCTAGTTAGAATATTATTATATTGATCTGTGATACAATCCAGTGGCGGGGATTCGAGGTTTTTAAAGACTTTTTTGTTAATGTTTTTTGGGCTGATTTCGTATAATTGTCTATATTTTGAGATGGTTTTTTTACTGTTTTCTTTGGCGTATTTTGTGATTATTTTCCGGGCTTGTGTGTTGGCATTTTTTGCAATTAGCGCGATATCTTTTATCCACGTATCGTGGGGAAGGTCCAGAGGCGGCGGGGTAGGGATTTGGATGTGTTGTAGAGTTAGTAGTTCATTGTATATGGGGTGGTTACGCCATTGAGGGTTGTTTTTTACATTTCTAATGGTTTTGCGTATGGTATGGTATGTGGTTAGGTGTTGTTTCCAGGTTTTAGAGAGTTTGTGGGGTAGGTACCCGCCTTGTTGAGAAGTTCTGTTTGTCATTTGAGGTATTGGGTGTGCTCTACAAGTTTGTTCTAGTGTATCAGAAATTTTATTGATTAGTTTGTCTAGGGTATGGCATGCTTCTGTCCATTGTGATTGTGTTAATTGACTATTATTACCAAGAGTGTTTATGAGGGAGTCTATTTGTACAGAGTTTTCTTCGAAGAATTTTGTATTGAATTTTTCTATATTGTCTTTTGGGATGGGGTTGAGTATGCGTATAGTGTCATTATTTAGGATTATAGGAGTTCTACTAATTAGTGTGTTATTTGGGATGTGTAATTGTACAGGTGAGTGGTCCGAGTTGAGAATAATATCTGTGCTTGTTGTGGAGGTGCATTGTGTATTGTTGTTTGTGTTTATATAGAATCCATCTATTAGACTCCAGTCATTATAATTATAGCCACCTTGTCTAGAGAATTGTGTATCAGTTTCGATGTAAGTGAAGTTTAAGTTTTCTGTGAAGCGACACCATTGGTAATCAATGTTTTGAGGGGGGGTGTGATGATTTCCATTTTGGCGGCCAATTAGCGCTATGTCTCTGTTGAAGTCTCCACATAAAAGGTATGTATGATTGGGATTATTATTAATTTGGGATGTAGTAGTGTTTTGTATATCTAAGATAAATCTAGTGTCTTCGGGATGGGATGGCATATACAACACGCAATTAAGCAATTATGCACTTGGCCATTTAAAAGTGCACTTGGGTACGACGGCGGACATTGCGAACAAAAGTGACAAAATTGAAAAAAAAAAAAAAAATCAAAGAAAAAAAATGTTTCCAAAGGAAAAAAAATTGAGCTTCTGCAACAATATTACGTACAATCATGGTTGTTCATATTGGAAGCAATTTTTTGGCATTTTCAACTAATTTGTGGTGGCCCCTCGTTAATACTAGATAAATGTGTATTTAATATAGTTTCACAATATTTCAAAGATAGATTTGAAGGATTGTAGTATATAAATAGGCGTAATTACAAAAAACCATACTTTATGCAAGGGTTGGCAGTTGATTAAAAGATATTCTACGTAGTACATAATGCATACAATGGTGAAAACTAAATATAGATGCTTCAACAATTGGACTTAGCACCAATAGTAAACACAACTTTACTCTAAAGGATTAATGACATAACGTCTTACATCACCCTTAGAATATACTACTCTTACACATACACTATATATCAATTACCATACACAACTAGTATACTCTCAAAAAGGCACACTATCTACTCCATAGAATTTAGGGCTGCTTGCAAACGGTCGTCATCGATAGCTTCGGTTTGCATTGCAATATATTGTAGGATGTGAGCCTTTGCTGATTGAAGAATGCGAATCCTGCTTTCAACCTGCACTCCAAATACATTGTACTTTCTCCACCCGCCGGCCCCTGACATGGTTCTTTCCGGAGAGTCTGCCCATGAAAAAATGCATGCATCTTTCCCTACCCAACTACGGCTCTCCCCAGATGGCTCCCAGATTGAGTCCATGCAATTAGCATATCGCTGTGCAGAAGACCCATGTCCATCAACAACCCCCCTTTGGATGCTGGGCCAATACCAACAAACCTTAATCTTAAGTCTCTATCGATTTTTCCTTCCTCAATCACTTTCCCTACATAGAATGATACACAGCCTTCTATTTCTGCTCTATCAACACTCAAGGCTACAAATTGTCCACAACAGATATCAGATTGTGGATTAAATGGTGGAAATGGGTTGTGATTACCTTCATACATTGCTCCTTCTTCGGCTCTTTCCTCAACATAGTTGCGCTCTGTTCGTTGTGCCCTGCGTAATGCTTGATTAGAGGGTCTTCCTCTACGAGGACCAAAGTATCCTCGAGCCTCGGCATTTGGAAGCATAGCCACTACCTGCTCTACGACATTTACCTCGCGATTTTCTTCACTTGCACCATCCATTACATCCAAAGATGCACTCCCTATAGGTCCGGTGTTCGAGAACTCTGAAGGCCAAAACGGTGAGGTACGATGCTCATTGCTACGATCTTTGTGTGGAAATTGAGCTAAATAGAGTTTCAATCTTTCAGCCTCTACTTTTGCCTCACGATTCTTGTCCTCATGCTGCAACCTTTGAATGCACCTTTGTTTATATGCAATGAAGTCATCCAACGCCTTCAACTCCCGTTCGTCCGCTGCAAATACTTCCGCAAATGATGGTCGCTCATCCATATTTGGCAACGACCTCAAAGTTTTCGTCCCTGCCTCCGGTCCCCACGGATCCTTGCAATAATGCTTGTGTTGTACTCGAACCTCACGAGTCCCTTCCCGATTGTCCATATAGAATCGCATGTGGTGCGAAAATGTTATGCCCACCAATGAATCCTGACCTGTCAGTAAGTGAGGAGTTATGAACAATTTCTAATTCCATACATTATCTAGCAGCCGAGCGCTAACAAATGCCTCTGTAGGAGATGTTCCTCGTTCTATAAGACTCATCATTTCCTTCAATGAGTCGACGTCCGACCTCTTCAACGTATTTGATATACAACTGAAGCGTTGATCAATATCTTCGTGGGTATGGCCCACTATAAGAAAAGATAGTTCCACCTCCTGGAAAAATCCCAATCCCACCAATGTAGCACATAGACCAAACATATAAATGTTTTTGTTCTCACTCGTGCAGTTGTCGGCCTGAATTCGCAATGTTGGTGGCAAAAAGCCCCTCCTCCGCAGCACATCTCCAATGACGTACAACAATGTACTCACGACTTGATTGCTATCGTGTTTGTGGTGAGCCCCAAACCATACGTCGCAATATAAACCAATCCCATGTACAAGAGCACCACACAGATGGGTCTTCACAAACCGGTGCTCAATGTTCTTCACAGTCTGACGCATCCTCGGTACCATGGTCGTGTTTTGGTCCATGCCATCCACTATGATGCACATGTACAACTCAGGGCTAATATAACACGACCTCTTGAATATCCAATAATGCCTACGTTCTTCCATCTGGTTGCGTAGATGCAATATAAACAACTCCTTTATCTTTATCCTTGCATCCGCATTGGTGGTTCCCTCCATGGCACATTTATACTCCCAACAATGATAACACTTTGAGAATCTCGAGAATGGAGGTACCTGAACGTGGGGATACTTGATGCGCCACATCCTCCGGAACGAACTCATAGAAATGGTTTTCCCATTACAAATTCTCTTGACCTCCTCGTTCACGTAATTGAATACATCAAATTTGGCTGTATTCATCGGAAGGAGAATAAGACGCACCACTTCGTTGTCACTCTTACGGCGAATACAACGATGAGGTTGAGGACAACCAGCTTTATCGACAAACGATTTAAAGCAAGCCTCTGCTGCAGACATTCTAGTAGTCTCTCTTATTGGATCTGAAAGGGTATTGCCGTGAATCGATGTCACTCTTCCATATATTAGACAATCCTTCTTCAATTGCTTAAAGCACCTCTGTGAATATCCAACCCCAAGAGCGTAGCAAGCATTGCAAACTTCTTTCCCATCTAACTTTGTTACAAACTTGTCTCGACGAGTTCCTTCTATCCTTGTGTAAAAAGAAACCAACATCTGTCTCATCCACGTACTTCGAACTGAAAACTCATTACCCCATGCATTATATTGCATGTCCAATAGATACCTTGCTGGAACGTCCCTTATACAATTGCGTTTGCATCCTCCTTGTGCCATTGCAATTTGCACGCTTCTAAGCGATACCTTAGATGGTGCAGCTTCTGTCAATGATGGCTCCCTTGAATCTCTCCTTCTCCTATTTTGCATAGAATATGGACGACGTGTTGGTCTAACATAAGCAAATCCATCTATATAGGGCAAATCTCGGATATTTGAGGGAGTAGATTGGGAAAACGGCGAATTTTCATCTATGGGGTTTGAAGCATGACTACTACGTCGAGACCTCTGGGTGGATCCTGGTGTGTTGATGAACTCAGGAAAACCAAATTCTGGGGCCATCACTTCTGTAGGCGCTATCTGTGATCCAATGTCACCATGGACACTTGTGATATCAGGTTCTACAGCCACTACACGTAGCAAAGATCGATGCCAACGAATGATCAAGCCCACACACATGCCAAGGCGTTCTCCTACAATCTCTCCGGTCCAATGCAATGTATCATCTACCCTAGTGATACGCACCGCCACCTCAAATGGGAACAATTTCGACCCATTCAATTCCATGCCACTTTTGAATGCATGCTCCCTGGTTGCTAAGCCCACCACATCTCCTCTTTTTGAAAGCAATTCTACTGCCCTTTCCAATTCAGAAGTCATGATCCCAACAGATCTTTGTTGAATTTGCCTTGCACGTGCTGTTCGTACTAATCGGGCCCCCACAGAGCTATTAGAAGGCATATTGTCCCTTTCGATGTGTGGCCGTATCAAAGGAGTCTGAATCGTGCGGCTCTCCATTATCACTATTGAGAAGAAAAAAAACATTATAGTTGCACATTAGTCAAAATACATATACTAATTGTTAACCTCTAAAGCACCATTCATCTGATAGAAGATATGTTTCTGATAACATATTTAGTGTTCATCATATGATGATGATACTAAACCTTTTGATAAACTTCTTTGAAATGAAAAAAATTAATATTTGAAGAGCGTCAACTCCTTGCAAAGTGTCTTCCAATATGCTATACTTCTTCTCCATCCCTAAACGTTGGTGTACAAGGAACTAATATCATTCTTGACATGATGGTAATGAATCTAGACCCTATGTAACGCAAACTTTTGAAACCAAGTAAAGTAAAATTCTGGTAATCGACTCAATCTAGGGAAAAAATGAACCAATTTTGTCTACTATAAAATTAAAAATATATCAATCCGTGCGGTCAATTTTATGAAACTTTGAGAGTATGTTACTTAACCCCTAAAAGCCCGTGACAATTTCACACCAAAAACACTTCAACATTATTCATTCTAGTGCAATGGATAAGGAAGGAAATAAAACCTTAAATTTATCCTTTTGACCGTAGGATCTCCATCAAGACTTACTAAGTAACATACTCATAAAAATTCATATACTTTGACCACATGGATTGAAAGATTATAGTGTTTCAAGTCAAGAAAATGGTTGATTATGTTCCCTGCGTTGAGTGGATGAGCAGACTTTGATTTCACTTTGTATTAAATATTTGCACTACAAAAGGTCTAAATCTTTTACCATTGTGGTAAGCATGATGTTAATTCCTATTACACCAATTTTCAGAGGTAGAGAAGGGGTGTAGCATATTCAAAACAAGTGTGCAAGGAGTGGATGTTCAAAAATTGTCAATTCACAATATATTCTTTTGAGAATTTAATGTACTTTAGAATGATATTCCAAACGGTCAATAAGAAGGTTTACGTCACATATTCTTGTTGAAAAAATAAAAAGTGAAAAATATGAAGATCTCTAGGTTTTATGTAGAAAATAATAAGTTTTTTTCCCCGCTTGCCCGAAATGTGTAAAAATGTTAGACTTCAATTAAAATTATTTTTTACACTATAGACAAGATTTTTTTTAATTTTCAAAGAAGGTAATATTATCTACTTGTATGGAAAATCTCAATGTCAATAGAGACTCTCAGCAAAATTTTAGAGCTCCCCGGAGTCCCCATTTCTAACTTTCAGTGGTACTAAACTTTCACACCATGAATCCAAAAATCAAATTAAAAATATCTCCATGGAGATCTTATCCGGGACAATCTAATATAAGATATTTTTTATTTAAAGATTTAGTTTAGACTTTTAATAACCTACCCAAAATCTAAAACGTACCCCCCACGTACACTTGGGCTCTTAAGGATTAATCCCTAAAGGATAGGCATTTTCACAACAAAATCTCTTCAAAACCGCTCATTCTAGTGCCATGAGTAAAGTTGGAAACAAAAAGGTTTTATGGATACGTCTAAGCGTACGACCTTAGTTCATACTTATTAAGTATAAAGATTAACCGCACGAATTAAAAGATGAAAGTTTTAAGTAGACAACATGGTTAACTTTCTTTCCTAGGTTGAGGGGAATTTTCTTTGACTTTACTTGGTGTCGAGTCTTTGCACTACAAAATGTTTAAGTTCATTACCATTATATTAATGATGATGTTGTATTCTTGTACATGAATTTTTAGAGGTTTAAAAGGGGTGTAGCATATTCGAAACCATTGTAGAAGGGGTAGAGATTCAAAACTTACCAAGTTGCGCTTTATTTTTTTGTGACGTAACCATGTCTTAGAATGAGAATCCGTATGTATTATGGTGAAAGAGAAGGTTTATACCACATCATTTGAGAGAGAAAATAAAATGAAATTAATATAAAGGTCTCTAAGTTTTATGTGGAAAAGAAGAAGTTTTATTGGTTCTTTGCCTTACAATGCGTGATCGTGTGGGCAAATGATTGACTTGGGTTAATGTAGAAATAATATTACTTGTTATTATTGACACCATTGAAAGGGTTACAACCGCTAATACAAGAAAGGATTTCTAATTCCAAATGTAGTTCATTCGAACAACACAAAACAAAAGATCGATCGGGAAAAATTTCAAAAATGAATAACAAAGTAATTTCTCACCTCAAAATAAGTTGCAAGTATAATTTCTCACCTCAAGATACGTTGCAAGTATTTGCGATACAAACACCGATATTTGATGGCGCTTAACATTAAATCACCATTCCCCCACTGTTGGTAGACATGCTCTTCCACTCTTTCCTACTTGCGGAACCTGCATAAATTTTATACAGTGCTTTGTTGAAACTATGTGATGAAAACTCCCAAGTATCTATATATTTTATATACCAGAATAATTTAATATAATAAGTTAAAAGTTTAAACAAATAGAAAACAAAGTAAAATTTCCAAAGTCCAAAAGTAAAAATTGGACTATTCAACCTGAGGCACAAGGTTTCAACATGCATATAAGGTTCCGTACAAACCTAATTGCTCACTTCTCTTCCCACTTTCAAAGGTGAGCTCTCCTGGAATCGCAACATCAAAACCAAGTGTCTTCATTAGTTCATTTACTAATTACAGTTAGCTTTGTGTGGTGTGTAGATTGGAGGAGGCAAGTGGAGCTTCAAGGCAAATCACACGAGCTTGGTGAGCTTCTCTAACTCTGACTCATTGCAGAATCAAAACTAGGAAACTCAAAGTATAGGTCAGAATGAGGTGAGGCAATATCAATCATTGATCACAGAAACAAATACACCAACTTCAATATCTCTAAAATTTCAAATCCATTAGAAGTCCAGTATTTACACATCATAATAGCCATTAACTACTGAGTGCAACCCACAGCATAGTACTGAAATTTTGGCTTCAAAACCACTGAGAACTGAAAAGGTGAGGTAGTCCATAGTGTCACAATGAATCTGTGACTGCAACTATGCACACCAACCCACAAAGCTAAACCCTAGCAGCCATGTAGAAAAAACCGCCAACCTAACTCAAACCCTAGCCGCAGCAACCAACAATCCAAACCCTAGCCGCCGCAACCAATAACCCAAACCCTAAAAAGTCAAACCCTAGTGGCCGCGTTCCCGTAGAGTCCTAGATGATCCCGTGAAGCTCGTAGACCAGAGGTGTGTGCGCGCACACCCTCCATCCCGTGAAGCTCGTAAACCAGAGGTGTGCGCGCGCACATCCTCCACCTGTAGCTCAATCCTTCATCTCCAAAAACGTCCTCCAAAACATCCTTCATCTT
>OZ020518.1:14145771-14275491 GCA_963971425.1 Bryoerythrophyllum caledonicum | reverse complement strand
CGGCCTGCGGGGGGCAGGCCTGCGGTGCCTGGCTCGCAGTGAAGGCGGCCTGCCGCGGAGGCTGGCCTCCCTCATCCACACACACATGACCTCCTTTCTTACACCCAAACCCTCATTTCTTACACCTCAATTCACCCACATTTGTCCTCACATTCGCCTTCCATTCTCCTCCCACCCAAACCCTCTCGCACGCTCACATTCTCCTCCCACCCAAACCCTAGTCGCGGCGGCTTCCTCCCACCCTCATATTCTCTCACACTCCCCCTCCATTCCCCTCTCTCCCATACCTTCATTGTATCTCTCCAAACCCTAGGCTCTCACACTCAGCCTCCCTCACAACTAATGCCTGGGGTGTGCGCGCGCACACCCCTCATACGACTACCAAAAGGTGCAATGCATTGATATCCGTCATTGATACCCGAAAATACAGTACCCTCATCCGAAACCCTAAGTTGACACCCTAAGTTGATACCTTGATGATAACCGGGTATTGGTACTAAGGAAGTCATACCCTGGTGGTGATACCCTCACTATTGATACCCACAATACCTTGGTCAATAAATGATGTGGAGAATATCTCAACCAAAAATCGTTAAAATTGCTTGTATTTGTGCAATTAGCAAGGAAGAAAAAATAAAGATTTTTTTGGTAGTTTTAACCATAGGATCTCATTAACGACTTATTAATTAATATGCATAAAAAATTTCATAAAGTTTCACCGCACGGATTGAAAGATTATAATGTTTGAAGTAGATAAAATGTTCATTTTCTTCCCTGCGTTTATTGGATCAGCAGACTTTGACTTCAATTTGTGTCAAATTTTTGCACTAAAATAAGTCTCAATAAATTACCATAATGTTAGGCATGATGTTAGTTCCTTACAGACCAAATTTCAGAGGTAGATAAGGAGTGTAGCATATTCAAAAAAATCGCGCAATGAGTGGAGGTTTAAAAAATCTCAATTCGCGTTATATATTTTTGTGCACTTGATATTGTTTTAAATGAGAATCCAAATGGTCAATAAGGTGTGTTACAACACATAATGCCGTAGGAAAAATCAAAAGTAAATGATATGAAGATCTCAAAGTTTTATGTGGAAATGTAGAAGTTTTTTTGGTACCTTGGCCGAAAATGTGTGACAATGTGTGAAAATGATTGACTTGGATTAATATGCTATTTCACCAAAACTAAAAGGATCATGCTTAACAGGTTGATATTGGATTTAGATCTTGTGGAGTGCAAAAATTTGACACGAAGTGAAGTCAAAGTCTTTTGATCCAGTAAACATAGGGAATAAAATGAACCATTTGTTTTGTTTCAAACACTATAATCTTTCGATCCGGGTGGTCAAAGTTGATGGAATTTTGTGAATGGGTTATTTAACAAGTTTTAATTTAGATCCTACGGTCAAAAGTAGAGATAAAAGTTGATGTTTTTTTCTTTTATACATTGCACTAGAACCAAGGATTTTGAAGTTTATTTTTGAAATCGTCACGGTACCTTTGGAGTTAAACATGATGTTCGTTATTTGTTCATACATTTTTTCAAGTACATGAAGGGTGTTTAATGGAAGAGAAGTAGTACTGAATGGGAATTTAGGGTTGGAGATGGAAGTGGATTAATTTTTCAATAGTTGGTCTTCTATAAAAATGAACAACTTTGAAGTGTTTCTAGAAGGATTCAGATAATGCATTTTGTTGCTTAACATATTAAACTTTCAAATTATCCATAGTATTGGTTATACGTGTCCAAATTTTTGCAAATAGGAAAAAAGTGTAATATATTAAAACAATTGTCCCTAAAATCAAGGTCTTACCCTAAATATATACACATTTTCTATTCATGTGAAATGATCATCTATTAATGTAATTGTCATGCCTTTGTGAAAAAAAATTATATATGAAAGAAGAATCTTATTCCATATTAATAGTGACTATCGTTTTGTAATGATATACAGGTTTTTTGAGTGTTGCGTTATGGCACCACCAAATATCGATAGAATCTGGGAGAGCCACGGCTGGTGGATCGCGGAAGTGGATGAGTCGAGCGCCTTCTTATGGGTGACGGATTATCCCTTTGAGCTGGGGAAGCGTAAATCGGCGTTGGGGAAGAATTTTGGCAAAATCCAGGCAATCACTCTTTGACCTGATGATATGGTATACGTTACTTCCGCAGTGGGTCCAGGTCAATCGGAGGTGAAGACTTCTCTTTCGAAGAAGTTGCTTCTTGCACCTGTCCCTTTGAATCTTCTTCAAAATCCAGGTCAGGTGAAATTCCTCAAATCATTGCAGACGTTTTGGTTGAACATCTCTCTTGCGGTACGTACCGCTAGACACAACAACGTCTTAGCCTGTTTAGCATTATCACCGGAGATGGTGCTGAAGGCTAAGAAGATTATGGAGGAACATATTAGATATGAAGCATTTCGGGAGAGGGACCCATCACGTGCGACAACTCAAGCCCCACCAGCGGAACCAGAAGAAACAGAAGTTTATCGAATTCTTGCTGAGCCGTTGCAACTGGATTGGCGACCACTAGAGGGGGGGAGAGGAAGTGGAGGCCAACATCCCACCACAACTTCTGAGGTACAGACATTACCGAATCCTCCATTAACGAGTAGACGTCCTACGAAGAGGCCACGACGTGTTGACAGTGATGTAGCTTCTGGTTCAAGAGAAGGCCCATCAAGTTTGGATCCAAGTGGGAGGAGGTTGATTGGGAGAAGTGCAAGATTGGGTGGCAGGATTCCTAGGTCGGGGCTCAGGACGTCTGATAGTCATCATAGGGCCCCTACATCTACACCGGGAGATTTAGCTGATTTGTCAGCCATGGCGCCGGAGGAAGAAGATTTTCACAACCTTCCAGACAGTATACCAGAGGATTTTGAAGACAATGCGGAGATACCACAAGATGTTCCAATTCCTATGAATTTAAAAGCACCAGTGCCTACAACAGAGGAGATTGCGAAAGGATCAGTGTGGGGGAATTTTGTGTTTAAGGCACACATAGACCGCATTGTCTCTGTATAGAATCCGGAAACCAACCACCGGGTTTTATCACAGAAGAGGGTCATAGAAGTATTCAACCGCTTACGAGACCCAGAATCCGCGACTCGGGTGAGTAGATTGGTACTTCGACCGATCAGATACATCGTGCATACTACCACCGATGATGGTGCCGTTGAGAAGAAAGAACTGTCATTTCCGTTGGTAGGTACCGCACGAGAGTTTGAGCGCATGTTCATTGCACACGGGAGTGCTTCTGCACAAGGTGCTATGGGATCCCAATATTCTTGGCTTCAAGATCATATCATTTGGGAACCGGTGGATGGGCAACACATAGTAGCAGCTTGTAAGTTTGCACAGCAGCAGTGGAGAGATGGTACTATGCCTTTAAACGAGTATCTGGACACGTTTGAGCGGCGGGAGGCCTCTTTTGTGGTGTATGACGATCGTCGCTTTTACATTGAGAAGTCTGCGTGGATCAAGGTGGCGGAGTTCCAGAGACATTCATATTCTACCATGGAGGAGGATTTGAGGAAGATCCGTCAGATTTGGGATCTATACGGGAGGCCTGATAGCACACTACGTGCGGACGATGCACGCAGGGCTGTTGTTTTGGTGAGTGCGGCAAGTGTAGTGCATAAGTTGCCCAAGGGGGATGGAGTTGTCACGGTGAAGAGGTTGGCCAAAAACATGGAGGATCTGACCAATCATGCATGGAATCCGAGCAATGACTGCTTCGAAGCTATCATTCAAGTATGCAAGGACTACGAAGACGGCATTCTCTTTTACAGCAAGGAGGAAGAGGACAAGTGGAAGGACATGGCGAGGAAGAAAGAGCTGGATCCAAATATGGACGTACGACCAACAAGAAAGGAGATGACGCAGAATTGATTGAGGCCTCTAGGTAGGGTTCCGAATCCATATTATCTTCGGTTGGCAAAGTCTGCTACAGCGAAGCCGGTGAGGGAGAATGGAGTAAGACCTTCTCAAGCATATTACTTCGACGGTGTAAAAGACAAGAATCCACATCCTCGTACGATTGCCGGTGTGGTTGACCGATATCAGAGACGAGAAGCTGTGATGAATTCGATCCATTGGTTGATGGTGGAGAACAAGGAAAGTACACCTGATTCCATGGAGGAGTTCTTTCGTATCCGTGTAGCAAAGTATTTTCCGAGGAGTAGTGCACAACTTGATATCTTTGGGAAGCTTTTGAATGCTGCCACGAAAAAAAGTTGGAGTGCTCATGTGCGGGGGAAGGTGTCTAAACTGGAAGACATAGGCTACCTCATCCCCCCTTCCATCAGGTTTCATTATGGTGACATTGCAGCAGGGGGGGGTGGATACAATGGACTGTCCGTGGATGTGGGAGAATTGGCTATTGCTAATTGGGAATGGCAGATGGAAGTCAAGAGGCCACGGCAGAGCGACACAGAGAATCTTCTTCCGGTTCGGTGTAGAAGAGGATTATTCCGCACCGACTACATAGAGTTGGGGAAACCATGTTTGTGGGTAATTGATTGTCGACGTGGCGGTGGGAGGTATGGAGATGGTCATTGGGGAGACGCCTAATTATCCGCAGCTTTTGCACAGCTGACATTATGGATGGCAAATATTGAACGATGGAAGGTCATCTTCTTGTTACCAACGGCTGTGTATGCCAATGAGGAGTTTTTCACGAAGGTGAAGCTTCCAGAGGGATGTACTATGCGACGTGGATGCTGGGCTTTTGATCCCAACTCGGTTAATCCCTATACTCTTGATTTTACAGAGAATGGGCGTCTGGAGCAAGTGGTACAACCGATTGGCGATGTTGTGATTTGTATGCAGCACCCTGTGGGTACATCTCCTAGCCCGAACTATGTTTCTGGAGACGTTCCACTTCCACTTGTATTCTTAGATCACTGGAGTGAGGCACGCCAACCCTCTGAAGTTGATTCACTTGAGAGATCTCCATCAGAACTCGCAAGACTAGTGGGCTCATACTTGCCCCGTGGTTGGGGTTTAGTGGCGTGTAACATATCTACGGCCATTCCCACGATCCTTGAAGGAGATTTCCAGGGATCTGAGGTTTTCATCATTGACGATTGTACAGACAGAGTTTCATTCCTATACAATGAGTTGTCCGACAATTTCCAAGGACAACTGTTGGTCAGGACTGGTGGAACAAGTACTGGTTGCAACATCGTACCTGAGACCGAAGATGCGGTTGGTGGAGTGAGGAATGAAGAGGACAATGAGGATGGAGGTGGTTTACATGAGAGATTGCCACGTTCAGGTACCACTGAAGATTTCTCATCTGGCAGTGATTCAGACGCCGATGAGAATGGAGAGAGAATTCCA
This sequence comes from Bryoerythrophyllum caledonicum, assembly GCA_963971425.1. Taxonomy (NCBI): domain Eukaryota; kingdom Viridiplantae; phylum Streptophyta; class Bryopsida; order Pottiales; family Pottiaceae; genus Bryoerythrophyllum; species Bryoerythrophyllum caledonicum. The sequence goes on along the minus strand of OZ020518.1, from coordinate 14,270,143 downwards.
TCAACGCAGCGGACGGTGGGAGATACTTCAGGGGCGACGTCTGCAACACCTACAGAGAGGATGCAAGATACATGTGTAGTAGATGTTAGTTTGGCGGCAGGGGCAGGACGGGGGCGTACATTTGATGGTCCTAGGTTGGAGATGGAGGAAGAAGGATTGGATTCATGTGAATTTTTTTCGGTGCAGAGGAGGATTCTACAGCCTTCGATGCCTTCTCAATCAGAGCCTGTATCGGAGACACAAGAGACGTTCAGAGGTACTCAGAGTGATACCGGACCAGGTTTGCCTCCCGTTCCAAGATCTAGCGTATCCGAGGACATCATTGCATTTCAGGGGGCCTTCTCATCAGAGCGAGAGATGTCCTTCAATGCAAAGGATGGCTTTTTCTATAATGATGACAGGGTAAGGCATACGCGGGAGGGTGTTCCTAGCAATTACCGATTTGTTGAGTGTGCGTCCATTGGCATCAAAGATGTAGGAGATCGTCTAGTGGAGGATCATGAACTATCCGCTATGGTAGGTAGCGCCATTGGACACGTGGAGGGAGTCGTTCCGCCAGCAGATGAGCTGTGAGTCGTGGAGCTATATACTATAGTAGAGCATGCACGCAGTTTAGGTGGCAAGTACGTTAGTATTATGCAGTTTGAGATGTGTCTATCGTTCGGTTGGTGGTATATATTTATATATTGGGTGGTCCATATGATATGTTTGATTTTAGAATTCCTCAGCAATAGTGTGGAATTGCTTGATTATGTATGTTTTTGCATTATAAAATACAGTGAAGTACTTTACACTGTCTTAGGAATTTGTATATTTTTTTTTGTATCTCTTACACATTGTGTTTGTAGTGCAGTACTCTGTAATTCTATAATAACTCATAACACATTTATAATCTCTTTGGGCACATGATCATAATTTTGTAGCAGGATTTGCAAACTAGAGTAGAAATCATATATTTTCTAAAAAAAGGTAGCGAATGTAAAAAATATATTACTGATATGAACATAAAGATGCCAATGTATGATACGACAAACACCAAAAAAATTTGACTAAAAACATACTAAAATTTTGCCAAATTTTGATTTAAAAAAAAGTTATGAGCAAATAACTTGCGGCTTTCTACCACCAACCAGTGCACTTGGCTAAGTGCATAATTGCTTAATTGCGTGTTATACATGTGAAAGATTAACCATGGTTGTAGTGGGTAATTGGTAATTTTGATTATTTGAAGGTAAGGGGATATGTGCATTGGGGTAGGGAATTTTTTGATGTTGCCCGGGAAAGCATACTTTTTGTGTATTAGTGTAAGGAGGCCGCCGCGGCCCGGTGTGTATGGTCTCCGTTGTTGAATGCATCTTGTAAGTGCATGTGTATTGTTAAAGATGAGTTTATAGTCTTGAAATATATTTTGTATATATTTTGTGGATTTTGTGGCGGATAGTTTTGTTTCTTGTATGACTATAATGGCTGGCGATGTGTTTGTATGTGTGACTAAAGTTTGTAGGCTAGGAAGGGCAGTGTTGAGAGAGGAGGCATTCCATGTGATTATGTATGTATATTCTTGATTTGATCTAATGTTTTGATTTTGTGGAGGGATGTAGGGGAGTGGTGGAGGTGGGTGGGTGTATTCTGGTATAGGATCTAAACATTTTAGTGATTCATTGATGAGATTGTTAGGGAGGTAAGGGAATTTTAGTTTTATTATTTCATTTGAGGGAGGTATGGTTTGACTATGTAAAAAGTCATATAGTTTTTTGTGTATGGAGTGATCATGGTTTATAATATTTTGGTTGTCTTCAAGAAACTTCATATAAGGGTGCGGAGTGTAAATGTGTCGTTCTGGTGGGTTTTGTAAGTTTAGTAAGGTTTGTAGAAGTGTATTGGTCCATGCAATTGTGTTCAAATTTTGTGGATTTAGGAGATGATTACATTCATCTATGTATGGATGAATAGTGACTATTAGGGCATATAGAATGTGGGGTGGTGGGTGCGTATTTTTTTGTTGTATGTATTGGGCAATGTTTGGGTGTGTAGTGTTATATGTGTGGTGTAATGTATGTGTGTTTTTTAAGAAGGGTGCGAAGGATTTTGCAATGTGTCCGTATTCCGGTTGTAGTTTTATGGTATTAGGTATGAAGTATATTTTGGCATTTTTTTATGTGATGTAGGGTGTCTTTTTAGTATATTAGACATGGGTCCCGAGTTGGTTTCTATGTCTCCTCCTAGAAGTAGTAGGAGTATGTGATATGTAAGTTTATTACTGTTTTTAAAAGTTTTTGTTTTTTGTATAGTTTTTTGAGGCTTTGTTATGTTATTACCGTCTTGTTCTATGTCTTCGCCTAGGAGTGGTAGGAGTTTTATGTGTTTGGATTTGGTGTTGTGTTTTAGAATTCTTGTTTTTTGTATGGATTTTGGATGTTTCTTTATGTTTTTGAGATTGTGTTTGTTTGAATGTGTATGTGTGTCTTTGGTTGGATGTGTTGTTGTTTGTGTATTTGTGTTTCTGGTGAATGTGGGGGTAGTGAATGCATAGATGTTTAGCATTGTATTTTTTCTTGTGGTTATGGTGTCTTTTTTATTTGTATTGTCTATTTTGTATATGTTGGTTTTCTTGTGGGGCTTTTTATTGGTGTTGATGGGATTGTGGTTTTTGTTATTAGGGTGTATTGTGTTCTGGGTGTTGTTGTGTTTGATGTGGATGGGGTTTGGTTGTGGATGTTTGTATACTTGGTGTGGTGTGGTGGGTTGGTGTAGTATGTTTGTAGTATATAGTGTGTTAATATTGGGAAGTATGTGTTTGTGAGAGTGTGTGGGTGGGGGGAGGTGTCTAGTTTTTTGTGTGAGGAGTATATGTGATAGTCTAGTTTGTGATTGGTGTTTGTCTTTGTGCGGTATTGGGAAGAGTATGTTAGATATTAGTAGTGTTTTGTAATCTTTTAGTAATGAGGTGTGAGGGTGTATATATGTATCATTTGTGGTCAATTGTTTTTGTTGTTGGCAAAGGTGTGGTGGTAGTTTATGTTTTTTGCCGTATGGTATATGTGTGGTAGTGAGAATTTTGGTAGTATGCCAATGCCATTGGCAATGACAAGAGGTGTGTATGTTGTTGTGGTGGTATTGATCACATAACTTTGTCATAAGAGTTTGAGGAGCCCATGGGAGAGGTTGTGGCCTTCTCATGGGTTTATACTCATACAAATGACATGTGTTTACAAGGAGATACCTATTGAAAGCTACAACAAATACTAGGGAAGTATAAGATGTAGAAAGAGTAAGGGGGGTTGTGGAGGTGTGTAGAGAACAATAATAAGGATTTATGATGAAGTAGATCACTAATAATACTATAAGATGGTGGAGGGAAAAGGGAGTAGTAAGGTAGATATACGAGGTGATGGATTGAGATGCGACTACCAGGGAAGATGTAACTAGACATGGAGGAGTTCGGTGGTCACCATGTTGTTGAAGCGTTCGTGGGTGGTCTTTGGTCAATCCACGTTTGACGGATCATCCAAGGAGGGGAGGGATGGCTTTTCTTGATTGGATTTGATACCCTTCATCACAGACAAAGCAGCACTCATTAGTTTCTCAACATCATCAAGTTTTGAGTATACCTCGGCGTTGCGGGCGTCGGTGTATTCTCGAGTCTCTCGAATGATGTCTTTCTTGAGGGTGGATAACTCCAAGCGGAGTTTTTCATGACCATCCGCCACAATAGCGGCCATCTCTTCACGTATGTTGGTGGTGGGAACCGTGGTGGGGTTGATGGCGGCAACCGTGTTCACCAAGGCGGTGTTTATGTCATTAAATCCCCATTTCTCCACCAAAGTGGTGGAGGGGGGATCAATGCCATCAAGACTACGACGGTGGGGTCGAATCTCAACTTGGTGACAACCGATGTTGAAGGTTTGGTTAAGGTATTGTCTATAGACAATAGGATTAGCAACTTGCACATTGGCAGAGCCATTGTGTTTGCCACTAATCTGCCGGTGGAACCAAATGTTCACAATGCTCTTGGCTTCCAAAGCTTTCATGATGGCCTTCGTGGTTTCAACCACGCTCAACAGGATTGGTAGTTGAGATAGCGTGAGTGTGAGCGCATCCTTCTTGGCCCTGTCAGTGGTTGAGAAGGTTCCAGGATTGTTGGGCTTCGCGGGTATGATCTCATGGAAGGTTGTAATCTGGTGCATCGCTAGTTTCTTCGCTTGGGTAGGAGTGGGTGCCACAATCCATGCAAATGGCTCCTTCTCCTGTTTTTGGACATCCGTGATTTCAAACTCAAGGTTACGGGTAAAGCCATTAAGAACCACATTATGAAACAAGGTGTGTGCAGGAATACCACATAAGTTGTCGCTCTTGATGTTGACGGATAGACCTTGACGTGCCACTGCATGCCAAGTTTTGCAAACATTTTCTAACGACATCGGTCCCATGGGATCAAGTTGCAACATGAAATAGCGTGTACCTTTGAGTAGAGAGATGGCATCGATTGCTGGGTTGAGAAGGTGCAACTTGATTAATCCTGAGAAAACATGTTTTTGGCCTTCTTTTTTCACCCCTTTGCAATGGATGGCAAGGAAAACCCAAAAGATTAGTACCAAGGGGAATGTCCATCTTGGCGAGTCTATCCCTGGCAAGCCTTTTGACATCATCGTGAAACAATGGGAACTTAGGTAGTTCGAACAAGATGGCCACATGGAAGTCGTATGATAGGCCAGTTTTTGGGTTTGTGGGAATATCGAATGAGAGTTGTGTGAGGTTATAATGTTGCCCCTCAACACCATCTTCTCTTGCCTTGGGATATAGCATTTGAGGGATTCTGGGATATGATATTATGGCACTCATGGCTTCCTCAGCCTCTGATTTGGGTACTCCTCTAATCATCATATCAGATATGCTCTCACCACTAAATAGTGGGTCCAGGTTTGCGTCCTTCGCAAGCTTCTCCATGTTGGGGAAGCCTAGCCAGAAGTGGAATGTGGATTGGTCTGAGGTGCTATGGCTGGGATTTGGGTCTGGGATGCTACCTCTTTGTTTCTTTGTAGGGTATTGGACTTCTAGGAGGTCAAGGGTGGGGGTTTTGTCCTTGCAAGTCATTTTGGAGTTGGCTTCTCCATTTTCTATGTCCATGGCTTCGGTGGTAGTGCGAGGCTCCTTCTGGAGTTGTTCCATAGTGTTCCAAGGTTCCTTGGAGGGGGGTTGATTTGTGTGGTCAGGAGATAGAGGGAGAGAGGTAGTACTCTTACGCCTGTGGTTTGTTGTGGGGAAAGTAATAGGGGCGTCCTCTTGGTCGTCTGAGAGATGAATTGAGGACTCTATCTGTTGATGATGAGGTGGGGTGGGATTAACTACCAATGCCTTCTTCTTCCTACCTCGTGGTTTGGGGGTAAGGTCCCGTTTCAACGATGGGGTTGCCAATTTTTTCGAAGCCAATGGTCTTGTCTTGGCGGGTGTGGCTTCTATTCTAGAGGTGTTGGTAGTTTTGTTTTGCCTTGGGCGGAGGTTGTTTTTGGGGTGTTCTTGGAGCTCGACGCTATTGGTCCTTCTATGTGCGTCTACGCCACTATCTTTTTTCGTAATAGTTTTACGAGGGGTAGATTGGCACCGTCCACCAGTACTCATGCGGTTTTTCCGGGTTCTATTGGTATTGGTGGTGGAGAGGGTTGGATAGAGGGTAAGAGAGGTTATGGAGAGAGTGATGAGGTTTGAGGTATAAGTAGAGTACGTTGTGGAGTGGAGGGAGAAGGTCCTTTGGGGGAGAGGAGGGGGGTAGTAGAGGAAGGGGGAGGTCGCAAATGGAGAGGAAAGTTGTAATTGGGGAGAGGGGGGGTTACAAGGAGAAAGAAGGATTTTAGTGGGAGTTAGTAAGAGGAGAGGAGGGTCGTAGTGGGTTGAGGAGGGGGGGTTGTAGGGGAGGGGGGTCTCAAAGAGGGGGGTCGGTAGGGGAGGGGGGGTCGCAGGCACAATTTGTAGGGTTGCTGAGGGCGGGCGGTCGCTAACGAGGAGCTGAGGAGGGTCGCAATCGGGAGTGCAGGGTCGCTGGCTTGGTCTCGAGTACTCAAGGGGGTCGCAGCCGGGAGCACAGGGTCGCAGGGGGTCGCAGCCGGGAGCACAGGGTCGTAGGGGGTCAGGAGTACAGAGTAGTACTTGTAGGTCGGTAGGAGAGGGGGTCTCAGAGCGGGAAGGTCGGTACGGGAGGGGGTCGCAGAGAGGAAAGGTCGTTAGTTCCTGTGTGTATAGACGGGAGACTCCGTAGAGCCGTTGTGCGCGACGTCCGTTGCGAACTTGCCTCTCTCGCCTGTCTCCAGTCTGCCAGCTCCAGGGGTGTAACCTAGTGAGGGTTTGGGGGGATACGATGCCTACAGCGCTCCTGATGCAGGGGGGGTGCGTTCCAGTGAGGGGGGATTGGGTTAAGTGTTCAGGGAGACGTGATCGTTGTAATGCTAGATGGGTCGGGTTGTAGTGGGAGTGTGGGGTTGAGGTTATCGTAAAGTGCTTGATCTCTGGGGTGGAGGGCCTGTGTGAGTGCTGCAGCTCCGGGTGGGTCGGGTGGTGGGGGTATGAGAAGGAGTCCAGGTAGTGAGGGAGCTTCCTTGGTTTAGAGGATTGGGCTGTGAGTGCGGGTCTGGGATTTTTGAGGTGAGGGGAGCTGTGGGAATCAAGCGCGGGGGGGGGGAGGGTTGATAGACAGGGAGAGAGAGGGGATGGTGGGAGAGGGAGGTGAGGGGGATGTGAGGGAGAGAGAGGGGGGGCAGGGACGTGGGGTATTGCTTCCAGGGGTCAGGCGAGGAGGAAGAACGGCTGTAGACAGGGAGGGAGAGGGTGATGTGGAGGAGAGAGAGGGGGGGTGGAGGAGTGGGATACCTGTTGCAGAGAGGTTGTAGAGCTGGGGAGGGGGTGGTGAGAAAGAGTGGAGGGTTTACAGATCTACATACCTTAGTTTTTGTCCGTATTCTTGTTTTTTCGTGCTGGAGATGTGTTCGTTGATGTGCTGTTGTTATTTGGCTGCAGTTCCTTTGTCGTTGGCTGCCTCCCAGTCTCTTCTCTCTGTTGATGCTGATATGCGGTGTTGTGATAATAGCGCAGATCTGTTGTGGGTGCGCGCGATGTGATTTCGAGTTGTGATAACGCGTCTCCAATCTCACGTGAATGTGAAGATGTATGTCCTCGTACTGGATCAGCGTCTTGCAGGGTGTGTTGGTGTCGTGGTTGGCTCCACTCGTTTGCAGTTTAGTTCTGCAGAGATTTTGCCAGCGCTGCCGCGTGTGGCGTGCATATACATACGACCTACTTATGTGCTTAGGGGTTAGAGGGTTAGTGTCATGGTGCTGGTGTGTAGTATTGTGACTAGCGTGTGTGAGATCTAAGGTGCTGCAATTAGTGTTTGTGAGATCTGAAGCTAAAACGTGTATGGAAATAATTGAAGCAAATGTGAAACATGAAGCAAGTAAAACAGAGTATGTAATACAATTAATTGCATAAGAGGTAACCTGGATGTGCGTGTTGACGTCGCTCTTGAGCTCGGGGGGGCTGATTCGTGGATCTATGCTGGGTGTTGCGATGCCTGGGTTGGGGGGACGCAAGGGACTTAACAGGGGGTCTCCGCAGATCGGGACTACTCTCAGATCCTTGGTCTAACTAGCGCTCTTAGATGCAGGAGAAGAAAGATCTAAGTGTCCAACACACGTTTCCCAAGCTTTCAGAACAACCCACTACAAATCTCTCTACAAAACATCTAGATCGGTAGTGCTAACCTCGGATCTGAAAGTTTTGAGCCATTCCAACACTCTCTACTTCCTGAGCTCACTCCTTCCCTCAAAAACTAGTGCAAACAGGGGCTCGTCCACATGGTCCAGCACTCCTTGTGGCCCGTAGCACTTGTTTTGAGACTAAGTCCCTACGCCCTCCTCACCAGAATTTACGGAGCACTCTCTCCTGTCATCTCCTCCAATATTGCTACAATATACTACGGCTACACCTTCCAGTCCCTTTGACATAATATAAATGTGAGATTTTCAAATCTTGCAAGTAATATTATTTCCATTCACATTGTTGGAAAACATTTTTTTCTCTTTAGTGAAATGTAGAACTTAACTTAAATCATACATTTTTATTTTTTTTTCACACAATGTCACACATTGTCAGGCAAAGTACCAAAAATACTTCCTATTTTCCACATTAAACTTAGAGATCTTCATAATTTTTACTTTTTATATTTTTACTACAAGATGTGTTGAAAACCTTCTTATTTACCATTTTTATTCTCATTCTAAAACATACCAAGCTCAAAAATAAACAAAACGTGCATTGTCAAATTTTGAGCCTCCGTTCCTTCCACAATTTTTTGAATATAATGCATCCCTTTGCTACCTCTAAAACTTGGTGCACAAGGAACTAATATCACACTTGACATGGTGGTAACGAATTTAGACCTTGTGTAGTACAAAAATTTTACACCAAGTGAAGTCAAAGTTTGCTAATCCACTCAATGCACAAAAGAAAGTGAAGCATTTCTCCTACTTCAAACACTAGAAATTTTCAATCCGTGCCGTTAATTTTTTTGAAATTTTGTGGGTATATAATCCAATAAGTCCTAATTAAGATGTTACGATTAAAACTAGAAATAGAAGTTTGTGTTTCCTTCATTACTCATTGCACTAGAATCAACAATTGTAAAGTATTTTTGTGTGAAATTGGCAATGAGATTCAACAGTTATTTACTTTAATAGACAAGATGAGCTTCCTCGGAGATAGGTATGCAGAGGCTTTGAACAAGTGAAATTGTGGCCTGGTTCTTGTCAGTCACAATTCGAGGGTAATCAACCAATTGCTCAAATAAAACTAAGTGTGCGAGAAGGAAATGATCACAAGATGGAACGGTAACATCATGGACTTCAAGCAACACCTTAAAAAGACCACAAGCTTATACTATCATCTCTCAAGTTTACAACAACCTCCTTGGTTCTGCTTGTTATAATGGGCGGCTGCTATAATGGAAGGGGTGGGTGAAGGTTGTAATGAGTGAGTATTGGATGAATGGAGATGGCTAAGGTTGGATGACCTATCACCACCACAAACCCCAGAGCCAACAGTCTTATGTGGGCCAAAACCACCAGCCGCCCACTCCATTTCCGAAATTTAAGGAAGTCAGTTATGATTGGGTGTCAGTTTATAATTGGTTCAAAGCTCTCGGTTTTTAGTCTCTTGCACAAGTGGTCATTAGCACAACTTACTATGGAAGTAGAGAGTTTTGTATGTCGAGAATGAGTCACGGCTTACTATCCACTTTGAAAATTTGTAGCAATTTCAATATGAAGAAATAAATGGTCACGACAAGTGCAATATTCATGAAATCCTATTTTGAATTCCCAAAAAATTCTTACCACGTATACAAACGCTATAAATAGGTCAACAAGCTTAAGTTGGTGGTTATAGGTCATCCAACCTTACTTCAGTTTGGTGGGAGTATTGACAAGTTGGAAGTGCACGAAAAGCAAAGTCTAGGGAAGGGAGTTAATAATGATAAATGCGCATGTAAAAGCAAATGGTTGTTTATATAATGAACAAAAATTATCAGTGTGTGTAAAGGAAGAGGAAGCGGACTAAGGTAAGCCCCCCCATAACCAACAAAAACCCATAGCCAACGCCTATAAAATTGGGGTATATCCAACCCTCTTTCACCCCATTTCCACCAACTGAGCGCCAAATGGAGGTTTGCTATTAGTCAAGACCCTTACTTTTGGTCGTTGGTTATGGGGGGTACCTACTGCTGGCCACCCACTAAACATGGCTGCACACTTGAAAATTCATAACTAGTTCATTTTTCATTGAAAAAATATGAAATCACTTGGGTTGGAATTGTAATTCTATTGGCTATCACTAAAAAATAATAGTGTAATTATCTCCTCTCTCCATATATGCACATTCCTTAACTTGTCGGTTTTAGGGGGCTTACCTTAATGCAGTGGTGGAGGAGGTGCAGGTTTCCTATGTTGACGGTGGCTGGAAAATTGAGACTTGGGTTTTGCTGAGAAGGCAAGGTGCTCGCTAGTTCTTGCCCTTTTCTGAATTGGGCGAATTTAGGGTTTGAGGTGATGATTGTTTTATGTAGCCACATGGTTGTCGCTGCGGATGACAATATCCTAGTTTCCATTCTCTTAAGCATGTTGACAATTGATTTAATGCCATTCAAATCAAAGTTCTTTGGCCCACTTGTTAAGGATTGTTAGATTTGAATAGTGTTTTGTGTGGGTGTGATGGTATACAGATAATGGAAGTAGCCGGTATGCAAATTCTTGTGGGTTTAACCCATAAAGGACGGAGCTATGACCGTGGCATCAATCCTAATTTTCATTCTAATTTGTGCTCTAATTCTTCATCAAATATAAGTGGAAATATTTTTATTTCATTTTTCAGAGATGACACCACATGTTTTGTTCATGTCACAATAAACACACGATTTTTTTGTGAAAAATCAAATTATTGTGGTTTTCTGAAGAAAAATTGAAGAATATTCATATCATATACAAATTTTGCAAAAAAAATATGATAACTTCATTGAAGGTGTACATTATTGTATTAAAACTTGAGGTGGAGATGAAACTTCCGTGTTCAGCTTAAATTAGAAAATTGGTCATCCATGGTAATAGGCCCAAGGTTCAAATTGCAATAACCTACTCAATTGTATGTATTTTTCAAAATTTTAAATTTAATTGGAAACTAGCTTTGATAAAATTCATTTTGTTAGCTGGACTCAATTTCAAAAAATATAATTTTAATGACTCAAATTCTGATTTAGAGCTAAAGCTGGAAGTTTCTAAAATACACTATGTTGAGTTCCATGTCACAAACATTTTCTTGTTTAGAGAAAAAGTTGCACACTCTAAAAGGTTATCTACAATGCATGTGGTACATGCACTCATTGACAACACCTTCACAAAAACTTGGATGAAAGTAATGTTTCATCATCAAGTGGGAGCATTTTACATTCTTCCATCAACCACATTTTGGTCGCCCCGACGTTTAAAGGTTAAGCAACATTTAGAGCAGAAGTGGCATGTTGTTGAAGAAAGATCCCAGGGACGTGCGGGTTCAAGTGAAGTAGAGGATGGCCCGAGGCTTACTCACAAGTTGTTGAAGGTACTTCAGAAAAATTGGTGAAAATTTGGACTAACCATGAGAAACCATTTTTCTAGAGATGGCTCTTTGTCTAGGAAGTTGTTCAAGTGACCTAGCTCATGAAACTACCAACCAAATTTATGAGTATTCTCCAATGTCCTTTGATAATAGGTCATGCATGATTGCATTAAGCTTTTGAGGAGTGTGGGACGGAAGTTTTTTCTTGTGACTAGGTGAGGCAAGTTAACCATTCAGTGGGGTCTGATTCTGTTCTCTTGCGGAGTCGTTATGAAACATTTGGGATTCATTTGAAAAGTTATGGCATGCAAAGTAGGGAGTAAAAAACTAGCATCACAAGCAAATTTTGAATGTACCGCCGATGATGGAAGTTGTTCGTGGGGCAATGTTCAACATATTACATGTACAATTTGCAGTACTCATTCTTGTGGCAGTATTACCGTGATGCATGAATAATTTGTCAGATCAAGCCACGCATAGTTTTATGTGAATTTTATCTTGTTCTGCTGGATTTCAAGCTTTTCTTATGGTCTCTGGGTGAATGCTTATGGTCTCTGGGTGGATGCTTATGGTCTCTGGGTGGATGCTTATGGTCTCTGAGTGGATGCTTATGGTCTCTGGGTGGATGCTTAGCCAACCTTCCACTTGGTCGATGGTTGGTCCTTTCATATGATCTAAGATAGGTTGGGATTGCGGCACTTTAAAGGGATTGTGAAGCAAAATGGGTCTTTTTATAATTTGTGCAATTTTGCAACTGAAGTTGGATGTGCTATCTGATGAATGGAGAATTCATTATTTTGCTTGATAAGAATTGAATTTTGCTGCACCGTGCAAAATATCCATTCATAATTAAAAAATTTCTTCACAAGTTATTCTCAAAATCTATTACCATTATTCTCAAAATTCATAGTTGAATTACTAGAGAGAATTCCCATTATCTCTAGAAACAAAGGTCTCCTTGAACAATCTACATCCCAACATCTCTTCAGTAACTCCTTTATCGAACTATCTACATATTTTGGAATTCTAGGATGTTCTCCATGGATTATTAGGTCAAAATCATCTCTCTAATAACCTTCAAAAGGAAGTTTTCCTGTCAAGACCTCATCATAGCATGTCATGCCATAGATGTACACATCTGCTTCTTTTTAGAACACCTTTGAATCCTTGCTTGGAACCTTACTTTTGATAGCATGTAAAGCCTCTCGTGCCATGTAAGATCCACTTCCAACTACTCCAATGGAACACTCAAAGTCCGCCACATAATATGCTCGTCTATCTCCAACCACTTCACGAATCAGCACATTCGATGCTTTGAGGTTCCTATGAAGGATGTTATGGTTGTGCAACCAATACATCCCTAGTGCAATTAAAAACATGATCTTTTCACCTTCATCTTTAGAAAATGGTCCAAGGTCATTTTCAGTGTCCAACATAGCACGATCAACCCCGCTTTGCAAATCTTCATGTTCTTTCTTCATTAGAGAGGCAAACTTTCCATCTTTTAACAAACATCCATATGAGGTTGGGGTTGAAGGACCCTGGATGAAGACACTGTAGACGATCTTCCTATGGTCTTCATGTCTCATCTCTTATCAATTTCTTGTGTGAGATGTAACATGAGTTATTCGTGAGCGGTGTACTTCCAATTCTATTTAACTTATGTAGCAACATATATATCTTCTATACATAATTGTTTCAAATTACTTTTAGGGTCTCTAATATTATTGAATTTTTCAGTCATTTCTATCACATGGCTTCCAAAAACATCAATAGGATGATTTATAATATTTGTTCAATCTTCTATATGGAGCGTATACTCATGTCTTTTTAAATCAATTCAATAGAATAATAATTCCATTGTAAGTATTCAATATTCCATTGAAAATAGTGATTGACATGTGGCTCTAAGGTTATATATTTCGAAAATGGATCAAATCTTTTGTATCATCTCCAAACAATTATGCAAATGAAAATTACAATCTTGAACATAGTAGATATTAGAGTTTTCCTGAAAGTGCTTCCTGAATAGGCAAGTCAGGAGGAATATGGTGCCAGAGAGTATCAGATGTATAAACGGAAAGAAAGAGAGCATGAGGGAATTTCATATCGCCTTTTTTTGCATCAATGAAATGCTTTGCAATCAATGTTCTCAGGCCCTACCCCATGCAAGCTAAAGCTCCTCCATAGTACCCTAAGTTCTCACAGGGTTGACCAATAGTTCCTCCAAACCTTTTCCAAGATAAGACACCATGTGCTTGTGGTCCCGGTTACTAACATAAGACCCTAAGATTTGGGGTACCTATCTAATGTATTTTGGTGACTTTTAGGAAAACTCTAATAGAGTTATTTGTAAAGGGAACTCTAATAGCATATGTATATCCCACATGGCATAGGACACGTAGTTTAAAATTTTGATTTCCCCTTTTGTGCATTTGATTTCTACTATTGATGAATAAAAATTAACTTTTTTCTAAAATACCCCCTAGGGTTCCTTCTCCCATTTTATAACAATGGTGAAAGTCTTGTGTAATACTAAGTCCACCTTTGATTTTAAATTCTTGAATAAAATCCCACCAATAAACTTGAAAGAATAAAAGGCATTACAAATCTTTGGAATTATTCATAAGCAAAGATAAAACAAAGCTTTTATTTGAAAAGTATCAAAAAATTTAACTACATCTTAAATTACATTAGCCAAACTCTAGTTGGAAATTTTGAGAACATATACATCTAGAGTTTCAATGGAATTGCAATATTTTAAAATTCACAATCTCATTTCAAACTTAAGCAAATAAATTGATTTCTTTGTTTCTATTTGGGACAAAAATAAAACAAACCACCACTAATTTTAAGCTCTAAAACTTTGAACAACCATAAATATGCAAGCAATTTAAAGGAATTATTTTGGTCAAACTACCTTGCATACAAAATAACATCAACTAATTCTAGATAAAAATAAAAAATAAAAAAAATAAAAAAATAAATATATATATATATATATATATATATATATATATATATATATATATATATAAATAGCTTAGGAAAAAGAGGGTTTGTTGCAAAAACATGTGTCTCAAATGCAAACAATTTAAAGTTGAACTGACACAAAATATTCAATTATTCCCATATCCATAAACTTTGTCATTTTTATTGATGATACAAATTAATACTTGTATACTTCAATCAAGCCACAGTTTTCAATTATTAAATTTTTGTAAATAAATGCAATTATTTTAAACCTAGAATGTGAACCAAGGCTCAATGAGAAAACATGTAATTCATGAACGCTTTTACATACAAATGGTAAGGAGAAGGTCTACCCTCAAGGGAGGGGAGTAGTTCCATATTACTAAACCATGTCCGGTGGACACTGACTTAGTGATGGAACAAACAAACACTTTATTCAAGCGGCCTCTTTCGAGACCGGAATTTGTCTTCTTGGTAAAGATAGGTAGGTAGGTGGAGGAAGTTCAAGGGTTCATTTGACTCCAAAGATATTTTACATGGAACCAAATGCTACATACAAGGACCAATTGGATATCCATATAAAATTTTGTTGCCCAAAAGGGGTCTTACATGATTCATGTGGGTAAAAAATGAGCTTTATTATAACCAATGATTGCAAGATTTTTAGTAACTATCTTTGGAAGGTTCTACCAACCATAAAGTTGCTTCAAACTAATTGGTTGGTAGAACTAAATTTGAGTGCCATACGGATATCTTTAAGATACATTCTTGCTAGAAGAAGCCTACCGTAAAACACTAGAGTCAATGCTTGAGCATTTAACCAATTTAAACAAAAATTAATAGACTTACTAAAAATAGAAATTCTAATGAAAGTAAGAATATATACGAAGCTGATTGAAATAAATATCAAAATATTTTTTCTGTATACTGGTACGTATTTGTATAAATATCTGTATACTGGTATGTATATAGATACATATACAGATATGTATAATGCTGCGTATACTAATACAAATACTGATATTTACACTAATACAAATACCAATTTGAATACTAGTATGTATACTAGTATGAATTATAACACGAATACTAACAAGGATACTGATACAAACACCGAGACAAAAACCGAGGCATATACTAATACGAACATACGAATAAATACTAATATAAAATCAAATAAAAATACATATACACACACAAAGACAACAACACACCATCAACGTAACACATACAAAGAAGAACGCCGGTCTCCGAAGAAGGCCGGAGTGAATCGTAACACACACATATATATACACACATACAAAAACAAATACATACAATCAAAAAAACACCAAAGTCACATACAAAAACAAAAAAACTTTAAACAAAACAAAAAATCCATCTACTACAAACTATTAATATTAATCGGAGGAGACATAGAGACTAACCCAAGACCTATGCCGAACGTATTAAAAAGACACCCCACTTCACACAAAAAGAATGCCAAAACATATTTCATACCAAATACCATAAAACTACAACCCGAATATAAACAGATCGCCCAAAAATTTGCCCCCCTTTTCAAAACCACAGATATATTACATCAACAACATAATAACGCATACCCACATATTGCCACATATATAAACCAACACAACAAATATCCTCCATCCTACATTCTATATGCCCTAGCCATCACTATACACCCCAACATAGACCTCTGCAATCAACTCCTAAACACACAAAATCAAACCATAACCCAATGGACCAATACACTCCTTCACACTCTACATAATCTACAAAACCCCCCCCGAAAGACACATTAGTACCCCACATCCTCACACAACATTTCTTGAATCCAACTTAAACATCATAACCCACAACACATCGATAAACAAAGAACTATATGACTTTATACACAACCAAAATACACCCCCAACAAATGACATGGTAAAACAAAGATTTCCCTACCTCCCTAATACTATCATAAACGAGGCACTAAAATGCCTAAACCCCCTCCCGGAATACACTCATCCACCCCCACCACAAAACCATTACCCACATACGAACAAAAACAACAACACAAGCATAATTATATGGAATATGGAATGCCTCATCCCTAAACACTGCGCTCCCAAACCTACAAAACATAATTATACACACTAACACACCACCGGCACTCATAGTCATACAAGAAACAAAAATAACGACCACAAAATCCACAAAATACATACAAAGACTATTTCCCGACTACAAACTTATTTTCAATAATACACATGCCCTAACACGATGCATACAACAAAGAAGACCATATACACCGGGCCGAGGGGACCTCCTCACCCTCATACACAAAAATTACGCCTTTCCAGGCAATGTTAAAAAAATCCCCACCCCAATGAACATATCCCCATACCTCCAAATTATAAAAATCTCCAATCACCCATTACAATCATGGCTAATCCACCACATATACATGCCATCCCACCCCGAAGACATTAGACTCACCAAGGACATCAAAACTAACATCACCACCCATGTCACCAACAATCTCAACCACAACCACATCTTATGTGGTGACTTCAATAGAGACGTTGCCCTCATAGGTAGACAAAACGGAAACCAACACACACCACCACAAATAATAGATCTACAATGGAAACAATTTACTGAAAATCTAAACTTCAATTATATTCCCACAAACACTACATACTTTAGACAAGGAGGATACAACTATAACAACTGGAGCCTAATTGATGGATTCTACATCCGTGCAACTAACCATACCACATTTACTTCTACAACAGACAATAACATTCAACTGAACTCTGATCACTCACCTATACAACTCCACATCCCAAACAACACATTTATAAACCGTACACCAACCAACACAAACAATGATCACATACGTATCCTCAACCCCATCCCACAAAACAACATAGAATTATTCAACACAAAATTCTTTGAGGAAAACTCACTACGCATTGACTCCCTAATAAACGAATTGGAATTTAATAACCATCTTTCCCAAACACAATGGCAAGAAGCCTGTCACACCCTAGATACACTCATCAACAACATATCCAATACAATTGAACAAACTTGCAAAGCCCAACCCATACCACAAATGACAAATCGAACATCACAACAAGGTGGATATTTACCCCGGAAACTATCGAAAACATGGAAACAACATCTAGCCATTTACCACACCATACGGAAAACCATAAGAATCGTAAATAACAACCCCCAATGGCGAAACTACCCTATTCTCAACGAACTCCAAAACCTTCAACACACACAAATCCCTCATCCACTTAGGAAGCTAATCTTAGGAGACAACAACATGCCAGCTTGGGCCCTCACATCTTTGAACAGTTGAAAATCTGTTTGCTCTACATGAGCAACGTCGTTCCCCTCCTGTTGTCAGCAACTTCATTGCAGCGTGTCAACAGCATCTTCACTGCTCCGCATTTGCGTCAACTTGAACCATTGGTAGCAGGTACCCATCGCGACTTGACTCTTCTCCGACTAGCAAGCCAAGCACGATGTTTCTCGCGTGCACTTGATGAAAGAGTAACTTCGCCCCTAGCATCTGATTGCACCTTCTCAGCTGTTGTTTGAATATCTGCTTCAGCAACAACTTTTGAATCAGAGTGTCGGTGTTGTATAACCCGATACCACCACTGAAATGTCTGCACGATGGCGGAGTGTCTCTTGTCTGTACCACCGTGTTGAGTATGTGAAGTGAACCCTTTTTTGGTAGCGTAATGAGTTTTTTCCATTCCCTGAGTTGACCAAATGGCCAAACTACCGTATGTTGATACAAACCAGGATGAGTGCTTGACAATTACATGCTGCATGCCACGTGCCACAATAAATTCACACGATTAGTATTACCATGAATTGAGATAGGGACCTGGAAACAAACCTCCCTCAACTAAAAAGCGACTCATTTTTGTAACATATACAAGGCCAAGGAAGTTACTGAGACTAAATTTCAGAGGTCTAGGGCCCATTGGATGTTACCACATAGTGTGTAACCGCTCCTTCTCCAAAAGCCTTCAGATAAGCACTTTAAATCAAACACTTTTGATTCCTGAAAAAAAGTAGTGGTGACCACTATCCTAAATCTTCTATTTCCACTACAAGCACATAGACAAACTCAGTTTGAGGTAGTAGACAACTAGTATTAAACAATTAGCATAGCTTTGTTGAGGGTGGTAGGGTGGATTCATTGTCAAGACCTACTGCAATTAACTAAGAATTGGAGGAAAGTTGTCTATGTACAAAGTATCACGGAGTACCCTCTGCTGATAAACTGATGGGAGGATGATGTACAAAGCATAAGGTGGTATCAAGTGCTTTAAACAGAAAACATCTCTTAATTACTAAGTTAGTGTTTAATTACTAAGTTAGTGTTCCAGGTCTCACAAACAAGCCCAATCCAAGGTAGTAAATATTAATGGTGGTAAAGTTTTAGGAGGTAATGCACACATTGACTGTGATAGTTATACTAAAAAAAATCTCTACTAATGGTGTTCATAGTATATAACATTCTAGATCCAGTGCTAGGGTGGCCCTCCCATTTTGGAATCAAACATAACAAATGATTTCAATTTTTTTAAGAATCATTAGAACCACTAAACAATGGTTAAAGAAAATGAAGGAAGTGGACATCAAAGAGAAAAACAAGATGCGTGTCACTAATGGATGCGCATGGCTCATTAAAGAAGGAATTAACTACTGTTGAGCTCAACAATGATTCCAAAAATCCAAAACGCCACTTTGGCATTTCTTCTAAAATGTTATGTAGCATACTATAAGTAATCAACAAATCCACTTGAAAATTTTCAAAATATTAAGGTTTAGAAATTAAGGGTGTAGGAAAATATTTTCCAGAAAATTACATACTTTTTTTTAAAAGAAAAGTCAAGGGAAAGGATTCTTTATGATAAATGGTAGAAGACAGGTTTGTTTTCCTCCTTTTCCCTTTTCATGTTTTTCCTTTTTTTGCCTTCTCTCTCTTCTTCTTCCTCTTGTACAAATTCTTATTATCTTTTTTTCTTCTTTTGTTTAAAATTGATTTATTATACTCTCATTCCTTCCATTTCTCCTCTCAATATTTAATTATTTAATTATTTAATTAATTATTTCACATACTCTTTCTCCTTCCCTTTTGTATTGGTTTTTTTTCAAATATAATTTTTTAGTCTGTATCTAATATTTATTCTTCTTCCTTCACTCGCTCTTCCTTCAGTATTGTTTTCTTTCAATGCTTCTCAAGTTCCACCTAAATATTTTGAATGCATCACCCTCTCCCGTCTAAAGAAATTTTAATTCAAAGAGGAAAAAAGAACATTTTTTTTTTCCATCTTTGACCATAGGATCTTATTTTAGATTTTATAAGAATAAGCAATATTTTTTTCAAATTTTCTCATTGTATGGATTGGAAGATTATAGTATTTGGGGTAAAAAACATAGTGATTTTAGGACCTTATAGCACAGTTTATTTCTTCTCTAGAAAATCAAATTTTCATTTTTTTAATAGATTTTGATTATACGAAAATAGACCAAAAAAGGCTATACTTTTCTAAAATTTTAGATGTAACAAAAGTGTGAAACATGAACCTTTTTTTTTCCTACTCTTTGTACTGGAATGGGCAAAGTTTGAAGTATTTCAAAATAGTCTTGTAAATAAAAGGAATTCTAAACTTAATTGATTTGCATTTTATTTTTTTGGAAATTTATGGTCTTGAAAATAAAAATCCAAATGGTAAAAAGAAAGTTTCATACTTCTTCTTAAAGTGGAAAAAATTAGAAGTACAAAAAAGAAAAATCTCTTTCTTTTATATGGCAAAGGAGAATTGTTTTTTGTACATTGCCTGGTAGGGTGTGAAAACATTAATTCTTTTTTATATAAGGTATTTATTTCAAAAAGTTGTTTTTTTTTTTACCTTTTTTTTGCGCAAAAAAATCAAGTAGTATAAGATTAGCTTCTTGTACAAAAATTCTCATAGATAATGTCGTGGTTTAGCTATGCTGCCTAAACTATCCGCTAAGTAGGAATTTTTAATTGGGCAACATAATTAATTATTTTTCCAATGTTTGAATGATAAAAGACTTAAATCCTCACAATGCTAAGACATTTCCATATCTTCAACAAAAAAAAATTAACAAAATAAACATAAAATTGACATCATAAGAACCTGCCTAAATTTTCAAAGAACCCATTTGGAACAATTGTCTTCTAGGGGTTAACATGAATTAAATTATGGACTAAACTCCTAGACATAAATAGCATGATGATGCAAATAACATAAATGCATTGGCATTGTTATATTGACCCCATAAGAGCTTAGAGTCCCAAGGTGGGGTACTACAAATTTTGAGCAAGTTTCTATAATTATAGTTGTCTTATTTACCACGGGACCTTGATTTATCTATTGGATCATGTGATGGTTCCCATACTAATTGTGGTAACAATTGACATGACACAAAATTAACCCCTATAGGCCCAAGCTATTTTAGAGGAATCTCTACTTTGTTGATTAAAAACCACCAAGATGAACTTATTGAAAATCTAACCGTAGGATCTTCTAAACTTATACAAGATGATGTGGTCAAATTTTTGTGAATTTTGACCGTAGAGATTGAAAGATAATTGCAGTTAAAGTATACACTTTTGTACCTTGTGGGTACACTTGGGCCTTTAGGGGTTAACAAACGTAGCATCCCTCACACTTTTTCTAGTTCCAAAATTACCGTGCATTTTTGTTAGAATTAGATTTGTATATCAAAAGTTATGATCAATTATCATAATATGTAGATCAATAGTGATTTTTTGAAGCCAACTACACTGAATTGATGTTTAGTGTTGGCACACTATATTATTTACAAATGCTATAAATTATTATTCTTGATGAATATTTTTACCACCCATATCGACAATAATCACCCTCTTTGACTCATATTGAGAGTTGTACTCTTAGTAAAAATCTTTCTCAAAAGTAAAAAATTATAGCGCTTTCAAATCATAAAGTACCACTACACTAAACACCAAATTTAGTGAAGTGCTAGGTAAGGTATCCAAAGAACTTCATAAAAATTAGAGATTTTGGTCTTTTCCATTTTTATTTTTTAAAACTTAGAAGGTAGCATAAATCTTTGTTTTAATTGTCTAGTTTTGCATTTAATGAAGTATTTAGTTCAGAAGAAAGCAAAATGGATTTTGGAAAATTTTGAACCTTTGGTCTTTGCATAATTTTTTGAAAAATGCTAGACCCTTCCGTTAACTTTGAAAATTGGTGTACAAGGAACTAACATCATGATCACCGTAATGATATAAAATTTAGACCATGCATATTTCAAAAAATTGACACCAATCAATGTCAAAGTTAGTCGATCCTCTTAATGTAACGCATGATAGAAAAAAACTTTTTTCTTCACTTCAAACTATTGTCTTCCAATCTATGTGGTCAACTTTCATGGAAATGTAAGAGGTGGTCAACTTTCATGGAAATGTAAGAGGTGGTCAACTTTCATGGAAATGTAAGAGGTGGTCAACTTTTATGGAAATGTAAGAGGTGTTCATTTTTAAGTTCAAATCAAGATCCTACAATTGGAATACAAAATAAAGATTTTTGTGATTTTATTTATGCTCATTACACTGGAATGAGCAGTTTTGGAGTGTTTTGATGAGAAATAGCCATAGATTTTTAGGGGTTAATGCGGCTCACACTATATAAGATAATTTGTGTACTACTCAGCACTTCTAATACAAGCGATGGCAAAATTTCTTTGCTATGTTACTGTAATCCACACAACCTCAAGCATGTGGATCCTTCTTTCAAAGACTATAAAATAACCTTCACATAGCTACACTAAACACTGAATATAGTGTAGAGGGATTATTGATGTAGATCACTCACACTAATTTCCATCAAAGCATGTGCATGCCAAGTTTTGATTCGGTATTTCTTCTCAAGCAAGTGTGTGTCAGTCAACAATTGCATGTAAATTTTCAATTAGTGTAAGAGATTTCAAATAGTCTCGTCTACACTATATTCACGGAACGGTGTAGTGAATATGATGCCATTTGGTACTACCTGATGGGCATTAAAAAAGTAGTCTGCCCTTGCCCCCCCCTCCCAAAAAGAAATGCAGGCTGAAGAGCAAAATGAACTCCTTCCTGTTTCCAACGACACTCACTCACTCGTGACTATTAGTGCAACTTGCAACCACTGTTACTACTAACTAGGCTATTCGACGCATCTCATTCGAGTATGATCCTTTCCACATCGTTTTTAGCACCCTGCTTTTTGTAACCACTATTACTTACTATTCCACGCATCTCGTCCAAGTCTGATTCTTTCCACACCCTTTCTAGCACCCCCGCTTTGTCCTTTTCTCCGTGTTTGATAGGCACTAGCATGAAATGCCCAGATTACAGGAATTCTGCAGGACTTATATTTTTTGATCTACACAAGATTCTATTTTGCTACACAAGACTTTCCACCAGTCCTTAGTTTTAAGTAGTCGCTCGAGCTCTCAAGATTGTTTACGAACCTCTCAAGCCAGCCACATACACCTTGCCAAATGAACAAGACTCCATGGGCCTGAATAAAATATAGACAATAATGTTGTACCAAGTCGCTCTGCAGGTCAGTGCAGGTTAGAGCAAGTCAGATAAAAAACCATAAAGTTGGTTGTACATGGATATATTATATGATAAAGCTGTGATCGAAGTTATGATGGCTTTTGTAATCTAACCAGTAGGAATCATCGTCAGTACGCATTCCAACATCACTCTCCAGCAGGTGCCTAGGCTAATTGCATTTTTCGAGGCATGAAAAAGTACCAATTTAAATTCAAATCGACCCCTTATGGGACCATCCCTAGAGGCCCTCCTTTGAGCTCAAAAATC
The DNA here is from genome assembly GCA_963971425.1 of Bryoerythrophyllum caledonicum. Lineage (NCBI taxonomy): Eukaryota > Viridiplantae > Streptophyta > Bryopsida > Pottiales > Pottiaceae > Bryoerythrophyllum > Bryoerythrophyllum caledonicum. The sequence goes on along the minus strand of OZ020518.1, from coordinate 14,247,132 downwards.
CTCTAATGCCACCAAACATACCCAAGAAAACATTCGAAAAGCCATCTCCAAATACAGACAACTATATGAAACTAGCCCCAAGAAAATAAACAGAAGAATATTCAAAAATATGGAGTCCCCACCATTAGACTGCATCATCGACCAATATAACAATATACTAACTAGCCCAGAAGACATTGCAAACGAAATATTTTACCAACAAACAAAAAACAACACACCTACGGTAAACACATGCAACTATCAACCGGACCACCGCACTACATGCACATGCGCAGTACGACAATATCCATGGCATGACATAGATGGATTCACATTAGAAACAAGAGGAGACCCGGAAACCCCACTACACACATACTTTAAACAAGCTACATATGACACATGCCTACGTAACCTAGGAAATAACAAAGCCCCCGGACCGGACCGCATACCGAACTCTATCCTAAAAAATATGCCCCCAAGGTTCCACAAACTACTAAACCTCTTCTTCTCCCACTGCTACAAACAAAGACAAATTCCCGCTTCATGGAAAACAAGTGCAACGATCCTACTATACAAAAAAGGAGATCCATCCATGCTACCGAACCATAGACCCATTGCACTAGCCAATACCATCTATAAATTATTTACGAGCACATTCACATCAATACTATCATCATATGGCGAAAAACATAAAATACTGCATGATAGTCAAGAAGGATTCCGTGCAGAAAGAAGCACCGCTAGACAAATCCAAACAATAATAACACCATATTCGTTATTTTGGGAGATTTTTAACCTCCCAATTTAATGACAGTTTAGGTCGAGTCCACCTAAATTGTACCCACTGATTAGGTACTTCACCGAAACTCGACAAAACAACCAATCGCTGAAATATTCAAATGGCCATAACTTACTCATATTTTGTTCAAATTGGGCATATGAGGTGTTTTTTGACATCTACAGAAAAATTAGATTTCAAAAAACACCTCATATGCCCAATTTGGACAAAATTTGAGTAAGTTATGGCCATTTGAAATTTTCGACGATTGGTTGTTTTGTCCAGTTTCAGTGATGTACCTAATCTGTGGGTACAGTTTAGGTCGACTCGACCTAAACTGTATTTTCCCAAAATCATGGAATTTTCCCATTATAACGAATATGGTGTTTAATAGCCGCATTAGAAGATGCACGATTTACAAACCAAGACATATTTATATTGTATGTCGACTTTAAAAATGTCTTCTGCTCTATTGACCACGCTAGACTTTTAGCCATAATGATGGACCTTGGATACCCCAAAGACGCCACCGCACTAGTAGGAAATATATACTCAGAATCCTCAACTTCCTACATAGGAGAACACTTTGGTAAAACTAAACCCATAGCCATCCAAAGGGGAACAATACAAGGAGATATCCTAAGCCCATATTTATTTATTATATTCCTAGAACCACTACTTAGATGGCTAGATAGAGGCAACAATTGATACACAATTGGGACATCGCAAACCACCATCAACTCCATGGCATACGCGGACGACCTTGCGGCCACAACCAACAAAATCAACGTCATAAAAATACAACTTAACAAAATAGACAGGTACTGCAAATGGACAGGTATAGACGTAGGGGTCCCAAAATGTGCCGTCACTGGATGCCCAAATAAATAAAAAACAAACCCCACCGCATTCAAAGCCCTAATACAAACCTCTAACATTAATTACCGAAACCAACAAATACCCGTTCTACACCAAAATGAACCATACACATATCTAGGAATAAGTCTCGTCCCCTCCCTAAAATGGAAAACCCAAATTCATGCCACCACCACAAAATTAATCAAACAATGCAAAGAACTAGTAGCTTGTCCGGCCACTATGAAACAAAAAATAAAAATGATCGACACAGTTTTAAGACCGGGCGTGGCATACAGCTTCTACGCGGTACCATACTCAATGGCCGCCATAAAAAAACTGGACCAAGAAATAACTACCACACAAAAAACCGTATGTGGCATGCCAAAATGTATGTCTAACATAATTACCCAACTACCACACAACCTCTTTGGACTAGAAGCCTTGTCACTAAAAAACGCATACCTTAGATGCATAGGGGAACAACTCCAGAACGCTCTAAATGACAGTGGCAGACTTAGAAAAATATACAAAGGCCTAACACATCACATCCTCGTACAATATGGGGGGGCAGAAAACATACCTAGAATAAAAAAGACAAATTGTACAAGATCACCAATAACACGTACCTTCTTCTTACTAAAACACGTAGCAAAAGTCCACCTAAAAAGTGCTCTCCCCAACTTTCTTACAGAACCAACAACACTTGAAAAAGCCTGGACTCTTGAAACACAAAACCATAATACACTCAACACACAATTATCTCAAAAGTTATTACAAAAACTCCTAACAAAAAATATCTACGAACTAAAACAAATTTCCCTACCCAACGGAACACACATCATGAACAATGAAGAATTTAAAACCTACCACTTCACCCCATCAAAACTTATTCAAAGTGCCCTAAAAATTGCACGACAACTCTTTTGTCACCCAATATATCCCCCCCCACCCAACACACATATCAATACACATACATACTCTCATACAATTAGAGACCCATTCATCACTATAAACAATGACATCACCCCAAGAAATATCACCACACAACCGATCCACCCTCCCCACTCCCACCCACACCACCCCCACCCCCCAAACCACATCCTCAAAAATCCCACCACCTATCCCATTAACAACATCATACACCACTAATACAAGGAAAAAATAGATAAAAACCAAATAGAAAACAATTACACTAGATATCTATGCCAATGGACTCACAATAACCACACTTACAACAAATGGCTCCCCCAAAGAAACCTCTTCCCAAGACACAACCAAAACACCATCTCACATAACACAAATAAATTGACACAATATTATCAAAGAACTCAACACAAATTCTACACCGAAATTATCCAAGCTCACCACCCACAAAACCAACCCCAAGACACAAGGTCCATCACCCCACCCACAATAATCCCCCTACTAAACATCTACACAACGGAATGCAACCCCGAAAAAGACACTCTTACCTCATCTAACACAATAAAAATTGACAAAGACCAAGCACACTTATACGAAGAAGATGGAAGGCATCTTTTTACCATCCCAATCACTAGGCTCACATGGTTGTGGAACCAATACAATACTAAACTACAAACCCCTACAAACATTGAACCAACAACCCAACCGTTCGAAACCGAAGTCATTTGGCTATACCAAAGATACAAATATAGATTACCAAAAAATAACCCCCTTAAACTTACACAATATACACTACCCATACCTATACTCAATTCACTAATCTCCACATTCAACATCCAACACTCATATTTCTCCTCCCCCATCACATGCCCCACCAAACTCAACAAATTTTACTCCCCCTTTTAAAGAGATAAAATATTCGGATCACTAGGCAAAGTCTTTGACCACAAATGGAAAGGTAATGGTTTGGCCCACCCACACAATGAAGAAGAAACACAACAAGCTCTACATTGGGCCCGCCTCGCAGCCAAACATGACCCGAACCACACCTCCACCCTAATCATAACCCCAAACAAAAACTAGTATCAAAATCCTAACCCACACTCGGGCCCCTTTCCCGATACACACATCATCACACTATCTGAAGCGGATTCAATAACATATGAAGAACCCACCATCCCACTAGATGTAAACAAACCCATTGAATCATCCACTCTACAAATAATATGCATACACCACCAAAATCATACTCTAGGCACACAAGAACAACTAGAAGAACTCTCCTCCATAGCAAAGACTCTAAACGTACACCGGATACTCACAAAATTGGCCCCACCAACGCCAATGCAAACACCCGTCAACAGAAGCAAAAAATGGGCAAAACTACACTACAATAACAATACACTAAACTACACCTTAACACCCCCACCCCTCCCGGAGTATCAAACGAACACCCCACCTAAATTTAACCCCGAATATAGCTACTATACTGATGGCTCCTTTAAACCGCCAGAACAAATTAACCCGGGATCTTGGCGCAGAGAAAAAGCCGGTTATGGAATATACAACGCTACGAAAGAAATCAAACTAGCCAAAAGACTACATGGACTGCAAAATATCCTCAGAGCAGAACTAATGGCCATCCACAAAACACTAGAAATCGTCTCAACAAAATACAACAATGAACCGGTGCACATATTTACAGATTGCATTAACGCACTATATTTATTAAACACCCAAATAACACATCCTACCCTCCATAATAGTCACCCCGACCGAATCATACTAGAATCAATGGTCCAAATGATACTAAAAAGAGAACAAATCACAACCCTCCACAAAGTCCGAGTCCATGCTAATATTGATGGCAATGAACAAGCGGATAAACTTGCAAAAGAAGGAAGAGAAAAATCACATAAAAATGCCAAAGACCCACATGAACACGCCCATGCCACCCCTTACTATTTCCAAAAAGAAGATTGGCCCTCCAAAGATGACACCCCCGATAAAGGCCCGGTCAGATTCCTGAGCAAATACCTCAAAAAACAAGACCTACATAACAATCTTGACACAATCACAGACAACTTTCCTAACATAGAAAAGTGGACTAACAACAATGACATAGACAATGAACTCTCTACAAATTTTTGGAAAAACCCCATCATCACCGATTCACAAATAACATGCCTTATCAAATTCCGTACCAGTCAATACATGGGAAACGCCCGTAACAACTCTTCTTTGGAATAGAAAGATTTCCATCCATAACATGCCCCATATGCCCCTCAACGGACCCCGACACATGGCTTCATGTTCTACTCAAATGCCAAAACCACCACATACACTCCCTAATTGTTAAAAGACATAACAAAGCGGTATGGGAAGTGCAAAAACTAATCACCTCCTACAATAAATCGAGATGTTTTATACTAATGAACGCCGGCACTTTCAATAACAATCCACAAGAAAATACGGTCCCCCCGTGGCTACTCCCATGCTCATGTACGACCCAAAGATGTCATTGCAACGCTAGGGTCAAACCGGACATCCTTTGTGTCAAAGGTTTACCATACAATGACCCACCACCCGATAACGTCAACCAAGACTACACCATTCAATTCATTGAATTTACATATTGCAACGATAGATTTTCCCCGGAAACAATCCAAAACAAAATAGACAAATACCAACCCCTTATTGACGACATCATCGCCCTCGGATGGAATGTCGACCCCCTTATGGTAATGACATCCGGCGCTCGGGCCACCACCTTTATCCCGTCTATGAAAACTCTAGAAGACACCTTCAAGATACCCATTGAAACAATTAAAACATCCTTTAAAAACATTAACACCATAGCTATCCAACATGCCATGTCCATTCTTCTACATAAACGCAAAATCGAAAACAACCAAACCCTCCCCGATACACAGGACCCTCCCTAAATTCTCCCCCCGCCTTGATTTTCATGACTAGTTGGTTTTAAGGTTTTTGCCTACTTGCCTGGTTTGTGGTTAGTTCGTTGGCTAGTTGCTTGGTTTGTGATTCGTTGGTTGGTTGGTTGACTTGTGGTTCTTTGGTTTCTTGTTACATAGTGTCTACCCGAGAGAGAGGGAAGTAGTCCAGCTCACTAATTCCTTGTCTTGTGGGCATGGTCTTAGTAGTGGAACGAACAAACACTTTATTCACGCCGGCCTCCTTCGGAGACCGGCGTTCTTCTTCTTTTGACCCTTTATCTCTTCATGAGTGAGGTCCAACCCGAGAACTCACTGATACTAGTATTCTACCTATCTCTCCACAATTTACCAATCCCTTCTATCAACAATCAACTAAGCTCGTGTTGTCAACTATCTACGTATATCCATGAACCGTTTCTTATCTGCTTGTTCCTCGGGTAGTTGTGTGGTGCAATATTTATTAAATTTTTTGTTCTCATGCATGATAATACCTTGCAACTCAATCTCCTACCAAAAAGCAGATTACAAGCTCCTACCTACATTCAAGGAATTATTTGGACCTGGATGGGACTACAACATGTCAACGATGGGATTCATTCTAAAAACCTCATGATAAAAGCAACAGGCAATAAGTTCAGGACACACAGTAAATCAATCCCGAAGACATTCACCTCCAAAGGCAGAGCCGGCAGCTTGTGTGAGGATGCAATCCTCGACAAGAAGGATGTTTTGCTCGAAAATTCCTGCTTCGCTTCAGCCCAATGCTTGGAAGTTAACTTTTTGGTATGAAACGGATGGCCTATATAGAAACAAATACGTATTCGATAATATAGTCAATTCTTGAAATAAAAAGGCATCAAAACAGGGAGTTGAAGTTGATGTTTCACTTCAACATAGGTACATATAGGCGAACTGAGAGATGCTATAATTGACATGTACTCACCTTGCACAACACGATTGCTGTCTCCAATCTTGGGGTTCCAAACTTTGAAGCTTTTGTCTTCGAATTGTTTTGCCTGCATTACAACAAAATTATCAAATCACAAGACTCAGGGTCCAATCGTGGAACACGATATGGATGATAGAGAATGCAAACAACAACAAGGCATGATGACCTACCGTCCGGGGTGAAATCACTACATGTTACAGCACCGCAATGACCAGAGAGCAATGCCATGCTCCACTTTAGCCCAACGCCTCACTCAAATAACCTGATCGTGCTATGCTTTCTTGCTCGTGCAAGCTCGTGCTTCACTTCAGCCAACACCTAATTCAAACATCACCTTCACCATAAAACCTAGGATAACAAAGCGAGTTATAATTTGTTGAGTTTCTTTCAAACCTGATGATGCGAGTGGAGCATTGATGCAGTGATGCAAAGTGGAGCGATGACAGAGCGATGATGCAACGATACAAAGTGGAGCAAAGTGAAACAATTATGCAGCAATGCAATGTGGAGCGATGATTGAACAATGATGCAACGATGCTTGGAGAGAGCGCCATAGGTCAATGCATGCAAGCACTTTGGATGTAGATCATGCAACTCCAAATTTGGAGTCTAAGAGAAACGGTGCCAGAGTGTCAACGTGAGTGCATGTGCGCATACGGCGGGCGGCTCATTAATGAGTCTTAACTCTAATTGTCTAGAAAAATATGATTAGAGTTGGGTGGTAAAGAGATGTTGTAACATTAAATGTAGTGTAACACTAAATACCAATTTCAGTGTAGAGACCACATGCGAATATTCTTATTTTGACCTGTTGTTAGAAATTTTGACTTATTCAGAAATTATGAGTGCCTATTTTGAAACATGCAAAATGCAAAACATTCAATCATCTGTACTTTGTTCTCAACAAAAGCCTAAAATTTAAATCTTTATATTTAACCCTAAATAACTTCTTAAACCCTCCAAATTCTCAAAGAAGGCCAAAAATAGACATTGCTAATTTTAGATGAAATAGACATTTCTGAAAAGCTCTTGTGAAACTCTTTCTGGAAAGCTTTCTCTCAACTTCAAACTCATCGCGACTCAACCGCTACATCAAAGTCAAACCAACGGAACCTAAAGTCAAAGTTGCCATATCTCACAAACGATAAGACTTCATAGGCTTTTTACTTCACCAATGGATTCCTAGACCCCAAAAATGGGAGGTAGGTGCAATAAAAACCATACCCTATATAAATCCTAGCCTAAGGATACCCATGTAACCCTAAATCCTAAACCCTAAACCCTAAACCCTCAAACTACTTTGGCCAAAGCTTCTACTTTACTCCATTTAGGACCAAACTACAATTTTTAGCAACTAATTGATAACAATTTTGGGCAACTCACTACAAATTGATTTTTTTTTTTCTTTGAAGTTTTCACAGAACATGTGCCCAAAAAGGAGCTTGAAGATCCAACATTACTCATAATTTTTTCTGCATGCTTAAAAAACTATTATGTGATATGAAATTTTGAAGTCTATATTTAACTCATTATTCAATGTTTTTCAAATAAAATTAAATCATAGGATGTAGATTGTTTGTTATAGCATTACAACCATTAGGATTGGCAGATTCAATTCTATAACTAAATTCTTGATAATTTGATATTTTGAATCATTTCTACTTCTTTCTATTTATTGTTTTTGTCCTGTTTGTCGTACAATTTCAAATGATCTGAATTTTTTCAAGCATGTAGCCAACTTGCCTTGAAGAATGAACCCAAAGAAGCACCAATAGCAAGGACATTTTTCCATACAAATATGACCTTGTGAAGTGTAGCTCCCTAGCTATTTGTAGGGATCTAGGAGGATTTTTCCAATTCAAATGTAATCTTGCTACACAGTAAAAGTTTCTAGAATTTTTCCACATCTTATCAAACTAGCATACTACAAAGTATAAAACCCTATCAATACAAAAATGTTTTCGCAGATAAATATGATCGATTGCACGTTATGATCAATTGTAGGTTCCCAACACACTAACTTGTAAGGATCACACTCAGATTATAATCGCTTGCTGGAATTGCTCTGTAATTATCGACCTCATCAAAGACATTGAAAAATGCTTACAGGAACTCATCGAACTTGATTACCAAAGATTGAAGAAAATCTCCGGAGGAAATCACATGTTTCGGTTGCAGAGACTTCTTCGAGAAAACTTGATAGGAACTCGTTTACAGAAGTAGGCATGACAACAAGATTGTCAGCACGATTACTCCCGCTTCAAATTGAATTGAGCTAGGGATAAATCTAACCTACTGAGTACTGACCCTTGCTTTGATTTGGAACCTCTTGATAGATAGCAACTTCTGATTGAGTACAAACTTCACCTGTTACAAGAGATTTGTGATTTGCATTGTTGGTCTCAATTTCTGGTATTCCAGAAGTTTAACCCTTAAAGGACCGAGGCACATTTTGAGCACGAATCGTCGAAAATTGCTAGTTTTTAGGGCAGCAAGAAAAAAATGACTTTTGTTTTGTTTTTTTTCAAAAGTCTACCATAAAAATCAGTAGTAGATTTCTCCTAGAACGTGTGGAAAAAATTTCAAAAAATTTGACCACAGGGATTGAAAGATTATAATGTTTTAAGTTAGGTAAATATTTTTTCCGACCTTGCTTGACAGAGTCAATACACTTGAACTCCTTCTAAAGTGAGATTTTTACACTACACATGGTTATTTTTTTTACCTTTGCATCTAGTATCATATATGTTACATACGTGCCAAATTTCAAATTAGAGGACAAGTTTTGCACATACTCTCCAAAGTTGCTTGTGCTACCCAAAAAATAATTTAGTTATTTAGGGTACCATAAATTTTGATTTGAACACTCTACTTGGGAAAAAAAAATTAGATTTTCACCGTAGAGGTACATGTTCGTACACTATGTCCAAATTACATGAACATCCAAAACACGCAATTAAGCAATTATGCACTTGGCCATTTAAAAGTGCACTTGGGTACAACGGCGGCCATTGCGAACAAAAGTGGCAAAATTGAAAAAAAAAAAAAAAAACAAAGAAAAAAAAAATAATTCAAAGAAAAAAATTTGAGCTTGTTCAACAATACTATGTACAACCATGGTTGTTAATATTGGAAGCAATTTTTTGGCATTTTTAACTAATTTTTGGTGGCCCCTCGTTAATACTAGATAAATGTGTATTTAATTTAGTTTCACAATATTTCAAAGATAGATTTCAAGGATTTTAGTATAAAAACAAGCGTAATCACAAAAAAACATACTCTATGCAAGGGTTGGCAGTTAATTAAGAGATATTCTATGTAGTACATAATGCATACAATGGTGGAAACTAAATATAGACTCTTCTACAAATGGACTTAGCACCAATAGTAAAAAAACCTTTACACCTTTGGGATTAATGACATAACGTCTTACATCACCCTTAGAATATACTACTCTTACATATATACTAATAATATATCAATTACCATACACAACTAGTATACTGTCATAAAGGCACACTATCTACTCCATAGAATTTAGAGCTGCTTGCAAACGATCATCATCGATAGCTTCGGTTTGCATTGCAATATACTGTAGTATGTGAGCCTTTGCCGATTGAAGAATGCGAATCCTGCTTTCAACCAGCACTCCAAATACATTGCGCTTTCTCCACCCGTTGGCCCCGGACATGGTTATTTCCGGTGTGTCTACCCATGAAAAAATACATGCCTCTTTCTCTACCCAACTATGGGTCTCCCCAGATGGCTCCCAGAATGAATCCATGCAATTTGCATACCGCTGTGCAGATGACCCATGTCCATCAATCCCCCCCCTTGGATGATGGGCCAATACCAACAAACCTTTATCTTAAGTCTCCATCGGTTTTTTCCTTCCTCAATCACTTTCCCTACATAGAATGGTACACCGCCTTCTATTTCTGCTCGATCAACACTCAAGGCTACAAATTGTCCACAACAGATATCAGATTGTGGATTGAATGGTGGAAATGGGTCGTCATTATCTTCATACCTTGCTCCTTCTTCGGCTCATTCCTCAACATAGTTGCGTTCTGTTTGTTGTGCCCTACGCAATGCTCGATTAGAGGGTCTTCCTCTACGAGGACCAAAGTATCCTCGAGCCTCGGCATTTGGAAGCATCGCCACTACCTGCTCAACGACATTTATCTCGCGATTTTCTTCATTTGCACCATCCATTACATCCAAAGATGCACTCTCCGTAGGTCCGGTGTTGGTGAAGTCTGAAGGCCAAAACGGTGAGGAACGATGCTAATTGCTACGGTCTTTGTGTGGAAATTCAGCTAAATAGATTTTCAATCGTTCAGCCTCTACTTTTGCCTCACAATTCTTGTCCTCATGCTGCAACTTTTGAATGCACCTTTGTTTATATACGATGAAGTCATCCAACGCCTTCAATTCCCGCTCGTCCGCTCCAAATACTTCCGCAAATGATGGTCGCTCATCCCTACTTGGCAACGACCTCAAAGTTTTTGTCCCCGCCTCCGGTCCCCATGCATCCTTGCAATAATGCTTGTGTTGTACTCGAACCTCACGAGTCCCTTCTCGATTGTCCATATAGAATCGCATATGGTGCGGAAATGTTATGCCCACTAATGAATCCTGACCTGTCAGTAAGTGAGGAGTTATGAACAATTTCCAATCCCATACATTCTCTAACAGCCGAGCGCTAACAAATGCCTCCGTAGGAGATGTTCCTTGTTCTATAAGACTCATCATTTCCTTCAACGAGTCTACGTCCGACCTCTTCAACGTATTTGATATACAACTGAAACGTTGATCAATATCTTCGTGTGTATGGCCCACTATAAGAAAAGATAGCTCCACTTCTTGAAAAAACCCCAATTCCACCAATATAGCACATAGAGCAAACATATAAATGTTTTTGTTCTCCCGTGTGCAGTTGTCCGCCTGGATTCGTAATGTTGGTGGCAAAAAGCCCTTCCTCCGCAACACATCTCCTATCACGTACAACAATGTACTCACGACTTGGTTGCTATCATGTTTGTGGTGAGCCCCAAACCACACGTCGCAATATAAACCGATCCCATGTACAAGAGCTCCGCACAGGTGGGTCTTCACAAACCGGTGTTCAATATTCTTCACAGTCTGACGCATCCTCGGTACCATGGTCGTGTTTTGGTCCATGCCATCCACTATGATGCACATGTACAACTCAGGGCTAATATAACACGACCTCTTGAATATCCAATAATGCCTACGTTCTTCCATCTGGTTGCGCAAGTGCAACATAAACAACTCTTTTATCTTTATCCTTGCATCCGCATTGGTGGTTCCCTCCATGGCACATTTATACTCCCAACAATGATAACACTTTGAGAATCTCGAGAATGGAGGTACCTGAACGTGGGGATACTTGATGCGCCACATCCTCCGGAACGAACTGATAGAAATGGTTTCTCCATTACAAATTTTCTTCACCTCCTCATTCACGTAATTGAATATATCAAATTTGGCAGTATTCATAGGAAGGAGAATAAGACGCACCACTTCATTGTCACTCTTACGGCAATACAGCGATGAGGTTGAGGGCAACCAGCTTCATCGACAAACGATTTAAAACAAGTCTCTGCCGCAGACATTTTAGTGCTCTCTCTAATCGGATTTGAAAGGGTATTGCCGTGAATCGATGTCACTCTTCCATATATTAGACAATCCTTCTTCAATTGCTTAAAACGCCTCTGTGAATATCCAACCCCAGAAGCGTAGCAAGCATTGCAAACTTCTTTCCCATCTAACTTTGTTACAAACTTGTCACGACGAGTTCCTTCCGTCCTAGTATAAAAAGAAACCAACATCTGTCTCATCCAGGTACTTCGTACTGAAAACTCATTGCCCCATGCATTATATCGCATGTCCAATAGATACCTTGCTGGAACGTCCCTCAAACAATTGCATTTGCATCCTCCTTGAGCCATTGCAATTTGCACGCTTCTAAGGGATACCTTAGATGGTGCAGCTTCTATCAATGATGGCTCTACGGAATCTCTCCTTCTCCTAATTTGCATAGAATAGGGGCGACGTGCTGGTCTAACATAAGCAAATCCATCTACATGGGGCAAATCTCAGATATTTGAGGGAGTAGGTTGGGAAAACGGTGAATTTTCATCTACGGCGTTAGAAGCTTGACTACTGCGTCGCGACCTCTCGGTTGATCCTGGTCTGTTGATGAATTCGGGAAAATCAAATTCTTGGGCCATCATTCCTATAGGCGCTGCTCGTGATCCAAGGTCACCGGAGGCACTTGAAGTACCCGGTTCTACAGCCACTATATGTAGCAAAGTACGGTGCCAACGAATGATCAAGCCTACACACATGCCAAGTCGTTCTCCTACAATCTCTCCGGTCCAATGCAATGCATCATCTACCCTAGTGATACGCACCGCCACCTCGAATGGGAACAACTTCGATCCATTCAATTCCATACCGCTTTTGAATGCATGCTCCCTTTTAGCTAAACCCACCACATCCCCTCTTTCAGAAAGCAACTCTACTGTCCTTCCCAATTCAGATGTCATGACGTCAAGAGATCTTTCTTGAATTTGCCTTGCACGTGCTGCTCGTACTAATCGTGCCCCCACAGAGATATTGGAAACCATATTATCCCTTTGGATGTGTCGCCGTATTAAAGGAGTCTGAATTGTACGGCTCTCCATTATCACTATTGAAAAAAAAAACATTATGGTTGCACATTAGTCAGAAAAATTGTACTAATTGATAACCTCTAAAGCACCATCCATCTGATAGAAGCTATGTTTTTAATTGCATATTTAATGTTCATAACATGTTGATGATATTGAACCTTTTTATAAAACTTCTTTGAAATGAAAAAATTTAACATTTGTAGAGCGCACACTTACTTGCAAGAGTCTTCCAATATGCTACACCTCTTCTCCATCCCTAAATATTGGTGTACAAGAAACTAATATCATTTTTGACATAATGGTAATGAACCTAGACCCTAGGTAACGCAAACTTTTGTAACCGAGTAAATTGAAAATCCAATATTCGACTCAATCTAAGAAAAAAATAAACCAATGTTGTCTACTATAAAAACTATAAATTTTCAATCCGTGCGTTCAAATTTTAGGAAACTTTGTGAGTATGTTACTTAACCCCTAAAAGCCCGTGACAAATTCACACGAAAAACACTTCAAAATTGTTGATTCTAGTGCAATGGGTAAGGAAGGAAATAAAACCTTATATTTATCCTTTTGACCGTAGGATCTCCATCAACACTTACTATGTAACATACTCAAAAAAATTCATACACTTTGATTACACGGATTGAAAGACTCTATTGTTTGAAGTCAAGAAAATGGCTGATATTGTTCCTTGCGTTGAGTGGATCAGCAGACTTTGATTTCACCTGGTTTTAAATTTTTGCACTACATAAGCTCTAAATCTTTTACCATTGTGTTAAGCATGATGTTAGTTCCCAATACACCAATTTCCAGAGGTAGAAAAGGGGTGTAGCATATTCAAAACAAGTGTGGAAGGTGTGGATGTTCAAAAATTGTGAATTCACTATTTATTCTTCTAAGAATTTGATATGTTTTAGAATGATAGTCCAAACAATAAAAAGAAGGTTTACGCCATATATTCTTGTTGAAAAAATAAATAGTGAAAAATAAGAAGATATCTAGGTTTTATGTAGAAAACCATGAGTTTTTTTCCCCGCTTGCCCGAAATGTGAAAAAATGTTTGACTTCAATTAAAATATTTTTTCGTTTAACATTAAATCACCATTCCTCCATTGTTGGTAGACATGCTCTTCAATTCTTTCCTACTTGCGGAACCTGCATAAATTTTATATGGTGCTTTGTTGAAACTATGTGATGAAAACTCTAAAGTATCTTTATATTAGATAAAACATAATATTTTAATATAATATGTAAAAAGTTTAAACAAATAGAAAACAAAGTAAAATTTCCAAAGTCCAAAAGTAAAAATTTCACTTTACAACTTGAGGCACAAGGTTTCAATGTGAATATAAGGTTTCCGTACAAACCTAAATGATCACTTATCTTCCCACTTTCAAAGGTAAGCTCTCCTGAAATTGCAACATCAAAACCAAGTGTCTTCATTAGGTCATTTGCTAATAACAGTTAGCTTTGTTTCTAGTGTGTAGATTGGAGAAGGCAAGTGGAGTTCGAGGCAAATAATGTGAGCTTGGTAAGCATCTCTAACTCTGTTTCATTGCAGAATCAAAACTTAACCCCTAAAGGTGAGTGGCCTTAAAACAACCAAAAACCCTCAAAACTACCCTCTTTTGATGCAAGATGTAAATTTCCAATTTTTGACAATTTTTGAAGTATGTAACCTTAAGATCTAGTACCTAACTTGTACATGTACATGCATACCGAATCTTAGATTCAAATTCCTCACCATTTGTGAGATCGTACCGTTCAAAGTTGAAAAAAAAAAATTCCTTGTTGTAGAATGGAAAACTAATGTTTTGGGGGCCAAAAAAACCATTTTTGAAAGGAAATTTGACATGAGGCTCTTCAAATTCTTGTTCCTAAGTGAGTAAGGAATATGTCCATACAATTTTTACCCTCATAGGACCTATAAAACCTAAAGAAATGCTTAATTTTTCACATGGAGGTATGCTGAAATACAAATACAAATGCCCATTTTCAATAATTAAAAAGGCATGTAAAAAATTATTGGATTGAAAATCCAAACGGTGATATCATGCTTTACTACCTCTTTTACATGTACAAAAAACAAAATTCGGAAAAAAGTAAAATCTCAATTTTTGGTGAATTTTTTAAGTTACTGCGATCTACTCCAAAATTGATTTTGGAGTAATTGATTTTGAGCAGATTTTGAGAATAAATGAGCATATACGGTTTAAGTGCTGGGCTGATTTCAGCATGCCTAACAGTGTTTCACGGTCAGGGTTTTCAATGAGCATATACCGCAGTTTTAGGAGATTTTCAATGAGCATGTACCGCAGTGTCAATGAGCATTTACCGCAATTTCAATGAGCATATACCGCAGTTTCAATGAGCATTCACCGCAGTTTCAATGAGCATATACCGCAGTTTCAGTGAGTGTCAATGAGATTTACAAACTGAGGTATATGCTCATTCAAAATGCGGTTAAACTTTGACCGTGAATATCTCCTAAAGTATGAGGACTTTTGAAGCATGAATGGTGTCATTGGAAAGGTATGGAAAAACTCTACAACCTACGGAAAGTTGCAACTTCATACAATCTAAATTAAGTAACTGAGAGCCTGACCAGAGTCAGACCGACCACAATCAAATTATAGGTCAGTATGATATGTCCACGAAGCTCTTCTCAGAGGCAATCTAGAATCAAAATTTCAGAGAGAAAGGATATATTTTCGAATTTTATGAACCTGCACAACATCAGAAATCCTCCCCCCGAAGGAGACTCTGGTACTTTACGTGATATTACAGTATCACGTCACTTCTTGTTCACGTGAATATTACGTGAATATCACGTAAAGTAATAACAAGAATTACAGTTCTTGTTCACGAATATTTTCAGGTACAAACGGGGTGTGGCATATTGTACAACTACAACGACAATGCGCATCCTATGGCAACGCATCGATCACCGCCGCAACACAAACAACAAGAACTCAGCCCCAGGCTGAGCATCCACAAGCTGACTCCACTCACAAGAGATTCATTCTCCTCATCATCGACAGCAGTTAAACCAAAACATAAACTACACAAACAGTACAAAAAACTCAACCAAATTTGACAACAAAAACAAGTAATGAGAAAGACGGTCATACTTGAGATCTGAGGTAGCCCGAATTGTCTCGCTTAACTCTGTGAATGCAGATGCACAGCAACCCCAAACTCGCAGCCCCAAACTCTAGCCGTTGAACACCTCAAACCCTAGCCGCCTCAACCTCCAACCCTAGCCGCTGAGACAACAATTCCTAGATTCCGCAACCCTACATCAGAACCCTAGCCGCCGACCCTAATAATAATAAATCTAAGTAGTCTAACCCTAGCGGCGGCGTTCTCACAGATCCCGAACACAGGTGTGCGCGCGCACACCCGTCCTACAGGTCGGCGCGACTGTATTGCTGTCGATGGTGTGCGCGCCTTTTTCGCAGTCGACGGTGTGCCGCACGGAGAAGCTGCCGACGGTGTGCACGTGTGCGCGACGAGGTTGTTGAAGTTGTGCGCGCGCGCGAGGTTGTGCACACCTGCGCGTGAGGTTGTGCAAGGTTGTGCGGGCTCTTCGGCGCCGCCGAAACAAGTCGCCAACTTCGACGTAGTCTGCTTGTGTCCCCGGCCGAGCTCCAAAAATCAGCGACTCCTCCTGCAAGTCGCCACTGTTTCACACCTCGCGCATGGTCGGCACAGGTACTCCTCTGTCCCCGGCGCAGTCTACTTGTGTCCCCGCTGCTTGGTCGGCACAGATCCTCCTCTCTCCCCGGCGCGGTCTACTTCTGTCCCCGGCGCAAACCCTCGTGCACACCCTTGTGCACACCCTCGTCTTCTTGCAGCCCCCACCTTGTACATCCTTCCACTCCCCCTCTCTTCTTCTAGCGCCCACCTTCTACGTCCCCTCTTCTCGCAGCCCCCCCCCTTGGAAGCCCCCTCTCTTCCTAGCAACAGATCCAGACTCACAGAAAACCCTCCCACCCTTCGCCGCCCCCACTCAACTCCCTCTCAACCTTTCTCTTCTCGCAGCCCCTTTCTCTCCTCTCTCCTCGCAGCAACATGCCCTCCCTCAGAACTTCCTCTACGAAACCGCTCTCTTCTCTCCTTGCACCTGCAGACAGAAACCTCGACTAGGAAAAAACTCCCACAGAATAAACGCCAGGGGTGTGCGCGCGCACACCCCTTGTAAGAGTTGCCAAAACCGAAATTGGTACCCGGATTGCCAATACCCGGAGTTGTCAATACCTAGACTGATACTCGGATTACCATAGATTTGCCAATTCAAATTGATGCCCTATATTTTCCAATACCTGGATTAATTGATGTCCGGAACTTGTCAATACCCGGATTGATACCCGGTTTGATACCCTAGATTCATACCCTGGTGGTGATACCCGGGCTAAAATACCCTAAGTAACTTAACCAATAATAATGTAAGAATTTCTCAAGACAAAGTCCCTAAAATTGCTTGTTTTAATACAATGATTAAGGAACTTCAAAATTTTAAAAAAATTGTAGTTTTAACCGTAGGATCTCAATTATGACTCATTAAGTAAGATATTCACAAAATTTCATAGTTTATGACCGCACGGATTGAAAGATTATAGTGTTTGAAGTAGAGAACAGGGCTCATTTTCTTCACTGCGTATACTGGATCAACAGACTTTTACATCACTTGGTGTTCAACTTTTGCGCTTTAAAAGGTCTCAATTAATTACCATAATGTTAAGCATGATGTTAATTCCTTCCACATCAATTTCTAGACGTAACGGAGGAGTGTAGCATGTTCAAAAAAATTGTGCAATGAATGGAGGTTCAATATTCACGTAATATTTTTTTGTGACCTTTATATTGTATTAAATGAGAATCCAAATGGTCAGTATGAAGGTTTACATCACATAATGCCGTAGGAAAAATCTAAAGTGAATCATACAAAGATCTCAAAGTTTTATGTGGAAAGGTAGAAGATTTTTTGGTACCTTGGTAGAAAATGTGTAACTATGTGTGAAAATAATTTACTTGGATTAATATGATATGTCACCAAAGAACTAACAACATGCTTAACCCGATGGTATAGAATTTAGATCTTGTGTAGTGCAAAAGTTTTTAGAGGTGGACAAAGGTTGTAGCATATTCAATAAAATTGTGCAATAAGTGGAGGTTCAAAAATTCTTATTCCATACTAATAGTGACTATCGTTTTGTAATGATGAACAGGTTTTTTGAGCGTAGCGATATGGCACCACCAAAAATTGACAGAATTTGGGAGAGCCACGGCTGGTGGATCGCGGAAGTAGATGAGTCAAACGCCTTCTTGTGGGTGACGGATTATCCCTTTGAGCTGGGGAAGCGTACATCAGCTTTGGGGAAGAGTTTCGGCAAAATCCAGGCAATCACTCTTCGACGTGATGATATGGTTTACGTAACTTGCGCAGTGGGTCCAGGTCAATCGATGGTGAAGACTTCACTTTCGAAAAAGTTGCTTCTTGCACCTGTCCCTTTGAATCTTCTTCAAAATCCAGGTCAAGTGAAATTTCTCAAATCATTGTAGACATTTTGGTTGAACATCTCTCTTGCGGTACGTACTGCTAGACACAATAACGTCTTAGCCTGTTTAGCGTTATCACCAGAGATGGTGCTAAAGGCTAAGAAGATTATAGAGGAACATATTAGGTATGAGGCATTACGAGAGAGGGACCCATCACGTGCGACAACTCAAGCCCCACCAGCGGAACCAGAAGAAACAGAAGTTTATCGAATTCTAGCTGAGCCGTTGCAATTAGATAAGCAACCAATGGAGAGGGGGAGTGGAAGTGGAGGCCAACATCCCACCACGACTTCTGAAGTACAACCATTACCTTATCCCCCATTAACGAGTAGACGTCCAACGAAGAGGCCACGGCGAGTTGAGAGTGATGTAGCTTCTGGTTCAAGAGAAGGCCCATCAAGATTGGATTCAAGCGGGAGGAGGTTGATTGGGAGAAGTGTAAGATCGGGTGGCAGGGTTCCTAGGTTGGGGCTCAGGACGTCTGATGGTCATCGTAGGGCCCCAACATCTACGCCAGGAGATTTAGCTGATTTGTCAGCCATGGCGCCGGAGGAAGAAACAGTTCACGACCTATCAGACAGTGTACCAGAGGATTTTGAAGACAATGCAGAGATACCGCAGGATGTTCCAACTTCGATGTATTTAAAAGCACCAGTGCCTACAGCAGAGGAGATTGCAAAAGGATCAGTGTGGGGGAATTTTGTATTTAAGGCACACATTGACCGCATTGTCTCTGTAGAGAATCCGGAAACCAACCACCGGGTTTTATCACAGAAGAGGGTCAGAGAAGTATTTAACCGCTTAAGAGACCCTGAATCCGCGAGTCGGGTGAGTAGATTGGTACTTCGACCGATCAGGTACATCGTGCATACTACCGCCGAAGATGGTGTCGTTGAGAAAGAGGAGTTGCCATTTCCGTTAGTAGGAACCGCACGAGAGTTTGAGCGCATGTTCATTGCACACGGGAGTGCTTCTGCACAGGGTGCTATGGGATCCCAGTATTCTTGGCTTCAAGATCATATCATTTGGGAACCGGTGGATGGGCAACACATAGTAGCAGCTTGTAAGTTTGCACAGCAACAGTGGAGAGATGGTACTATGCCTACAAATGAGTACCTCGACACGTTTGAGCGGCGGGAGGCCTCTTTTGTGGTGTATGATGATCGCCGGTTCTACATTGAGAAGTCTACGCGGATCAACGTAGCGGAGTTCCAGAGACGGTCGTATTCTACTATGGAGGAGGATTTGAGGAAGCTCCGTCAAATTTGGGATCTATACGGGAGGCCTGATAGCACGGTACGCGCGGACGATGGACACAGGGCTGTTGCTTTGGTGAGTGCGACAAGTGCAGTGCATAAGTTGCCCAAGGGGGATGGAGTTGTCACTGTGAAGAGGAAAAACATGGAGGATCTGACCAATCATGCATGGAATCCGAGCAATGACTGCTTCGAAGCTATCATTGAAGTATGCAAGGACTACGAAGACGGCATTCTCTTTTACACAGTTGACATTATGGATGGCAAATATTGAACGATGGAACGTCATCTTCTTGTTACCAGCGGCTGTGTATGCGAACGAGGAGTTTTTCTCAAAGGTGAAGCTTCCAGAGGGATGTATAATGCGACGTGGATGTTGGGCATTTGATCCCAACTCGGTTAATCCCTATGCTCTCGATTTCACAGAGAATGGGCGTCTGGAGCAAGTAGTACAACCAATTGGCGATGTTGTGATTTGTATGCAGCACCCTATGGGTACATCTCCTGGCGCAAACTATGTTTCTGGAGACCTTCCACTTCCACTTGTATTCTTGGATAATTGGAGTGTGGCACGCCAACCCTCTGAAGTTGATTCACTTGAGAGATCTCCATCAGAGCTGGCAAGACTAGTGGACTCATACTTGCCCCATGGTTGGGGTTTAGTGGCGTGTAACATATCTACGGCCATTTCCACGATTCTTCAAGGAAACTTCCAAGGATCTGAGATTTTTATCATTGACGATTGTACAGATAGAGTTTCATTTCTGTACAATGAGTTGTCCGACAATTTCCAAGGACAACTCTTGGTCACGACTGGTGGAACAAGTAGTGGTTGCAACATCGTAGTTGAGACCGGAGGGGCGGTTGGTGGAGTGAGGACAGAAGACGACAGTGAGGATGAAGTTCGTTTACATGAGAGATTGCCACGTTCCGGTCCCACTGAAGATTCCTCATCTCGCAGTAGCTTGAGCTACAGGACTTCAGAGAACGATGAAGATGAAGTGAACCAATGTCCTCCAAGAGAGAGGATTCCATCAACGCAGCGCGTAGTGGGAGATATTTCAGGGGACACGTCTGCAACACCTGAAGAGAGGATGCAAGAAATTGGTGCAGTGGATGTTAGTTTGGCGGCAATGGCAGAAGGGGCGCGTACATTTGATGGTCCTAGGCTAGAGGTGGAGGAAGACTCATTGGAATTTTTTTCGGTGCAGAGGAGGATTCCACAGCCTTCCATGCCTTCTCAATTAGAGCCAGTATCGGAGACACATGAGACGTTCGGAGGTACTCAGAGTCATACCGGACCAAGTTTCCCTTCCGTTCCAAGATCTAGCGTATCCGAGGACATCATTGCATTTCAGGGGGCCTTCTCCTCGGAGCGAGAGATGTCCTTCAATTCAAATGATGGCTTTTACTATAATGATGATAGCGTAAGGCATACGCGAGAGGGTGTTCCTGGCAATTACCGGTATGTTGAGTGTGCGTCCATTAGCACCGAAGATGTGGAAGATCGTCTTGTGCAAGATCATGAACTGTCTGCTATGGTAGGTAGCGCCATTGGACACGTGGAGGGAGTCGTTGCGCGAGAAGAAGAGCTCTGAGACCTGGAGATATATACTATAGTAGAGCATGCATATTGTTTAGGTGACAAATACGTTAGTACAATGCAGTTTAAGATGTGTCTATCGTTCGGATGGGTGGTATATATTTATATATTGGGTAGTCCATATGATATGTTTGATTTTAGAATATCTCCGCAATAGTGTGGAATTGCTTGATTATGTATGTTTTTGCTTTATAAAATACAGTGTGGTACTTTACACTATCTTAGGAAATTAAATATATATTTTTGTATCTCTTACACATTGTATTTGTAGTGGAGTAATCTAAAATCCAATAATAACTCAAAACACATTTGTAACCTCTTTGGGCACAGGATTATAATTTTGTAGCAGGATTTGCAAACTAGATTAGAAATCATATATTTTATTAAAAAGGTAGCGAATGTAAAAAATATATTACTTATATGAACATGAAGATGCCAATGTTTGACATGACAAACACCAAAATTTTGTGACAAAAAACATACTAAACTTTTGCCAATTTTTGATTTTTTAAAAGTGATGAGCAAATAACTTGCGGCTTTCTACCTGCAACCAGTGCACTTGGCTAAGTGCATAATTGCTTAATTGCGTGTTCCAATTGAAATAAGACTTTGTAGAAGGGTGATTGCAAAAAGCATTTCTTGATTTTGTTGCATTTTCAACAATATTTGTAATTTTTGGAAGATATTTGAGTTATTCGTAAAGTACACTAAACCCGGGTTTAAACCCATGAGTTTTGTGAAAAAGCCGGTTGACTTAAAAAAGTCGAAATAAAAGTTGGTATGAAACTTATTTTTCCATCAAAATGGTGCCTAAAAAAGTTTGGTCTCCACTTTTGAAGTCGTGTGACATAAGTATCTTGCAAAAAAGTTTGATGCTTCAACTACAGCTGCCTTCTCAACTTCAAAAAAAGTCATGCCCAAAGTGGGGGGGACTTTACAAATAACTCAATTGTGCAATAAAATTGGGGGTTATTTTTTTGACAACAAACTATTTTTGAAAATTTTGAAAAAACTAGGCAAAGTGTATAATAGCCATGAGTACCTTACCTATAAATCTTGAGTTGTTTGGAGCCAAATTGCAAAAATCTTAGCCAAAAAACAAACAAACATCAAAGATGTGATGCAAATAGAACAAGTGTTTCTTGCAATCACCCAAGAACCTACCTAAGATTTCTTGCGCACATTGAACGGATTCTTGGTTAGTTAGGATTTATCTTAATTTGTGGAGATACACCATCAAGTTGTTGTCCAATCTAATGGTTGGATTTGGTGATACTAGAGTACATATTTTTCTTAAATTACAAATGTGCAAGTATCTCAAGTGGGTGACTTAGCCAAAATTGCATTGACTCTAGTTCAAATTTGGATTTGCAAAAATGAGGTCATAGGTTTTTAGGAACACAAGAATTTCAAAGTTTCACCATGTGAAGAGAATCTCAATCCTAATCCACTCCAACATATTTTACTCAAAAATTGATGATATTTTGCTTGTAATCAAACTTAGAAAGAAGCTTGGAATTTTCCTTCTAAAATTAAAAAAAAATATATTGGTAATAGCATCAATGAATCTAATCATACGGATGGAATCTAAAATTTATAATCTACAACTCTTATTCGTATATCACCTCCAAAATATTCTTCCAAATAGCACTTTGTAATGATTTTTCTCAAATTCTCAATTCTACAAAAGACTCTCAATGTTAGGGGTTAAACTTCAGTAAGCCGTATCATGCTCAAAAATGAATCAATTTCCAAACCACAAGTTGCATTCAAATTCTAAATAAAATATCTTTATCTCCATAACAAATATATAAATGTAAAATTCAAAATCATACAACATTTTGGATGTTCTTTGGACACTATCTACCATCTAGTAGTACCACCCTTTGCCAAAATTTATGCTCACATTCGATTGGGCATGCTCAAATGATTGTTTGTAGTTGTAATAGAGACACTTCATTCCATAACAATTGAGATGCATGTATGAGTTCTTGCTTATATCTTTCACCCCATTGCAAAAAATCTTTGACTATCTTCCAAAGGATGGTAGATAGTATATAAAAGAAATTGAAATTACTGTATGATTTGGAATATCACAATTTTTACTTGTTATGAAGTTGAAGTGCACTTCATTGCAATTCCAACACAATTTGCGGTTTCAAAATTGGTTTGTATTTTTAGCATGCTAAAGCTTTCTAAAGTTGCCAAACTCTGCATTGAAAACTAACCGAGGATTTTTTTTAAATGAGTTGTATAGTACAATGCAAGATTCAAAGATACTACTTGAAAGGAGTGAAAGCTATCATTCTAGCTGCCCAAGTCCTCCGTTGGACTGAAGCAGTGAAAGCAAAGGTATTGTCCAAGTAAGCCTCCTTTTCTTGTCATTAGCTCCCTTGTTTTGCAACCTCATGTACTCTAGCTGTTGCTTCATGGGCAAAGTACAAAAGAGGTACACGGTTGCTTGTTCAAAACTGCCCTCCTTCAAATAAGTCTTCATCAATACATGCCAATTCATCAATAGTGCTAATCGCTCTAGTGGTTGCAACAACAAACATCTAGCTGCCACCTCTTGGTACATAACAAGAACAAGCTCTGCTATTTTTTGCCTTTCAAGCTCAAATTTATATTTATCATCTATATAAGAAGAACTAAGGAATTTTGGAATTGCATTTAAGTGAACAATTGTTTGCATCAATTCTTCAGCCACTTGTCTTGTCAGTATGGCCTCAATTACGCAATTCATCTTTTTCATCTTGCATAAAATTATATCGTTAGGGCCGTATTTGAGATTGGTCCATGCAGTTTCAATTTTGAAAAACATATCCTTTGCCTCTTTGCTAACAATTGCAAAGATCCATTTAGGTAACTTTGAAGGTGGACCGCATCCAATGCCTTCTAAGAATACTGGCAACTCGAACTCCATGTTAAAATCTGTCTCAAAAGCAACGCGAACGTGCTCTTGAATCGAGTCACGCAATTGCTTCTGATGGTCCTCTTTGCTCTCACCATCCAACCCCAACCAATACACCAAATCCGCAACGTGGATGCAAGGAAAGTCCGGAGAAGCGGAGTACTCCCGAATCCTAACTTCATCTTCCTTTGTCCACAACATGCACGATAAGTACAAGGAGATGCGCTCCATGAGCCCCGGAAAGTCGATTCGTGAAGTGACTTTCAGAAGCTCCACGCCCTTTTCCACGCTTTCAAAGCACTTTGCAAACGGTGGATACATGTTTGCAAAGCAATTAAAGTAGTATTGAACATCTGTTTGGACTTCCAAAACAAACTCCATCAATGCGGGTGGAGAGGCTCGGTTTCCCCATCTCTCGATCAAGCCTGTATTCACTGTTGAAGTACTTGCTATGTGTCTGCAAAACATGCGAATGGAGACGGATGCGAGCCAACATTTGATCTTCGCTTCTCGTTTTCTTTCTGATCAAGATGACGGTCGCATCTTGGCTTGTTCCTAGCTCCCCACCAAACGTCCTCTCTTCCATGTGTTGGCTGTTGAGTGCCTGTTTTGAAACATGCAAAATGCAAAACATTCAATCATCTGTACTTTGTTCTCAACAAAAGCCTAAAATTTAAATCTTTATATTTAACCCTAAATAACTTCTTAAACCCTCCAAATTCTCAAAGAAGGCCAAAAATAGACATTGCTAATTTTAGATGAAATAGACATTTCTGAAAAGCTCTTGTGAAACTCTTTCTGGAAAGCTTTCTCTCAACTTCAAACTCATTGCGACTCAACCGCTACATCAAAGTCAAACCAACGGAACCTAAAGTCAAAGTTGCCATATCTCACAAACGATAAGACTTCATAGGCTTTTTACTTCACCAATGGATTCCTAGACCCCAAAAATGGGAGGTAGGTGCAATAAAAACCATACCCTATATAAACCCTAGCCTAAGGATATCCATGTAACCCTAAATCCTAAACCCTAAAACCGCTAAGTTAAAGTCAAACCTACGGACCCTAAGGTCAAAATTGTCATATCATGCAAATGATAAGACTTTATAGGCTTTTTATTTCACCAATGGATTTCTAACACTTGAAAATGGGGGAGTAGGTGCAATAAAAACCAAACCCTAGATAAACCCCGGCCTAAGAATACCCATGTAACCCTAAACCCCTAGCCTAAGGATACCCTTGTAACCCTAAACCCTAGACCCTTAAACCTAACTCGAAATTTTGAAAAATGCTTTGGATTTTTGGAATCCTTGAAAGATTTCGTTTCCAATGATATATTTGTTGTAGCCCCACGCATTATACCCACCAATGCATAAAATCCATAGGACACTACTGTGACCCTAAATCCTAAACCCTAAACTCTAATCCTGAATCATATTTTGCATGTAAGCCATTACGTAGACATGACATTTGTACCATGGTTTATTTTAGATACAACAAAACACTAACAACGTCCCACTCTAGCCAAATATTTGCATGGAGTCCTTATGATCATAAATTTAGTTATATCAAAATATTTGCAACTTTAATCATATTTTGCATGTAAGCCATTACGTAGACATGACATTTGTACCGTGGTTTATTTTAAATACAGCAAAACCATAACAACGTCCTACTCTAGCCAAATATTTGCATGGAGTCCATATGATCATAAATTTAGTTAAATCAAAATATTTGCAACTTGAATCATATTTTGCATGTAAACAACTACGTAGACATTTGTACCATGGTCTATTATAAATACAACTACGTAGACATTACGTAGACATTTCATAACATTTGTACCATGGTTTATTATAAATACAACAAAACACTAACGACGTCTTATATTAGAGAAATATTTGCATGGAACACATATGATCATGAATTTTGGTTAAATCAAAATATTTGCAACTTGAATCATGTTTTGCATATAAACAATTACGTAGACATGTCATGCCATTTGTACCATGGTCTATTACAAATACAGCAAAACACTAACGACGCCCTACCCTATCCAAATATTTGCATGGAGTCGAAATGATCCTGAATTTGATTAAATAAAAATATTTGCAACTTATATCATGTTTTGCATGTAAAAAACTTACGTAGACATATCATGATATTCGTACCATGGTCTATTTTAAATACAGCAAAATACTAGCGACGTCCTACTCTAGCCAAATATTTGTATGGAGTCTATATGATCATGAATTTGATGAAATCAAAATATTTGCAATTTGAATCATGTTTTGCATATAAACAATTACGTAGACATTTCATAACATTTGTATCATGGTCAATAATTAATACAGCAAAAAACTTACGACGTTCTAACTTCTATATTAGACAAATATTTGCATGGAGTCCATATGATCATGAATTTGGTTAAATCAAAATATTTGCAACTTGAATCATGTTTTGCAAATAAACCATTACGTAGACAAGTCATGACATTTGTACCATGGTCTATTTTAAATACAACAAAACACTAATGACGCACTACCTTAAACAAAATATTTCTATGAAGCCCAAATGATCATGAATTTGATTAAATAAAAATATTTTCAACTTGAATCATATTTTGCATGTAAGCCATTACGTAGACATGTCATGATGTTCGTACCATGGTCAATTTGAAATACAGCAAAACACTTACGACGTTCTATATTAGACAAATATTTGCATGGAGTCCATATGATCATTAATTTGATGAAATCAAAATATTTGCATCTTGAATCATGTTTTGCATATAAACAATTATGTAAACATGTCATAACATTTGTACTATGATTCATTTTAAAGTACAGCAAATCCCTAACGACATCTTATAATATGCAAACGTTTGCATGGAGTAAATGTGATCATGAATTTGGTCAAATAAAAATATTTGCAACTTGAATCAAATTTTGTATGTAAACAATTACATAGACATGACATGACATTTGAACTATTATCCATTTGAAATACAACAATGTTTATACACTTTAAACTTTTAACGAAGTCATTTCTTACGCAAATATTTGCATGAAGTCAATGTGACCATAAATTTGGTCAAATTAAAATATTTGCAACTTACTTTAGCGTTTGTACATATGTTGAAAACAAAATTAAATTTCATCTATAAATTCATATCATAGGGTTAACATTTATACAAAGCATTACCTGTTTGATGCAAATATATTTCTACTTTATTCTTCTAATAAAAGCCCCACGTAATAAGAACCTTCCATGACTTCCCAAAAAATCCCAAACCCTTATCCATCTTTTTCTTCAAATAGTCGCAATGGATGATTGAAGTTGAAAAATTCAAACTTCATCCATCCATAACTTTTGTATAAATTGATCAATGAACAAGTGCCACATCATCTTAGAATCTCATAAGAGACACTTAAAACGCCATGCAAATTCGATTTCAAATGCCCTTCTTTGGGTGAAAGTAAAAATACCACCCCTCGTATTTTGGCCCTTGTAAATTTCTATTTTTGGCCTAAAGTAAAAATACCAATGGGTAGAGACTCTCTCTGACTTTTCAGAAACGTCTTCTCCTTATCCATCCCTTTCTTAAAATAGCCGCAATCGATGGATGAAGTTTAGCTCTTCAAACTTCATCCATCCATAACTTTCGCATAGAATGTCCAATGAACAAGTGCCACGTCACTACATCAATCTACAAAGAGAATCTATGACTTCATATCTTCAAATCCTAAACCCCAACTTCTACTTAGAAGGCAAAGACCACCCTAAGCCTTAAACCCTTCAAAATTTAAAATTGCTATTTTTAAACATACACGAGTTTTTTAGAAAGCTCTTGTCAAACCCATTCCAAAACCATAAGTCGCACTTCACAATTCCTCAAATCGAATTGGCTATAGCCAAGTCAAATCTATCGTATCAAAAGTCAAAGTTGTTATATCTCACAATCTAAAAACTTGTATAGGTTCTAACCAACTTCATTGCATTTGTAGACTCCCAAAATGGGGGGATAGGTATCTTCTAATCTCCAAAATTTTGCACCCCACCAAAAATAGCAACCGTAAATGCTACTTTTAAAACGTCCATAGCGTTCAACACTAAATTTTTTTCACAACATCAATACCACCATTGGATCCACAACATCTATAAATAGGGGGATCGGTCTACTCCAAACTTCAAAATGCTTTGAAATGAAGAAAGTCAACTCACCCTACAAAAGTCCAAGTTGCTATATCTCGCAATTGGTGATATCCAATAGGTTATGCTTTTCACAGTTGCATCCGGAATACCTACAAATGGGGGTTACGCTAAATAACAGCCTAAAAAAAACATGTCAAAAAATCGGGGACACCCTTGTAACGTTCAACTCAAACCCTAAACCCTAAACCCTAAACCCTAAACCTCTGTGACCTTGAAGACCACGTGGAAGAATGCTTGGCACCGGAGTTTGATACCTTCTGCCTTTATTTCAAGCGCTACATCGACGATGCTTTTGGCATCTGGATGGGAACGGTAGAAAACCTCGTAGACTTCTTAATGTACTACGGGTCTTACTGCCCAGAGATCAAAATCACTCACTGCATCAAGGATATGGAGGTCGACATGCTCGACGTACACTTCTACAAAGATGCGGACTTTGAGGACACGCACCGTCTTGCAACCCGATGCCACAAAAAACCCATGAACAAGTACCAGTACCTGCCTTGGTCGTCCTGGCACCCGTTGCACCAAAAGAAGGCTTTCATCACGGGATAATTACAACGGTACGCGCTTCGTGAGAGTTCTGAGCGGGGTTTCCATCAAATCAGACGTCTCATTTATGAGCGTCTCCGTGCTCGTGGCTATCCCAAGAACTTCATCCGGAACCAGTTTCAAGCCGTCTCCTATGACATAAGGACTGCCTTACTCCTCCAGCAAAAGAAACTCGGACGACATCAACGTCAACGGGAACGACTTCCCCTTGTTTACAAGTTGGACTACTCCTCTTATACAGAAGCTTTGAATGTGGCGTTAGTCTTGAACCCTACGCTGTTTGCTCTGTTTCAAGATCGTCCGGAGTTGCGGTTCTTGCCAAGACCGCTAATTTGTTGGAGGAACCCTAGGAACCTCAAGCGTTTTCTCGTTAAATCCAAAGTGGTTTCCTAAAATTTGCGAAAACCTAACGCCCATCATTAGCTCAAGAACCCTCCGTTTACTTTAGACGGATAGGGTTTCTATTCTATTTTTAAAGCTTTTCAAGCTTTTACATTTGAGCTTTTTATTTTTAGTCTACTTTTTAGTTAGCTCTATGTTTAAGCTAGCTTTTAAGTTAGCTTTTGCATTTAGTTCTAATTTTAGACTATTGTGTATGGGTGGAGTTGGGTATATAAACCCAACTTTGACACTCAATTAGGTATCATTCAGGTTATATATCTTCTGAGGTCGAAACTAGTTTGAATGCACAATCTATTTCTGCTTGATCCTTTGTAGTGTCATTTCTTTGCTTTTTGCGTTTGGGTGTTTTTCTCTTTTCTTGTTGGGTTCTCCCGTTTACAACTTGGACATTTTGGGATGGTTTTCTCGCTCATGAATTGTTTGTACGATGATCTTGTTTTTTGGTGTCTGTTCTGTGCCTTGTGGCCCCTACGGGGTTGCGAGGAACTCGAGGATCGTGGTAGAATTCTGTGTTTGTACTCGATCAGAGTGACCCTGATTTGTGTTTGCGTTTTTTGTTGATCAACTGACGCGTGTGCAGGTTTTCACTGTGGGGGGTTTCACAATGGAGGCTGTCTACTTCGGGACGGATCCATCCAAACCTGCTAGGTTTGCCGTTGATAATGGAAAGATTCCTTTCACCGAACTTGGTCGAAAGTTCCGGCTGAAACCAGAATCCATCAAGTTAAATAAAACTGTGTTTCCGGGGGATTCTCGATCTGACTGGGAGAAGGCGAAAGCATTTTTCAGACAGCTTGGACTACCTGTTGGAGCAACGGAAGATGCCCCTGTTGTGGTCACTGGTGACCCTGCAGTTCCCACATCGCCGACAGGTACGGTTCTCGCGCTACTCGCGCTAAGGTTGGATGACCCATAACCACCACGAACCCCAGAACCAACATGCTAAAGTGTACCAAAACCACCACAGACCCACCCCATTTCCGAAGTTTTAGGAAGTCATTTATGATTGGGTGTCAGTTCATGATTGGTTCAAAGCTGCCGGTTTTTAGTCAGTGCAGAAGTGGTTATTGGTACAACTTAGTGTGGAAATAGAGAGTTTTGTATGTCGAGGAATGGGTCACAGCTTACTATCCACTTTGAAAATTTGTAGCAATTTCAATATGAAGAAATAAATGGTCACGACAATTGCAATATTCATGAAATCCTATTTTGAATTCCCAAAAAATGTCTTACCACGTATACAAACGCTATAAATAGGTCAGCAAGCTTAACCCCTAAAGTCGAAATCGACCAGAATGTGGTCGATCTGACTCTGGTCAGGCTATCAGTTACTAAATTTAGATCGTATGAAGTTATTACCGCTGCAGATTGTAGAGTTTTCCCAGACCTTTAAACTGACACCATTCATGCTTCAAAATTCCTCATACTTTAGGAGATATTCACGGTCAAAGTTTGAAAACACTGTTAGGGCATGCTGAAATCTGCCCAGAACTGCGGTATATGCTCAATTATTCTCAAAATCTGCCCAAAATCAATTAGATCGCAGTAACTTCAAAAATTCACCAAAAATTGAGATTTTTTTTTTTTCGAATTTTGTTTTTCGTACATGTAAAAGAGGTAGTAAAGCATGATCTCACCGTTTGGATTTTCAATCGGATAATTTTTTACATGCCTTTTTAATTGTTGAAAATGGGCATTTGTATTTGTATTTCAGCATACCTCCATGTGAAAAATGAAGCATTTCTTTAGGTTTTATAGGTCCTATGAGGGTAAAAAATATATGGACATATTCCTTACTCACATAGGAACAAGAATTTGAAGAGCCTCATGTCAAATTTGCTTTCAAAATTGGTTTTTTTGGCCCCCAAAACATTAGTTTTCCATTCTACAGCAAGGAAAAAATCTTTTTTTTCAACTTTGAACATTATGATCTCCCAAATGGAGAGGAATTTGAATCTAAGATTCGGTATGCATGTACATGTACAAGTTAGGTACTAGATCTTACGGTTACATACTCGAAAATTTGTCAAAAGTTAAAAATTTTCACCTTGCATTGAAAGAGGGCAGTTTTGAGGGTTTTTGGCAGTTTTGAGGGCTTTCGACTTTAGGGGTTAAGTTGGTGGTTATAGGTCATCCAACCTTACTCTTGGTCGTTGACACTTTTCCCTGATAAGTTTTGTGACTTTCGTTTGTCTAGACCAACAGGTCTTGTGTAGGTCGATTGCAAAGGTTTTAGTAGTGGCATACTCGGCATTAATTCTAACCATTTAGTATTCAAATCTCTACCGCTAGTCGAGGCAACCGGAAAGTCGGGCACGAAACAGCCTGTTCTTTTGTTGATCGTGTCTAATTGAAATCTGTTATACAATAGCAGTTGCAGCAAAGTTTCTTGCTTCAGAGGAGTTCCTTTCCATGAGTTTAGAAACGTCGAAAGAGATGACAGCATCTGAATGGAATACTGTGTGTTTCTGTTGGAATGATACGTGTTTACCGTTGACGCTCATGTTCGTGGGTGTAGTTATGGGTGGGTGATCGTTAGAGTTGGGGCGTTTGCCTTATGTTGATCTCAGTGGATCAATTAGGGTTTCGTGCGATGGCTTGTTGGATGGTTCATTCCACGCACGACTGATAGAGGAGTGGGTCTTGTTCTCGTGGAGGGTTTAGGGTTTCTTAACCGGTTAACAAATTTCAGATATTAAGTGATAGCGATATAGTGATATTTGCTGTTTAGGGTTTTGCTTAATCGTTGTTTTTGTGAGTTAATATTTCGCTGAGCTTGTTGCACTGCTTCATTGAATAGGTTAGCCTCCCTCTTGTACTTTCAGGTTATGTAGTTTTTTGGTGCTAGATAAATCAGATGAGTATTGAACTTTTTTGTTTAATGATAGCGAAATGCTGTAAGAGAAGCTCTTGTCAGCCTCATTGAACCCACTGGTATATCTTGACGTGTTCCCTGCCCTATTTGTTTTCTCTCCAAACAGGTGAAAATATGTCGTGCTTCCTGACTTCCTTTCGTGATATTCTTAGTGAGTGCACGTGGGCTATGCTTGCACAGGTCTAGACAGGTTAGATCCAATGAGAAGAATGCTCAAAGATTGCAGTGAAGTTGGGCATATTCCCAATATCGACGAGTTGGTTTCTTTTTTAGGAGATAATCCACTTTCATCTGGCTTTCCCATATCATTGGAGTATTTACGACGCTTGGCTCCCTATGATGACAAGAAATTGTTCAAGGCGGCAGATTCGGAATATTTCTGCAAGAAGTTGGACTCTGCCCTGGCGAAGGTCCTGGATCCTCCACAAACAGGATCAACTGAGGATTCTTTCCACTATTTTTGGGACGCGCTTGTCAATGACTTCTTGCAAATGTTTTGCATTGAAGGAATCTATCGGGACAGAAACACCAGGTCCTCTGATCCTTCGTCGGGCAAATTTCGCCCAGATGTAATTGGGCAAGTGGGAATGGAATGGGCATTGTGGAGGGGGGAGGAAAAGGCGCAGACTACTGCAGGAGACCCAAAGAAGGAACTACTTGATAAGCTTACTTGGGTTTATGATCGGATCCCTTACATTTTCGCTTATTATGCTAGAGGGACGAGGGTGAATCTGGTTGCTTTACATATGGTGGGGAGAACCAAGAAAATGAGACCGTTGTGTACATTCGATTTGTCTACTAAAGATGATCGTGTGGCCATCCTCTTGGCCTGCCTTAATGTGGCCAGAATAATACCTCACTTATGCTCTTTGTGTGAGGAAATGGGTGTCGAGGCAGAATTCAAGGTTCTTTCAGAGAAACCTGGGAAGGAGGTGAGGCTGTATGGCAGCTCAGTGAGGAAGTTATATCTGTCCCTGTCAGTTTTTAACCGTGTGGTGGAAGTGTACAGTCTTATCATAGGATGCCCAAATTCTGAGCAGGCTGTGAGTTCTTCCGTGAAGGATGGAGCAGAGAGCGGGCACTCAATAGTGTTCCAGCCTCGTGGTACATCGCTAAAAGCTATGTCACAGCTAGAGTTGGTCAAGGCTTTGCTATGCGTAGCCGAAGCTTTGGTCTGGCTTCACCAGAGGTCTATCATGCATCGCGATATACGGTGGTCAAACATTGGCCTCCATAACGAGGCGTGGTTTCTTTTGGATTTCGATGAAGCCTGTAAATCGCCGCAATCAGTGGCGCACGGGAGTCTGTGCCCTGAAACTCATGCTCCAGAGACACGTACAGGAAAACACGACTGTTCTGTTGATATTTGGGGGTTCGGACACTTGATCAAAACTTCTGGAATACTGAGTTTGGTTCCACAGCTAATCGAGCTTCAGGATCGCTGCTCAGATCGGAACCCCAGCTGCAGACCATCTGCTGTGCAGTGCCACACAGAGCTGAGTAACTTGATCCGTGCTGGTCTTGTGTAGGTAGGATATTCTCTTTGCATAGGAATTCTTGAGTCGGAGCGTTGGCATTCTATACGGAGCTGATTACCTCATTTTCGAGGGTGTGAGTGAAGGTTTCGGGTGATGTGTGGTGTTCGACGTTGGTGTATTTAGTGACCATCGTTGTCTTTTTGAAACTGGATAAGTTTCAGGCTGCGATCTGAGCTCCTGGATCTTGTATTGATTGTTTTGATCAGTCTTGTACATTTTAGTCACAATTACTATCTACTGCTTGTCTGTGTGAATTAGTCGATATCTTTTTTCATATTTCATGATCTCAGCTTTCTGATCGAGACAATCGAAGACGACAATCAAAGAGAAGTTTTTGTTTGTCTTTTGTAATCCCGCCTATTTGGGATACTATCCAACAGTAGGTTGGCCTCAGAATTGCCTAAATTAATGCGTTTTATTGCAACTATGATTCCTAGAGAGCCACTGGCAGCCGAGATGGGCCTTAAAACGATTGGAAACTCATAAAACAGCATCATAATCTGGCATCGAAATGCATGACCCAGAAATACAACATGCTCAGAGAGCACAACCCCTTTGAACGAGACCAATTTTCATATTATTCATGTCAAGAGTACAAGAGTTACAGCTTCATATTTTGACGTCAAAGTCACATGATCCAGAAGCATAATATACACAACAAACACAGCCACACCGAGCTGCAATCCATTTTCGATGTCAAGCTTACGAGTACAGAAATTGCTATCAGAGTATTTCACCTCCATCTAACATTCTGCATCGACATAGTCATCCAAGGTTCGCAAACCATCTGCAACCCAGAAAGTATGTGGAGGAATTGCCTAATAAAACTGCTCTTCTTTGTGCGGTTCGATGACGCAATCTGAACCCCGGAGCACACGAGAGCGAACCCGGCCTCCAGCTGCGCCTCGTCCAGGAACGTCAGATCGCCCTGCCTCACGGTGCCCAACTTGAGCAGGCCCACGAACGAGAAGCACGCCCCCGAGCGGCAGTTGTGGGGCACCGCCACGCCTTGTCTCTCCGCCGCGTCCAGAATGCACTCGTCGCTGGGGTCGACGTGGATTGCCTTCTCACCTTCAGGAGTGATCAGCGTCACCTGCAATGTATTGCCAAGAATCAAAATCAGTGTAACCCCCCACAAACATAAGCCTCTCTCCATCAACCCGTTGCATGGGTTGCAAATAACCCCGATCATTTTCCAGCTTCTTACATTCAGAAACATCAGAGTCTGCTTCTTACACCACAAGAATATGGGAGTCACTTTACCAACAGCTTCTTACACTACAAAAAACATAAGAATCTGCAGCTTCATACACTACGTAAACATGAGTGCCGCTTCATCAAACCACCTGATACGATGCTGAGATTTTAATTTGCCCACGTCTCGCGCTCGTTTGAGACTTTTTCGTGAAGAGCAAAGGCTTGATCTTCACTGCAGACGATCAGGCAACACCGCTGCTTGGCAATGAAATTGCTCCCAATACTAAAGCTGCCACATTGTCTCAAATGAACTATATCTCTCTCTCTCTCGATCGAGGTCAGGAAAGTACACATTGCGAGATGTATCCCAGGAAGTCAGCTACAGAGCTTCCTCTGGATCTCAAACCTTTGAAAGAGAGAAGAACAGCGATGGTTTTTCTCATATCCGGACACTGAGCGGCTTCATGTAGGAAGACGCTCGCAGTGCAGAGTCAGCAAAACCAAGTGTACCCCAACGTGATGAAGACTCTCGATGACGATGAAACCGAGAGAATTTTATCGCACTGACTTATTCTGTTAGTTAGGGGTGTGTCTAGAGCCCACCAAGTTGGGTGGCTGAGTTTCCTTCAGACTTCATGTTTTAAGGTTCTGAGAGAGCGTGACGATGGCGAAGCGATTGCAATTGCAGAGCTGCAGGAAGGCTTTTTTACAGAGTTTCTTCCAAGTTCGTTCTCTTGATACGATTCAGAAGAGGGAAGTTCTGGTGTGCGTTGCGCCCACTGCGGAGGAGTACGTGAGTAGATTCTACGAGGTGCACATTCATGGCTCCTTTTCAGAGATTTGAGGGTTTCTGTGCTTGAAAGAACTAGGATCTCCTCGTTTGAGAAATCTTTTTACATGAAGTTATGTGAAGCTCTGTTTTAGGTTTTTTGTGTTTCTGTGCTTTGGATTTGATGTAAATTCTAGAACGTGGACGAGTTGGGGTTTTCTCGTTAGAGGATTCTGTTTTGTATGCTGAACAGTTGGGATTTTGTGAAGCTCTGTTTTACGGTTTTAGGTTTGGAGGTTTGAAATGTTTGCGTTCTTTGATTGTTCTCGGATGGGGCTCAGTTGCAGAATCCCGTGGTGATTCGTGGTGCCATGGAGACATGGGCGTCAAGGAAGTGGACTCCGGAGTCGCTCAAGGAGAGATTCGGTCACCTCAGTGTACCTGTTGAGCTAGGGTTTTGGAAGGAGCAGGGAGGTAGATATGGAGATTATCGCGACCCGTACCAGGAAAACGCGGGCTCCAAGGAATATTTGAAAACATGCACGAAAGGGGAGAAACAGCGAACCTCACCCGCCATCAAACGCGGATGCAGCTTCCTGAGCTCCTGAATAAGACGACAGCAACGCCGGCGATGGAAGGGCACCGCTCCAAGGGAAGCGCGAACCGTGAGTCGAAGATGACGTGGTGAGGGTTTGGAGAGCTCATGCTGGTTATTTATTTCTCCACTCGACGCCCACCCTGGATGAAGACACTGTTGACGGTAGCCCTTCGAATCCTGTTGGGCCAGCGGGGAGATTCCTGGTGTCCCTCCGACTTTGTGAACCCAGCCACCTTTATCTCCCACTCTCAAGTCTGCAGAGCTCAATCACGAGAACACCTTCATCTTTTATGGAAGTGGGCATTTGGTCTCAGAGTGCATCGATCTTTCTGAGCTCTACATCCTGTGGAGACGTTCTGCCAGGACATTAATCACAATAGTGATTCCTACAATCCTAGAGGCTGCCCTAGTGCTAGTTCTAGAGAATCCACACAAAATTGCTTCCCAAGTGAAGATATAAGAAAATCCTCAACTGCAAGAAGATTCCCAGAGCCACCAAAAACTTGCAGAGAGGCTGTTGCTCTCACATGATGCCACCTGAACACACGGAAACACTATGTTTTCAAATATTCGTGCATTGAAAGGAAATCCATTTCAGGGGTTCCGACAAGCTACAACAACAAAACCTCTAAATGAACAGCACGAGAACAAAAAACACACAAAGAGAAACTTGCTTCCCAGACAAACCGAAGGTGGAGCAAGATTTACTACAGGCGCCTCCAACAG
This sequence comes from Bryoerythrophyllum caledonicum, assembly GCA_963971425.1. Classification (NCBI taxonomy): domain Eukaryota; kingdom Viridiplantae; phylum Streptophyta; class Bryopsida; order Pottiales; family Pottiaceae; genus Bryoerythrophyllum; species Bryoerythrophyllum caledonicum. The sequence goes on along the minus strand of OZ020518.1, from coordinate 14,209,782 downwards.
CAAGATGATGATGTGTCGCTAAACCACTACTCCTGCTGAGGTACGCTGAGAGCTTCACCGGGCTCACAGCAAGTGGAGTAGAGTGATCGATCAGAGCAAGTCCGCAAGTGCAGCAACGTCACTTGTCACAAATACCTAAGAATTCCCTGACCTAATCCTAAGCATACTCGGGGATGCAAGGATTAGACACTTCCATTTGCAAAGCCGCTGCTCACTACACTAAAATTGGTATTTAGTGTTCGAGACACTAATTACAACCCTTAACACTATATGTCAACAACTCCGATAATGTTACAACACTAAATGTCAACATGAACACTAAATGCACAGAATTGTAACTTTGGAGTTTTACTACCTCTACATTTAGTGTTATTAAAGACAACACAATTTGTAAGAAATTGAGAAATAACAATTTTAGTCAAGGTTAAATGTACTTCCTAAGGTTAGGAAAACCATAATAAATTAATTAGTTAGTTAATATGTTAATTTATTAACATATTAAATCTAATTAGTTAACATAATGAATTATTAATAACTAATTAACATAATTAGTTAACATAATTAATTAATTAACATAATGAATTCATAATAAATTAATATATTAATAATATAGTAATAAAATAATAAAATATTAAAAAATTAATAACAAATTAATAAATTAATATTTAACATAATTAGTTAACATAATTAATAATTAACTAATTAATTAACATAATAAATTAATTTGTTAATTAATATGTTAATTAATTAACACATTAATTAACATATTTAATAATTTATTAATATATTTAATTAACTAACATATTAATCAACATATTTAATAATTAATTAATATTTTCAATTTGTTAATTAATGTTAATTAATTAACATATTAATTATTAAATCTACTTCCTAAGGTTAGGAAAACCTTAATAAAATAATTAGTTAATTAGTGAGTAGTTACTAAAACCTTCGGAAGTAGATGTTAATTAATGAGCCTTAACACTAAATGTCTAGAAAAATATATTTAGAGTTGGGTGGTAAAGAGATGTTGTAACATTAAATGTAGTGTAACACTAACTACCAATTTTAGTGTACCGCAATTAATAAGCGACAGTAGTCACCAACTGTGAACAATAATCGACGTTGTGGATAATAATAGACATAGTGAACAAGTGATGAAGAGGGTTTCTATCGGTATCTTACACATTCTAGGTTTCTGTCGTTACTTCAGGTGTCGTCTGACAGGTTTGGTAGCGTACCTCAGAGTACGCATCTGGAACTTTTCCTGTTCTGTCGTACGAATTCTAGAGTTACTTAATCTAGAGGAAGAAGAAATAATCGAATTTATTTAGGATTAATCCAATGTTTGAACAACAGCCGCTTTAGACCGCCGTGGCGAAGTGCAGTTATGTAGTGAAATGAAAGATTACAAAAGAAGCTACTGCCGAGGTCGACATCTCAGCCCTTGACCTTCTCTCCGCATCCACGAAGGTGCTCCCTTTGATTCTATAATGCATCATTCGGGAGCCGTTTCTGATCCAGGCTGGGTCCGTGCCATCCATCGTGTACACCGGCCGGGACAACGACGAGGTGACCATGGTGGACGACCCCGAAATCTAAGATGTGTGTGTATTCCAGAAGCTCAACCCCATCCGTGGCACCGTTTTGCCTCGTTTTGACATGTAATTTTTCATTTTGAATGACATACAAAAACATTTCAGCATTCGGGAGATCACCTTCTCACGCACAGCTCGAATGATGCCATTCAAAAAGGCTGCCACATCAGTGAAATTGGAAATGCCTCCTCCCACTACACAAGCCCTCTTGCTACAAATATCAAATAGAACTGGAAGTATATCGCTCATGAATACCTGATGTCACATCTCACACAAGAAATTGATAAGAGATTGGAACTGTATAGCATCATCCATAACCATTGTCATCTTTCTTCGTTGAGTTTGATTTCCAGTCCGCGCTTCCCAGGAGTGGTCTCCCCAAAATAGAATAGCATGAGATGCCAGAGAGTCAGAAATCGGAACCAACTATAACTCTGCAGAACCTTAGTGCACATGTAAAGTTCTTGTTCACGAATCCAGCTTCGTACTAATTTTACAGTCGTCACGTGCATCTACACTGAAATGACACAGCTACTCTGCAACTGATCAGACCTCGAGGAATTCCTTACCCAATCTCACGTCACATGCTCATACTCTGCTTTGCGTCAGCAGCTACCGAATCCAGCTTCCAATCCCATGATCTGTATCTCTCCAATGACCTGTAAAAACGTCTCCACAGGATGTTGAGCACAGAGAGATCGATGCGCACTGAGACCAACAGCCGACCTCCAGGTGTACATAAAACATCTCAGATAGTGAACCGAACAGTTGTGACAACCACTACAGTTACGTTGTAACTCGGATACTACCAAGAAGCTGGTTGAATTACTGAACCAATTCCTGAAAAAAACTGAGTCCCATTTTAGGGTCACGGCTTCCATGCTGTAATAAACCAGGTAACTTGCGGAGAGAGCAATCTAAATAATCATGAGGGACTCGGCAGTTTACAAAAAATCACATCCCGCACCATCGTTCGACTGATGCCAGACTCGACTGAAGCTCATCATGCTCGTCGAGACACATGTTGCATACAACTTACCAACAAGTAGCTGGCAAACTGAGCAAGCATTCATGAGGGTGGCAAACAGCGGTTTTGTTCTCACACAGGACCCGACGGCTTAGAACTACACTCCAACGAGCTCAAGGAAAGAGCGATGCAATGAGGAGCATGGCTTCCCAGAAGGTCCGGCCAACGTCGGCCACGTCAAAGCCCTTCACCCTCTCTCCGCATCCACCAAGGTGCTCCCGTGATTGTGCTCTGCAGGCTTGAGAGAGGGGGAGAAAGATGGCTGGGTTGACGAAGTCGGGGGATGGACACCAGGAACCTTCCCACCACCACCTTAACAGGATTCGAGGGGCTTCCGTCGACAGTGTCTACACCCAGGGTGGGCCGTCGCTTGTAGAAATAAATGTCCAGCATGAGCTCTCCAAACCCTCAGCTCGCCTTCTTCGACTCACGGTTCGCGCTTCCCCTGAACTGGTGCTCTTCCAACGCCGGCGTTGCTGTCATCTTATTCTTGAGGTGCGCACGCTGCATGTGCATCTGGTGGCGAGTGAGGTACGGTGCTTCTTCTCTGTCGTGCATCGTCTTCCGTTACGGATCTGTTGCTGTGGTTGCTGAAACCCTGGTCGCTGTTTGGCTGGGATGGGGTGGTGTTTGTGGTTTTGCCATCGTTTGCGCCCTTAGATTGAGAATCGTTTCTGTGTGCAGGTCGTGGGGACGTGCATCCATCTGAGGTTGGGGTTGCAGACGGGCCGAATCTAGAAAGCCAAGGGTTGCATTCTGTTGAGGAGTGATGGGGAACACATGCGCATGCATCCGCCACTCGGGAGTTGTTTCTCGCTCTGGGGAGGGTGTCATGGTCGAGTGTGGACATGATGAAATGGCACCTCCTAGTTTAGGAGGTGTGCACGGTTGTATCACCGATCATGGCCCGGTAAGATGTGAGGGCAAGGGGAGCTTGGAGCAGGCCATGGGGAGTGGGAAGGTGGGGAATGTTGTTCAGGACCGAATTGAGCGTTCCAAGGTGCATTGGAGCCAGCTTACGGAGAGTGAGTCGGATCTCGACGATGAGGAAGTGGCGCAAGAGAATAGGCAAGTGTTTGAGGAATTGCAGTTGCATACCACTTGGGGTCATTTCTTCGCGACATTTGGTTATGACACGTGGCGGGTGAGGTTAGGGGAGTTGGTGATGGGGGAGAAGTTTGCGGAGGGGGGACAAGCTGAGCTCTTTCATGCCAAGGTCATTTGGAGTGAGCCAAAAGACAACGAGGAAGATTTCAAGGAGGGATTTGAGTGGGTGCTGAAAGTGTTTAAGAAGGGCACCCGCTTGCGCAAACTACAAGCTCAATGGCCCCTTGGGTACTTGCAATGGTGGGCACACTATATTGATTGTAAAGAGCGAGGTCTACCACCACCATTACGATATCAATGTGATGTACATCGTGGGACATTGTTACGAGATGGAAGGTTTGCCTTTCTAATGCAAAAAGAGCATGAAGATTTGCGGAGCCGGATTGATCGTGCTATGTTGCGTTTTAGATGGCACCATGGACCATTCGCGAAAGATGAAGCTCAAAGGATCATGTTTGATGTAGCATTGGGGATGGATTGGTTGCACAACCATAACATTCTTCATAGAGACCTCAAAGCATCAAATGTGTTGATTTGTGAAAAGGTTGGATATGATCCAAATTATTATGTGGCGGACTTTGAGTGCTCCATTGGAGTTGTTGGAACTGGATTTTTCATGGCACCAGAGATATTGCAAGCTTTGAAGAACAAGATTCCAAGTAGGAATATAAAGGTGTTCTCAAAAGAAGCAGACGTGTACAGCTACGGCATGACGTGCTATGAGGTCTTGACTGGGAAACTTCCTTTTGAAGGTCATCGTCAAAATGATTATGATCTAGTAATCCATGGAGAAAGACCAAGAATTCCAAAATATGTGGATAGTTGGATAAAGGAGTTGTTGATTAGATGTTGGGATGTGGATTGCACAAAGAGACCTTTGTTTCCAGAGATAATGGAAATTCTCTCAAATAATTCTGTTGTTGTTAGAGAAGTTCAATTAGAGTTTCAAGAGTTTGAAAAGGAGGAATATAGAAAGTACGAAGAGAAGTTATTGCAACAAGGTTTGGTTGAAGTACCAAAATAGAAAGGGTATTGGGTGCCTATACTTTGAGTCTTCAAGGTATTTGAATTTAATGTATTTGGTGTCGGTATTTGTAATGAATGATAAGTTGTATTATTGTAGTTGGCAAAGTGATGGAATGGATCATGTATTTGTATGTTAATCAATTTATTGATTTTCTTCTCTACTTATTGATTTTCCTTTCTCCTTTACTAAATTAGTCATTTATATTCAAAGCTCTAATGGACCTATGCTATTAATCCAATATCCACTGATAAGGTTATTTTAATGTATATGCCTATTTTAAATATTTGAAGGCGTTTTTTATTTTCTATACCATGCTCTTCAATCCTATATTTGGTGTTTTAGGTTCTTCTTTGTTTCCTAGACATTGAGAGTATTGTAGTGGAGGACGCATGCGTGATCATATAAGGACCCTTAATAGTGGGGAAGTGGAATATATGGAGGCCTTCAAAAGATAGGTCTGTGCATATCAAAAGTTTGTTATGAGAAGCAAGATCTACAATGATGCCAAGATATATGCTTGTTGTTATATATTTTATATCACATGAGTTGCTAATGTAGAAGAAATTTTCTACTTCCATGATAAAACTAAATAACTTGGTATGCATGATGAGGATGTGGTTGGGTAAACAAAAAAGACATTTGTCTAATGTTGTGAAAATTGCGATTTCTTTGTTACAACCATCCTTGTCTAAGTCTTAGCTGAAATCATATAAAGTTACAAGAGTTATTTTGTAAAGTCACCCAAAGTTATAATAAAGGACTTAATCTTTGATTAATAATAGTATTCTTTGTTAACTATTGATTGCTGTAAATGTGGAAAGCTTGGTGGTTTCTTTTAGTTAGAGTCCTTAGCAAGTGTAGAAGAGCTTGGTGGTATTTAACCTCAAGGTTGAACTAGGTTTATTAGGCTTTGAGGATGGAGAGATCATATTGTACCATGAAATATTGCCACTTTTTTTTGTCTTCGAATTGATGATAGAAATTTAGAGATATTAAAGGTTAACTTGAATCACATCTAAGTAGTAAGGTTGCCATTTATACACACACACACACACATATATATATACACCACACAAAAAGAAAAGATTATTTCCCTTGAGATTGGGACAAAAAAAATATTGTCTTTACGGTAAGAATTCCAATATATAGCAACTCAAACATTTTCACACATTATTGAGCAATGTACCAAAATAACTAAGGTGTAGGAAATGAACTACTCTAATATCAAGTAAAACATCATATCATGTTTCTTTATTTTCTAAAGATTTGAAAACTGTTTTTCAAAGTAAACTAAAATTTACGCAATTACTACAAGTAAGTACTAAAGTTGTCATTCATGTAAATAATATACACATACTAGTGGATCCCTATTGGTTCCAACGGGCCAAGGACAATCCCAAGTTTATGACTAAATGAGTAACAAACTACCAATAATAAATGAATGTTCAAAAATCACCACAACATTAAGTTTTTATATTTACTGTGTTGGTGAACACATAAACCCTCCTTTATACCAAAAAAAAGCCTGCATTCAAAACCCCGGAACATCCAAAACCCTAGAACATTGACAATCCTTGAATATCATCAATTTCACATGTTGCTACTTCAAACTCTAAACCACCAAACCATCAAAATGCCATAAGGCCCTTAACAGAGGTACAGGCTTTGTAAATCGCATCACGGATTGAAATAGGTTTGAAGGGAGTAGAGATTGAACAATGTAGAGAATTTCCGGATTTTAAGAGGTGAGAAATTCGATTTATCCATCTTCGTGAATTAGGTCTAGGTTTCAAGAGTGTTTTCTTTTCTTTTCTTTCTTGCAGACACAATTGCTATATTGACAACTTGTGGTAGTCTTCTCAAGTGAGAGAAGATTTTGCAGCAAGGGATCAAACCGGCAATCTCATGGGTATCTCACACTATCATTTGGGTAGTTTAGGGTCATCTCACTCAAATTTCTAAAGTTTTATATTTTGGCCGGCTTGAGAGACTCGGTTCTATGAATGGGGCAGATTTCATGATGAATGGAACAACTTCCTTGTGATGGGTAGCCTCATACTTCGGAGCAAACTTCGTAAATACAATTTTTCAAGAAACACAACAAACTTGAGAAAATGCATTTTCCATTGATGGAATTCGCACTCAAAGATGCCTACCTTCACCGCCATTATCTCGCAATTGCCCACCGTTCACGTTTCTGTTTCCAGATGACCCCTTCCATACCCGGCCAGCCCGGGTTTCAACTTCACCGGGTTTTGCTTGAATTCTATTGCTCGAAACAAAAAGAAAGAATTATTTCTTTTGAGATTGTTACCAAAAAAAATCTTGTCTTTATTGTGAGAATTCAAATATATAGCAATTCAAACATTTTCACACATTATTGGGCAATGTCCTAGAGTTAGCTATATTTTATCGAAAAATAAATTGAAGTTTAGTATTTCCATGTGCTGTCTTTACTACCACAAAGATGTGAGGCAAAATTTCCTTTTTACTATGTGGATTCTCATTGTATGACAAATCAAGTTCACAAAAAACCAAAATGTGTGTTAGTAATTTTTGTACCTTTTCTCCTCATTCATTTTTTCCGAATACGTCACATGTGCTCTTCTGCTTCTTCAAATTGGTGTACAAAAAACTAGTATCATTTCTAACATTGTAGTATAAAAGTTAGACCTCGTGTGATGAAAATTTGACACCAAATGAAATCAAAGTTTGTTGATCCGCTCAAATGTAGGAAATGAAACAAATCTATTCTAATATCAACTGAAACATTACACTATGGTTCTTTATTTCATAAACTTTTGGAAATTATTTATTGAAATTAAATAAAATTCCTAAGCAGTTGACAACGCAGGTGTATCATTCAAGTTCTTCGACCAATGCTAATATTAAAAGGGAGATATCTACCTATAGTTCTTCTTCCTTAATGATAAAACCCTTGTCTCCCATGCCCCTTTTTTCTAGTTTATACATCAATTGTGCAACGATCGTGTAAGAAAGACCCAACAATCATGTGAACTCCAGATCATGAGCCCTGACTCTCTCACACACTCTCCCTCCACAACGAGATCGTTGCTCCGATTAGGGTTTAGGGCCGCTCCGATCAAGGCTTAGACGGCTCTGTTTACATCTGCTAGATGCGCATCTAGCTCAACAGACACAGTTCACAACAAATTTGGCCTCGAAGGTGTGGCGTAGTTTTCAGGAGAGTATCAGGTGAAGTATTTTGAAGAAACCCAGCTGGCTAGATCTTCTGCGCAGTGTTCTGGAGAGAATCAGGTGAAGTTTCTTGAAGAAACCCAGGTCGGTGGATCTTCTAGATCGGAGGAGCAGCTATGGACCCTCACATTTACATCTTCAAGGTTCATCTCCTACCTCAAGTTGAGATATTTGGGCGTATTGCTTTTACAACCCTTGGTTTTAGGTTAGAACTTAAGCTTTTCCAGGTGTGCTAGAATCGAGAGTAATAATGGTTCAGTTTTTGCAGAGTAGCATTAGTGGAAGAAATTTGATGAGACATTTGCACAATAAAGAAACGTGACCGACTTAGACTTGTTGCCTCAGATAATATACTAAGACTTGTCCATTGAGCCTTTGATATGTTATCTGGAGCAACGAATGGAGTTGCTACTTGAGGTGGGAGGACAACTGATCCCATGTTGATGATTTGTGTTTTGAGGTGGCTGATATTTTTTTTACTTATTTTCCGCCTGCAGATCAGGTATGGCGACATGCTCCGGCGGATGAGCGTGAGATCACCCTACGACAACCGAGACGGGTACGGCGAGGGCCCCGACATGACGTTCAGCCAGCTCCAGAGCACCATCCGGGAGGCGTTTCAGATCCCGGCTGCGTCCGCGCTGTCCATCGTGTACACTGATCGGGACAACGACGAGGTGACCATGGTGGACGACTCCGACATCCAAGATGCGTGTGTGTACCAGAAGCTCAACCCCGTCCGTGTCACCGTTCTGCCTCGTGAGGCCCAGACTCCGTCTCCATGTAAGCTCCAGGGTCCAAGCTCCAGCTAACTCCTTCTGTGATTAGATTCATTGGATTCCTTAAGTCAGCTACAACCTCCCTATTGCCTTTGGGATGGATCTCATCTGATGCATGTTTGTGATTGCAGCAGCATTGACAGTCGACCCTCCCACATGGGCAGGTATGCAATTTCAACAACTATCCAAGACCTTCACCTTCTAAACGTCTCTCTCAGAATTTTCCATGAGTTTGGAAGCTTGATTTATAGCTTACAGAGCAATGTTTCCCTGTGAGTTTGAAGTTCTTCAACTCTATCATGAAAGTCTCACCACGATTATGGTGTTGTCTGCAGCCGAGATTTTACTGAAACTTGACCAAATACTGGAAGCTGTAAATAAACCAGGGGTGGTGGTTGCATCGGTGAGCCCTGTGTCCACCAAATCAGACGACTATGTGCTGGAAATAGACGATTCTTTTGTTGTTGATGGTTCGACAATCCAACCTGCCAAGGACGACTTCCCTTCCGAGAAATTTGAGAACGGTAAGGCTTGAGATTTGGGTCAGTTCCGAGAGATTCTAGAGTTACTAGTAAATTCACCTAGATTTTCAGTAAGATACTCCCTCTTTTAATTAATAATACTTCTCTTGTCTCACTCTTAATAGAAAGTACAAGAGTTTGGTGGTTTCTTCCCTGGAATCCTTGTTGAGTATGGAAGAGCTTGGTGGTCTTGAAACTCAATTTAGAACAGATTTGAGAGCAAACGAGAGGCCATGGTATCTTTACGAATAGCTCACATGTACTTGGGTTATTTCTACTTCTAACCTATACATGTTTGTATGTTTGCAGCACGATCAGGTTTTGAATCAGAGTTCCTAATGCGTGCTGCAATTTTGCGGCAGAGGTTTAATGACTCACAAGAAAGCTTGAGTGATTGATGCTATGCAATCAGCAATATCTACAGCAAAGATTGAAGCGAGAGGTTCAGTTCGTGAGGAGATCCGGTAATCAATGTTAAGTTACACAAATTAAATTGCCAAATTACCGGTTTAAAACCATAGCTTTAGGCTAATATTTGAATGAACCTTGAATATTAGGGTAGTATTCAAATAAACCTTGAGTCCTATGTAGATGATAGATGAAAATTTTAGATCCGGATAGATTTTATTTAGACTTTAGAAAATAGAGGATAATTACCAGTTGTCTTGGAAAATTCCCCGTTTGCTGGAGATATTCACTTATCTGCTTCAGTTTATTCTGCGGCACAATACTACGCCAAACTGGAATTGATCATATAATCAACAAGCAGGAAGTACAACACAACTCACTTGCATTTGGTAGATGTTCCAAATAGCATAACGAACTTAATTTCTTCTAAAATTGTGGCACTTATGTGTTAGCTTTGAGAAAGTAGTCACTCTACTCATTTATCACCTAGTAAGCCCATCATGTTATTTGCTAGGTCTTCTACAAAGATTGTAGAAGTCACATTAAGTACACCAAGCAGCAAAGCGAAAGCGTTAATCTATTCCGTTGATATAGTCTATGGCTTGCTTGCAAATACCAGTCATGCTTGCTTCTGGTCCATAAACCTGCCATGCCAACCCATGACTTTCATTAGTGGTCGAGATGTGTACCACAATTGCCGAGAAGAATTTAGTAGTTAGTATTTACAATTATGTTTCCAGAAACCACACAAACTTCAAATCAACATCAGTGAAGTCTCCAATGAAAGATTTGTGAAAACAGATCATATATCAATGGTTTGGTGGCCAAATTATTCTTAAAATTGCCCTGGTTTTTCTTGCAATATTCATGAGCACAATGGTATCTACCTCAATTGGAACTCCAGTTTCTTCACTTAAAGCTCGCATGTTGGCAAGGCCCTTTAAGTAATTGGGCCCTCCTCTCCGCACGTAAATGTTTACTCTTGCTGCTTTGAGAGCAGATTGCTGCATAAACAAGCAGGGATGTCATGCAATTTTTCATTTTGAATGACATACAAAAACATTTCAGTATTCGGGAGATCACCTTCTCACGCATAGCTCGAATGATGCCATTAAAAGTGGCTGCCACATCAGTGAAATTGGCAATGCCTCCTCCCACTACCAACGCCCTCTTGCGGCCATCAGGATTTGCAGTTGCACACTATTGACATGGCCGAAACTTGATTAGAATTCTTCAATCGGAGAAATCTAAATCACAACGACGAAATTCAAATGCTGTATCACACAGCTACTAAATAGCATATTGTGCGTTGTCAAAAAGTGTTAGATTAGAAAATGATACAAAATAAGATGTGCGTCACAATCTGAGCAAATGATCTTGGAAGGAGAGAATTTATTTTTTAATCTTCTAATACACGTTATAAGGTTGATATACCTATTTGCAAACAACGCTAATCATGATCTAAGAGAAACATTTAAGGATGAATATTAACTTGTCATACATATTGTCAGAATTATACATACTGTTGGAAATAGGTATGTAAAACTTCACAGAAATCAAGAATAACGCGGGCTAATTGGAAATACGGCCACAACCAACTGATGGGAAACTTACGTCAATCAAAGCACGTGCATACTGCAAAGTTTCTTCCTCATTTGGAGCTCCACTGTATTCAGCATAGTTGCCAAGCTCGTGTGCGTAACCCAAATCTCCAACCTGAAAATGTGGGGGGAAATGGACAAGCATATGGTTAGGCCCCCTTCAACTTGCTATTGGCAATTGGAGAATGCTGACACAGAACATCTGCAAGGAATTCGGAATATCTACAGTAAGGATACTTCATCACCTGAGCTAAGAAAAAGTGTCGGAGGCTTTCAACTTACCGTATCAGCATATATGACGCTGGCTCCACCTCCGGCAACCATAGTCCAGATGCGGCCCTTCGGATTCAGTATCGTCAGTTTCAGAGAGGCTCCAGTCTGGAATGACATAAGCATCGATTTAGATCTCCAGAAGAATAATTCCATACAGAGAAAGCGTGGATTGGAGAAGTGGGTGACGTCTCGTAATAAGCTCGAAACTACATTATACCTTTTCATCCATCTTGTGGACTTTCTCCTCGGCTGGAGTCATGGTCCTTCCAAAAGGCAATGGAAATTCCACATTTCCCCACCTACAGGACACAACCCTAACAATTAATCACTCAGCAATAACGCAAATCAAGCAAAAACTTTCAACATGATCACTTCGAAGTATTTTCAGGAAACAACGCGTACTTCTGGAAGTTCTTGAAAATAGCAGTATCATCTAACTCGCCACGCATGTCCAATGGGCAAGGGACGTTGTTGACAAACGTAAACGGGTTCATCTCCAGCAGAGTGAAGTCCAAGTCTGCAAATTCACGAGCAAATGACCATGATGTGAGGCTTCAAAGTCAACGACTTAAGCCATGAACTTTAACTAACGCCATAAGACGTGGTTGCTAGTTTACCTTCAAAGACAGCAAAAGAACCCCTCAGAAAAGCTTCCAGTGTTTGTCGAATCTGAAAAACTGAACAAAAGTATTAAGAAACGCTAGCTCAAACATTCTTCAAGTGCAGTCACGTGATCATGCTTTATTGTAAGCAAACATGATCCATGATGTCAAGAACAACCGGGAGAGCTAAACTAGAAATACAAAATTAAACTGTGCCGCATGTACATAGCCTGGACAAGAAATTGGACCCATTACCTCCAGTGGAAGTGTGGCAATTAATGGCGCACATACTTCAGGCGTCAAAGTTTTTTCGGTCGGTATAAAGACCGACTTAACCTAAAATCAATTCAGAGTATTGCATCATCAGTCAGTTGTCACGTATGTAGTCAGCTTGTAAATTCTTATGGAAAGAGCAGCAGAAAAGCCTTAAAGAAGCACAATGTTCCTTCCCAATAATCACTAGAAGTGCCAAGAACCGAACTTCATTACACATGGTACATGACAGTCACAAGCCTTGTCTTACCTTGTCCCAGTTCTCTTCAATGTCAATGCCTCCGCACTCAGAGAAGCTAACATTTGCTCCAAAACGGTCTGACACGATTGATAGATAGTACTCGTCGCTATGAGGAACAAAGGGTTCCACAATGAACGTTGTAATAGGGCCTTTGGTGCCGCTCATCTCCACCTGATCCAGACGAACATAAATCGACCTTTAGCTTGAATATCAAATATGTACTCAAATCATCAAGAGCACATGATACAACGAAGCAGATAAAATTTAAGATGCACGGTGCCTAAGTTACCTCTTTGCCTAATCGCTCCGTCACAAAGGATTCCACGCCTGCCAGGTCCAGATTTAGAGCTACCTGCACCCGCATTGTGATGATGCCAATAAGTATCGTGGTACAATTGCAATAGACAAAGTTTGACCAGTTTGCCACGAATATAAATAACAAGCTATCTGAACTCACCAAACCACTTTTACCGCGCTTGCCAAATAACATATCTGGCTTCACAACCAGGCGAGTAGAGTTGAGCCAGGGTTCCTTGTCTGCCAACTCGTCGAAATCAGTTGACTCTGTTACCTGTACTCTCAAAAACAATGAACATAAACTCCCCTGAGCATGCAAAACTAAGAGAAAACTAATCTATCGTCTTAAGCATTATGAAAACGTTCATGACGAATCAGAGTGGGAAACACTTGGTATGAACCATTTGAAAGATTATTTTATATACAAATTATTACAGAAGCGATAATCTCAACTGGAAAAATACCTGAGCAGCCTGGATGTCCACCTCAATGCCTGCTAGCCTCTTCAAGTGCTCTTTGAAGAGTCTCTTCGAGTTGTACTCTCTAATCTTCTTCCTTGCCATGGTTTAAAACAAGATAGTTCCTGCAACCTGCAACTACAACGGTAGCAAAGAAGCCACAGTTTCAAAACAAGAACCAGTTGACCGGGATTCCAGGATTCGTAAACCTAGGACATGGACGAAGCGTAGAAGCAAAGCAATCGACAATCACACATTTCCACAATATACGCCGCCAATTTCAGAACGAACAAGGAAAGAAATCAACAAAATCTAACGATCATCAACGCATTATCCAATCCACCGATCCTGACATCAGCAGCACCGAAATCTCACACTACTCCCAAACAACGGATCACAAACAAGAAAACAGATGCTCATTCTAACAACAGAGCACACTTACACCAAAAACTAACTAACAAATAGCGCCTCATACACAACTGTACACTCGGTGAAGAAGAGAAAACTCAGTACATCCAGAATCAAATCAAGATCCGGCACTGTGAAAACATCGCCCGGACAAATTCCGAAAACTAAAATTATTCCGAATTCCACTGCGTGCGTCTCCGTCACCGAAGCAAGCAATCAAAGAAATCATAACTAATCCCTGAAATCATCTAAGACCTACACAGAAAACGTCTCACACAATTCTTCTCTCGGTGAAGAAAAGTCAATCACCACAGAAGGAATCCAATTATGCAGAAATCACTAGTTGTTCGTAATACAAATCTTCCGATTCTGTAGCAGTGAAAGCGAAGCAGTTGTTCGATAAATTAAGGAAGAGAAAACTAAAGACTGCGAGCACGTAATTTGCATCTGAAAGTATCAATTGATTCCGATTTTGTTGTGACCGGAATTGTGAGAGATGTGAGCAGGAGAAACAAGCGATGGCGAGAGCGCGAGAACCTGGTTGATGACGATGATGCTGTGGACTTGGAGCGGCGGTGCTCGGACGGCAGATCGTTGTTGAAGTGGAGCAGAGACAGAACAAAGACTGACTTCAGAGCGAGAAGACGAAGACGAAGACGAAGACGGGTCGGGTCGGGTTGGGTGTTCGCATTGCGTCGGGTCGGGTTGGGTGTTCGCATTGCGTCGGGTCGGGTCGGGTCGGGTCGGGAATATTTGCCTCGCTTTATAAATAAATTTCACATTTAAAAGATAGCCTTATTATTCAATTCACTTTTTTTAGATAGCTATCAAATTTTTGGCACAAAATAGTGAAAAACAATTGGCACGAAATTTACTAATTAGGTTTTAAATTCTACTCTAATCCACATTATTGTCATATGTAGGTTGTTAATTTTTTAGTTATGAATAATAATTCAAATATTTGTATCTAAAATTGAAACTATAGTGTACGTTAGTCATATGTTGACTTTTGTGATTGATTTCTCTTCTTACATGTTTATTGTATTGTACAAAGAATTTGTTTTGTTCCAAAGGATCATTTTCCACTGTATTTTAAAGATGAAACTAGCCATGCGGAAAGTGATATAAATTCAACCACTAATTTTCTAAGTTGTCTTTAACTATCAAATAGATGATCTTTTACACGTGTTTTATTTTGGTACCTTGCAAAGCCCATGTGATCACTTTGTAATCATAGTGTGTACAAAATTTTAATCAATGACAAGTGAAGTTTATGAAAAACTTCATTCTCCATCAATGGAATGGGTTGGAATTTGAGGTTGTTTCCATAGAAACTTGCAACAAAAAATTTGTAAAAGTTTTATAGAAACTTGCAACAAAAAAATTGTAAGTGCCAAAAGTCAGGTAAATAGCTGTAGAATATCATAGTCACAATCTAAAGGTCTAGTGTTATAAAGATGAAATTGCCTCAAAATTACCGGTATGCTGCAACTTCATTATAAATTCCAATAATTCATGATCAATAATATAATTGTTGGAATTCATCTAAAATGGAAAACATTTTCCAAGGGGGCACTTGGTCCTAAATGGCTAACCCCTAAATTCTCAAGACATTGTTACACCAGAACCACCTCATAACTGCCTCTCTAACATGAGACTTTGCAAGACTAAGTAAATCAATTTTTTACTAATTTCAACTGTAGGATTTTCAAGTTAATGACAACTCAATATAGCTTTTAAACTTTGACTACACATATCATAAGATACATGCATTTGAAGAGTGCAATATGGTTTTTTTTATTCCCTGTGTGGATAGGGTCAACATACTTTGACTCAAAAGAACCGCATATGTTTCCACTACACATTGCATAAATTTTATAAATCTATATTCTACATTGTGTTAGGTCACTACACCCCACAAATCACAAGTAATGGAGGTGTTTAGGATAAGAAAAACAGGCTAGTAATGGATATGAATATAAAAAGTAGC
Source organism: Bryoerythrophyllum caledonicum (assembly GCA_963971425.1). NCBI lineage: Eukaryota > Viridiplantae > Streptophyta > Bryopsida > Pottiales > Pottiaceae > Bryoerythrophyllum > Bryoerythrophyllum caledonicum. Next base: position 14,193,953 of record OZ020518.1, on the reverse strand, counting down.
CATATACTTAAGAAAGCAACTTTTTTTAAATGGATCATAAAATCCAAACAATTGGTAGAATCATTATGCCTTCCTCTATTGGGGAGTTCTTTTCTCCAAACAACACAAAAACCTTAATTTCTACGCACTTTGAGTTAAAAAAACAATGACGGTTACCAAGAACTTTCCTTTCACTACTACCTCCCCCAAAAAATGACACTAATACCTTCACATAGTAATACTGTTCAAGTCCTAGAGTAGTGCCTTAAGCTCTACAAAACCTTGCATGCCCTACCAATCCTCCATCAGAAATTGCTTCAAGCAACATTATTTTGTTATTAAACGTCAGATTCATGCTTACACAAAGCTTTTGGTAATGTCCTCTGGGGTAAAAACTTTTATCCATTGACACCACAGGAACCTACCTAAAACTTCATAAGTCCTCCAAAAAAATTCAAGGATTTACACCAAATCAAACAAAGACAATAGAATTTTCTTGAAAATAAAGGGAAGTGACCCCGCATGTCACACCCTACTTATTGATCCTATGGTAGTAAGAGTTAGGGGTGACTTGGCTTGGGAGAGGTGTGGGGAACCACCAAGCGTCTCTTGGGAACGTGGGGTACGAGGGGAACCTAACCTTTTCACGTTCCCATGTGCGTATAGAACGGCGAGGAAGGCCCCAAAGGACTCATCGCAAACAAGCGCACACACATCTATAACATCAACAAACCCCGCCCAAACAACCCTCGCCTTCGCTGCCATAGCCGCAGACTCGAGAGTTTCTCTGTAGCTCTCCGGCAACTCCTCCGAGGCCGAGGTACGCCTTCATTCTTTATACTTTTATAACGCGACAGATTCTTGTCGATAGAGTGACTTTACTATTAATAACATGGGGATTTTTATAGAAGAGATTTGTGGGGGGAATTCGTGGGGGGAGGGCGTGTTGTTGCATTTCGAGCGGCGATTCTTTGTCTTAGCTTGAGTGAGAGGAGGGTCAGTTTTTTTGTGGTGCGAGGGGAGGATTTTTTGTTTTGTTTTGGCGGGTTTGATAGGAAGAACGGCCTTGTGGGTTTTTTCCCTCTCTTTTCGAGGATAGTTGCGGTTTTTTGGAACTGGTATGGGTTAGGGTTTCTTCCCCATCGGTTGTTGTGGAGAGGGGTGTTTTTGGGGGTCTTTTTTGTGAAATTTAGGGTTTCGGTGACAGAGCGCAGCAGTCCGTTTCCTTGAGTACTGTACAACGGATTGTTGCTAGAAAGTGAGGGTGAGTTATGAGCCTGGTTTTTACGAGATTCTTGTTACTTTGACGTGTGTTGCAGGTTGAGCGTTGTGGAAGTAGGATTTGCATGATTGAGCTGAGAATGCGAACATGGCCATGGAGGGCACTGTCTCGAATGGGGCATTTACGGGAGCCACATTAGCGGAGAAGCTCACGAAATTGAACGTTTCCCAGCAGAGCATCGAAAGTATCCTTTTCATGGAATATAGTGGTGCATTTGGTTATATTCGCTGACCGTTCTAGATGCTGCCATTTTTTTTTGTCGGGGGGGGTATTCTAAGTGTATAATGCGAAAAGAAAGAATACTTCCTAATTAATAGCACTGGCTTCCAAACAGCTGAGGGCTGTATACGTTATTTCGTTGGAACTTTCGAGGTGCAAAGGTCTTTCACAGCATTTTTTTTCGTTATTTCAAGAATTCACTTGGCAATATGGAAACCAAATACTAAGACCTGATGTTTAGCAGGTGAAATTACATGTATTTTCATGCTCTCCTCATGAAGGCTACATTCGTTATATTGCTGGAACTTTCTAGTTTCCAATTCTAAGTGCGATTCTAGTTTATTTTTATTTTTTTATCGCATTTGGTGGTATCCTAACAATATAACAGGTCACTTTTGTAAACCAGAGTAAGGCCTTCCTGGTACTGGTTTTCACTAATTTCTTGGAGCTGAAGTTAGTTTTTTCCATGTGAAAGTGGGCACCCCTTGACAAGATGCTGCAGCTCTGTCGCATTGGTGCATCTTTCACCGTAGGAAGGCGCGAGAGATAGTGGAAACATGGGCGAAGAAGTTCCACGAGACGCCCCGGGATCAGCGCGTCCCGTTTCTGTACCTGGCCAACGACATTCTGCAGAACAGCCGCCGCAAGGGCCCGGAGTTCGTCAACGAGTTCTGGACCGTGCTGCCTAGAGTCCTCCGGGAAGTTGTCGATTCCGGAGACGAGCCCGTCAAGAACACCGCCTACCGTCTGGTTAGTTGTAGAGATGTCTGCCTGTGTGTAACATGAGGTTTCTGGCTGTGGTTTAAGAAGCTTTCTCTCAGCAATCATCATTCCATGTGCTAATGTAGCATGAGAAACTTTCAGGTAGACATCTGGGAGGAGAGACGAGTGTTTGGATCTCGTGCTCAAGGCCTCCGCGAAGAATTGCTGGGCAAGAAACCTCAGCTTCATGGACACGAGCCAAAGCATCTCGTCGCCGCTCCATATCAGGTAACATCCCAAGTGCTCTACTCCTTCAACTCCTGCCCTACACAGATTCTCTTGGTTACTCTAACAACGAAAACTCGGACTGCTTCTCGTTGGAGATTGAGATCTCTTGTAGGTTACATGGATTGATCTCGATAGGTTTCACTTCTGATTCTCGTTGTCAGACTAGTCAAGAGATTCGGTGTAGTCGGAACTAGGGGCCTTTTCTCCTCCAGTCTCTGGTTGACAAATCTACCTGGTTGCTTGAAGATGCTTGAAGGGAGCATGCTGGAACGAGTGGCCAGGTCCTACCAGGCAGTTCTGGAGAAGTCTCAAGATGAGTACGACGCTCTGTCCAAGTACTCTGCTGCTGTGTCCCAAATCGAGAGCCTGGAGAAGGAAGCGGAAAGTGGCGCCGGCAATGGTATGTTTTACCTTTCTCTCCTGAGTTGTTTGTACAGTCACCCAAGATTTCTATAGGATATCCTTCTTTGACTCCTCTTCCCTTAATCTTGGTAGTCGTTAGATCAATGGATGAGTTTCATGGTGTCTCAACTAGAGAGCTTGGGGGTCTCTAAACTCAAGTTAGAACTAGTTCTAGCTGCTTTTTATAAGGAAGAAGGAGAGGTCATGTTGTACCTTGAATCTTAGCCGCCTTTTTCCCTTTTGAACCGCGTCTATGTTTCCTGTTTTCTTGTTCAGAGAGCTTACAGACGTCGATAGCTGAGGAGCTCCAGGGACAAGAAGAAATTGTAAGACGGTGCGTAGAGCAGCTTGAGAAGTGTGAGATGAGCCACGCCTTGCTCTGTTCCCACCTGAAGGATGTTCTTCTCGAACAGGTCATTACAGTTCTCTGAACCCTGTTCATTGTATTTAGCAATATTTTCAGGTGAGTCCTAAGAATATGAAAGTTGCTCATCCTGTCGCGCTGAGGTTGGTCCAGATGCTGAAAAGCACGAATCAAGATCTTGTATAAATCATGCCAATTTTGACATGGCGTTCATTCTGAACCCTGCAGGAAATTAAACTCGAGGAAATGAGGACACACCTCCAGGTCTGTACTACTTTCTACACCTTCGTATTGCACATCTACATCATCATGATAAGAAAGTAGAGGTGACACCTTTTTTGCATACCCAGTGTCAAGAGTTGGATCGATATTAACTTGATGGCATTTGCAGATAGCTCAATCACAGCTAGAGCAAGCTTCAAGCATCCACCACCGCCTGACAAGCAGGAATGCAAGCTTCGGTGAGAAATCAGCTCCTTACAACGGAGACGACGTAGCGAGTCAGAACAAGGACAACGGCCAAGCACCGTTACCAAGTCCTCACAGCAAATCTCCTGCAGCAACGGAGGCAGCAAAAGTGGCTGCAGAGGTTGCGGCCAAGCTCACTGCCAGCTCGTCCTCGGCTGCAATGCTGACCTCGGTGTTGTCTTCACTGGCAGCAGAGGAGGCAAATGGAGGTCCTCCTGCGGAGAAGAGGCCAAGGCTGGATCTGGATGTGGTCTCTCCTCCTGACTATCCACCCCCGCCGCCACTGCCACCACAATTCTCTGCAGCGTCCTTAGCTTACGCGTATCAGTCGATGTTGCCTCTGCCTCCGCCTCCGCCTCCACCTCCTCTTCCAGGTCGTGTGATGGGCTTGCCTCCTCAGCCCATTCCGCCAGGCTGTGCTCCTGCTGCTTCTTACCAGCCTTTTCCTCCCTCTGCCCTGCCCTACTACAGCCAGCCGCCTCTGCCTGCCCCGCCCGCTCCTCGGTAGTCCCTCGCCTGCAGTCAGGAGGAGACGCCACTCGGTTGTCTCGGCAGTGCAAATCTGAAGCACTGTCTGTTTTGCCAGCAGGAGCATTCTGCTCGCCCAGCTTGGGCGTATTAGCTATTGTAAGTCAGTTTTGATATCGGCTCAACAGACTGATGAGCTGATGAGACTATTAATAGGTTGTCTTTTATGTTGTGTTCCCTGGACCAATGCAACTTGTAGATTACATGTTTCTACACTCAACGAGCAGATGAAAAGAAAAAAATGCCCACATTTTGAGCTTGTATTGAAGTGAGCGCTAGTGCACTCGTCATTTTCCTAGAACCGAGGGTGAATATTTCCTCTCTACAAGAAAGAACAAAGAACAAGACAAATTTAAAGTCGACGAATCATCCTCTACTCTGCAGTCGCTGCTTCCTCTTCGGTGTAGGTCGAAGCGTCGTAGTCGATGTACTCGTCATCCACGGCATCGTCGTCGTCGAAGCCTAAGCTGAGCGCTTGCATCTTGAATCCTGCCTGCTCAATCAGTTCTACCAAGCTTGAGGCCACACCGGTCGCTTGGATGTTGGTCTGCTTCACTAGCTGCGACAACCACGACCAACATCAACGTTAATTGCAATTAATGTGCAATTATCAGCAGCTACTCTCAACCTCGTTCCATTTCCGACTTCAGAACGTAACGCTTCTCACGCTCTTCGAAAGTTCAGAGCAGCTAGGTCTGGCAACTTTACAAGCTAAAAGAGACTGAAGCGAAAACTAGATGACCTCAGAAAGCATCAGGGAAAAAAATAAAACAAGGACTTCGTTCCCCTACAAAGCAATGCAGAACACGCCCTAGCTGAATTGAGAGATACATTGTGCGGGCTGAGACTTCTGCAAGATTCAGCAACATGACAAGTTCACTAATGTAAATAAAGTGGCCCCCGATTACCTCAACGGTGGCAGCACCTTCATCGACGTAAACTTTCACCTGGCTCACACCCTCGGTTCCCTGAAATAAATAACACTCAATGAATCATCCACAATGCTCAGAAACCCTATAAGACACACACTCAAGTAGCTAAATAAGTAGCTAAAAAGGGCAAAGAAGGCATTATTACCTCAAGAACCTTAGTGACTTTCGAGACAGCGTTCTCATTCAACGAACCTTCGGCCTGCAACATAAAACCAACTGTCACGTCATAAACCCCGATAAACTTCACAAGAATGTAGTATTCAACCGGGAGAATCTCCACGCAATTCGCCATAAGATCCATGACATTACATGCTCAGCTATTAAAAAGACCTAAGACTCACGCTACCGCTACCTAGGCCACTCTCGGAAGGCACAAAAACGAGATACAATCCGAAACCGAGAAATTCAACAATCCAACCCTGAAAGTGAACCAGAATCCAAGCATAGCACTTTTAAGTGCACACATCGATGACAATGCTTGCTCAGCTTATTTAAAGACCTCAGAAACAGAATTACGACAGCTCTCGTGAACGCTATACAATGAAGAAAAACATCCGAAACGGAAAAATTCAACGATTCAAGCCAGAATCGGAGATGCATAAACCTGACTTCACACAGGACACAAAGGAGTCCTCAATTACCTTGAAGTACATGGAGAGGTTCTCGGCAGGCGCGCCAGAGTCGGCCTGGCTCGTAGCAACGGCTTCATCAACGACAGCAGAGGCAACGAACCTCACACCACTGCTGCTGCTCCTCCTCGTGAGACCAGCTCCGGTGGCACGCAACCTCGCGCCCGCTCCGCACCAGGCTCCCGCCGCGGCGCATCTCCCCGTGCTCCTCCCTCGCGTGCTGTCTAGGGCTACTCCGAGGCTCTGCACCACCCGGAGCGTCGTCGTCTGGCACGCCACGGCCGCCATTGCGTGCGAATTCTGGCTCCTGCGAACCCTAGCTCCGTGACAATGGATGGCGCTGCGGAGCTCAGAATGAAATTGCGAGGGACTTTGGTGGCTTCAAAGAGTGCGAACTCGACTCAAGCTAGTTGCGCATCGCGCAGTTGGATAAGGAAGAGAACCTGAAACCGTCTAGGGAACCGGAAACCGTAGGGTCTATTCAGAGGCAACATTACTCAACGGAAGATGATAGGTTTATAGTTCTCTGTTGGTTTATAGGTCCTCTCCACGATCGTCGACGGAGTTGTTTGTTCGTTCGCGCCGAATCTTCGTTCGTCCAGCGTAGGAAACCAGTGTACCGTACGCCGTTCACTGAATTTAGTGTAGACTCGTGATTCACCTACGCTAAATTACATTAATCTTTAGCGCCAATGAGCTTCAAAAGGCTTGGGAGAATCCACGAGTGTAATAGATCATGGAAAAAAGCATCTACACAAAGGGTACATTTCACTGCTAATTCCACTTCGCACAAATCATTGCAGCCGCCAATGTGCCCAGGCATTGTTCCATTTGAAGCATATGAACAACACTAAATATCTTTTTTAGTGTAGTGTACACTAAATGCAAACCTGTACACTAATTGTGAATTGGGCAATTGGTGTAGTGACAAATCAATACACTAAATGTAACTACAACACTATTTGTGAATTCCACTTAAGATTGCAATATAATTTTTTTCACTTGTGCACATTTAGTGTATCAAGATTAGAAGAAGATTATGTGTATTGAGTATGTTTTCATTTTCAATGCAAAGATTTGAAAATGAAAACATTTGAAAATGAAAACATTTGAAAATGCAAAGATTTGAAAATGAAAACATTTGAAAATGCAAAGATTTGAAAATGAAAACATTTGAATATGGTAACAATTGAAGAAATCAACATTTGAATAAATACACATTTAAAAAGGAGACATTTGAAAAGAATTTTATTTGGAAAAATAAACAATAGAAACATGAAACATTTTACAAAGAATGTGTTTGAAAAAATGTACCTTTAACATTTGGAAAAGTAAACATTGAAAAAGTTAACCTTTTTCAAAAGTATTTTTTTGAAAAGGTGCTTACAATTTAAAGTACTAAAAAAATAAAAGATTCAAGAAGATAACATTTGAGAAAGGAGACATTTGAAAAACAAAATTTATGAAAAGAGAAGGGATTTGAAAAGTAAGGGTTGAAAAAGAAAAGGATTGAAAAAGTAAGGCTTAGAAAAAGTAAGAGAATTAAAGGTAAAAGTATGAAAAGTAAGAGATTGATAAGGTAAGGGTTTTAAAAAGTAAAGTTTAGAAAAAGAAAGGCATTTGGAAAGTAAGGATTAGAAAAAATAAGAGATTGAAAAAGTAATAGTTCCAAAAATGTGGGTAAAAAAAAGTAATGGATTGCAAAAGTAATGGTTAGGAAAAGTAAGGGTTAGAAAAAGTAAGGGTGAGAGAAAGTAAAGATTTGAAAAGTAAAAAGTTGAATTTCTTTGGGTAAAAAGGTAAAAAGATAAAAAGTTTGTAAAAGTGAGAAGTTGTAAAAACAAGAAGTTGAAAAGGTAAAAGTTGAAAAGGAAAAAATTAGAAAAGTAATTAAATAAATAAATAGTTAAAAGTTGAAAAGTAAATAGTTGAACGAGGAAGTCTAAAAAGTAAAAAGTTGAAAAGGTAAAAAGTAGGGAAAGTAAGAAAACAATTAAAAGTAAAAAGTAAAAAAGTAAAAAGTTAGAAAGTAAAAAGTTGAACAAGTAGGAACTTTACAAAGTAAAATGTTCAAAGGATAAAAAGTTCAAAAAAGATTTGCATTACCAAACCGTAAAAGTGATAAAATCTGCAAATACAAGAGGGGATAATATGGGATTGAGAATGAGGGTAGGTGGTTAGTTAAGGCATGGCGGCCGGGTAGGTGGTTGATTGGGGGTATCATTGATGATATTGGTGGCTAACACTATTTGTAAACTTATTCACAAATAGTGTACAAAGGTAATTACACTATTTGTGATACTACACTAAAAGTGATATTTAGTGTAGTGCCAAACACGTTGGGACCAAAAAAAAAGTGCATTAACTTATACTCAAGGAGTTGTGACTAGAAAAACAACCAGAATCGACTAGAAACGAGTATCAAGCCCTTAAAGGGTTAAGCACATGCATGTAAAATTTGTTTGTTCTATTGATAATGCGAGGAATTTTTGTATAAATATATTGGGTGATTCAATAGCACACTACACTAAACATCACATTTAGTGTAGCGCCCAGTAAATGACTTGTAAATGCTACAAGTTTTTACTTTAAGTGAATATTTTTACCAACTATGTTTGTGATGATCCTCTTTTTTGAATTCTATAGAGAGTTGTGCTCTTGGTAAAAATTGGCATCAAGAGTAAAAACTTGTAGCATTTACAAGTCATTTACTGGGCGCTACACTAAATACGATGTTTAGTGTAGTATATTTACACATACATTGTTGTGACTACTCCAGAAGTTTATTTTTGAATTGATTTAATTTGTATGCTCGTCCATGGTAATTATGTGTGCTTTTTCTGCTTTCAACTTTGTAGACTCGTGTTCGGAATGGTTGTGATTCCTAAGATTGGATCATTCAACCAACCGCCAAGATTCTAATAGTCCACACTCGGAAGTAAATAGGAGCATAATTGTCATAGCTTTCCAAATAGATAGACCTCAAATGAGCAAGAAATCTCATAAAGCATGGTCTACATTGTCCTGCTGTCAATAATCCTGCACTATTTCTATAGTAAAGTTTGACCTAAAACTTCAATTGCATATTTTAATTCGTACTTAAGAGGCATGTTACAAAGGTCTTGCCAATGCGGCTTCTAACAAGCCATTATAAAGAATACTCCATTCTTCCAAACAGAGAACAAGGCAACAACAGTAAGGAATGGTGTCTAATGAATAAAGGCTTGATAAAATGGATAGCCACTCACAAGCATAAGATCGCTCATCACGGAATGAGCACTAGCTAGGGACAAAAATGATCAAAAGCAGATGACTGCATATGTCCAACTACAACTACTACCATAAACAATCGACAACCACTACGTGGGATTCTAATTCTATCAACAGGAAGTTCGAGATACACATACAGGAGCTGATAAATGCGTACCAGCCATCTCTTTCTGATGCAAAGTGCAACTCTAGCATTCCCGAAAATGAGTGCAATCAGAGGTCGAACTCGTCGTCCTTGAGAGCTTCCAGAGCTGCAGCTTCCTCCTCGTCGTCGTCCAGGACGAAGTAGGGGTTGTGCGACACTGGCCTGAACTTGTACCCCGTGTAGATGTAGAACGCCAGATTCGCCGCCTCCTCTGCGAACTTGCTCGTCCACCGGTACCGGTACACTGTCACTGTGTACAGCGCGAACACCACGATGCGCGTGAAGTAGATGTAGCTCACCACCACGATGTAGAACTGCCGGAACAGCGTCAGCTTCACCAGGTTGCGGGCCGCCTTCCCGTCCGTGCGCGACGCCTCGCGCAGGTGCTTGATCGACCACACGATCGGGAACAGCACAGCGCAGCAGCAGACGATGTCCAGCAGAAGGAACACCTGCTTCCACGTGAAAAAGTCCTTGGTCGATGGGCCCGCCTCGTCGTACACGATGTACGCCGTGTTCGCGAACACCTGCAGCGGGATCACCACCATCAGCACCTTCTTCTCCTTGTCCTGCAGGAACGGCTTCAGAAACGACCACCCGGTCCCGATCAGCACGATCACGCTGAACAGCAGCAGCCCGCGCAGGAAGTTGAAGATGTAGTACGCCACGTCCCACCCGTGCGGCGTCCCCGTCCGCTTCACGTACTGCTTGTCCTCCGCCTCGCAGATCATGTTGAGCGCCTTGAGCACCACCAGCAGCCCCATCAGAAAGTGGATCCGGTGCACCGACGCCTTCTCCTTCCAGCACGCGTAGATCCACACCCCGAGCAGCGCCACATTCGCCAGAAAGAACACGAAGTACATCCGCGGCAGCACCGTCTGCCCCACGGGCAGAAAGTCCTTGAACCCGTTCTCCACATTGTACATCGACGTCACCACGTCCATGGAGATCTCCGTCTTCACGCAATTCTCGAAGAACAGGCTGTACTCGTTCGACGTCTGCACCGCGTGAGTGAAGTTCGACAAGGCGTCCGTGTCGGCCAGCGTGAACAGCGTGTGCATCAGCTTGCTATCCATCAGGCAGTTCTTGCCCTGCGCCTCCAAGCTGCTCAGCACGGGCACCAGATCCTCCATCGTCGACAGAAAAAACCCCATCCGGCTCCTATCCGCCCCCGCCTCCTTCACCTCCACGTTCGACACCACCACCCCAACCTCCCCCATCGGCCGAAACCCGAACGACTCGAACGGAATAATCGCCCGCCCGTCATCCTTAATCGACAGAGACTTTATCTCCCCCACCACAGCCCCCGGCAACGCACTCACCATCACCACCACAACCACCGCCACCACCGCACCCCACGCCATAGCCATCCCTCCAACGCTACAACCCCAGCTCCCCCACCCCCACACTCATCCCCTCTCACCAAGACCACCCCCGGGCGTCCCCCAAACCAAAACCCCGACCCGCCACCTCCCGCGCAAGCTCCTCTCCTCTCCTCTCCTCTTCTCTCTCTCTCTCGCGCTCTCTCGCTCTCTCGCTCTCTCGCTCTCTCGCTCTCTCGCCTTCCGCCTCGGTGAGCTCCTCCTCCTCGAGAGAGACGAGAGATGGCTGCGATGTGCGCTGCGAAGTTGGTGAGCAGTCAGTCAAAACAACGAACGAGTTAGGGAAAGTATGATTGTCGCGGTCATGGGCTCGTCTCTTTTCCCAATCATGGGGCTTCCCCGATGGCCGTGGTTTGGGCCTTTTACTGTGGGTTGATTGGGCATGAAAGGTGGGATCAAATGTATATTATTCAAGGGAAGGGTGAATGAGGTAGAGGCACCCAATTCCGATCACTTAAGCCAATTGGGGACTCAAATGAGATTGTATGTCAAAAAACATTTATTTTGGAAGATGCGGAGTTAGTAATGAAACTCAACTAATACTTTTTCACTTTTAATCACAAAGATTTGGAATTGATTAAAAGCCCAAAAACTACCGGAGCCCTTAATCAAATTGTTGAGTAGGTGAGATTTGGTGCCCTCCTTCATCCAATGCCAACAAGTGAGTGAGTAAAAGTGAGAAGACATGCTATGAATAAGCAACTCATGGAGGGTGCCCAATGCTGATCGGCCTTGTTCGACTTTCGAGGCAAGGCTGCTAATGAGAGGTGGAGCAACCCAAAATTGCACACTTCATGACCCAATGCCGATAATGAGTGGGGTTTTTAGATCTTGAGTTGTTGGTTTTGAGTTGCTTCATATACCATTCCATGCATTTACCGTTTTCATGCACCATGCCATGCATACTCTAGTAATCGGAATTGGGTGGCCGATCGGAATTGGGTGCCTCTACCTTAATTACAGCTTTGAAGGGGAAGGATTCTTGAGTGATTCACGCCATGGTCGCTTTTGGGCAGAATTAAATCAAAATGGAGAGTTGCCCAAAATTTTGGAAAATATCAATTTTTTGTCTAGGTGATTACCTATGTAATGTCAAAGTGCTACTTGTATGATGCATAAGTGATACCTGTGTAATACTTAGGTGATATCCATTGTGTCCAAATCACTCCGTCAAAAAAAATAAAAATCTTTTGACAAAGAGGTGTTGAAAGCGACCACTGGGTACGGTACTCATGGAGATAAAGAGGTCCAACCTCATGTTACCTTAGATTCATACATATCATGTCAAGCTTGTCATTTCGGCCCATCAACATTTGTGTTGCAAAAGTCTACGAATATGATGTATCCATAAACAACTTCATCTACAGCGGCGACCAAAAGTCTTCGGACAGTGAAGCACCCCTTTAACAGGTGTTGACTGTAACTTAGTTGGTAGGTAAGTAAGAGATTTTTGGGGCCAATTTTAATTAGTACACCACATGACACCTAATCAACATTGACTCCGTCAAAAGTTGCCATTTGTAGAGATTATACGTGCAAAAATCATGAAGGGGTGTATACAACTTAATATGCACATCAGTTATACACACCAATACCTTTTCATTACAAGTGCACTTGTGAGGCTTTTTGTTTTGGATTTTTTTTTGTAAGATTTAGAAAGGCCTTAGGTGATTTGCTATGGCTCCTAGAAGGTCTGAGAATCAACGTAGAGCAGTTCTTGAGATGTTTGAGCGAGGCAAGTCATATGGTGAGATTTCAGCAGTTTTGGGCATTCCTCGAAGCACTTCTTTTGACATAGTGCGAAGGTTTCGTGAGAGAGAGTTAAATGATTCAAATACTAGTACAACAGCAACTATAGGAAGGGTGTTACAATCTGAGGGCTTGCGATTGAGTGATAATACAATTAAAAGGAGTCCTCGGAGGCAAGGGTTGAGAGCATGAGTGAAGACCAAGAAGCTACTTTTGATAAAGAAACATTGAGCACGTCGTTTGCAGTGGGCAAAGAAGTGCAAGCATGCAGGTTGGGAGTTTTGGATTGATGTCATTTTTTCTGATGAGTCTAAATTCAATCTTTTTGGCTTAGATGGACGTTAGTATTGTTGGAGAAAGAGTAGAGAACGTCTTTTAGATCAGCATGTGCAATCTATAGTCAAACATGGAGGAAGAAACATATTGGTTTGGGGTTGTATGAGTTGGGAAGGAGTTGGCAAGCTTCTTCTGATTGAAGGGAAGATGGATAAATATGTATAAAGATTGTATGTCACAAACATTTATGTAGAAAGATGCGAAATTAGGAATGAACTCAACAAATATTTCTCAAATTTAATCTCAAAGATTTGGAATTGATATAGAATTTAAAAGCCCATAAACCACGAGAGCCCATAATCAAATTGTAGAGCAGGTGAGATTTGGTCCAGCCTCATGTAACCTTAGATCCATACGTATCATTTCAAGCTCGCCCATCAACATTTGTGTTGTGAAAACCCACTAATGTGGTGTATCCATGAGCAACTTCATCTACAACAATGCATGACGCTTTTTAACCCCTAAAAGCTCAATGCATTTTCCTCATGAAACACTCCAAAACTGCCATCATCAACAAGTGGCAACAAAATTTAACATTAAAGTCTAATTTTAGACTTTTAACCATACACTCTTAAAATAGACACGTATATGAACTTACAACACAAATTTGGTTGCAATCCACCGCACGGATGTGAAGATTATAGCGTTTGAAGTGCAAAGAAAATTATTTTTCCCCCCTTGCCCGGCAAGGTCAGCCTACTTTGACTAGGCATATCTTCTAGTATTTTCATTGAAATGTGATCAAATCTTTTACCAATATGACTTATATGTTGTTAGCTACTTGTGTGCAAAATTTGAGGTCAATTCGAGGGGTAATAGATGTAGAAATATATACTTTAGTGAAAGGAGGTACAAAATGATGACAATTACTACATACGTGATATGAAATTGTTTGTTTCATACAAGTTGTTGCATTTGAGAATCCCAATGGTGGAAACTTTCAATTTATTTTTTCACTAATTTAAGAAAAAGAAACGACTACAATTAGTAAAATCCATAATTTTCATGAATATATGGAATAAATAAAGCATTATGGGAAAGGGCACTGCTTGAAATTGGGTGGCTAATTTGTCCCGTTGTTGACCACCCTCGCAGCTGGATGGAAAGGAATTTTTTTTTTAAAAAATAAACTTTTTTTGTTTGTTTTGGCGGGCCCGCTTCAGACGCGGGATGCTGGCAGGCCAGCTGACGGTTGGTTGTTTGCTGTTTTTTAAAATTATTTTAATAACTCTTTTTCAATGTTTTTTCTACTTGGACTTCGTGCATAGAAGTCTGGATTCCTTTGCTGGCCCTTTTGGTCCCAAAATTCTGCCCCTTTTTTCTCCTCAAATTGCATTGGTTGACATGGCTGCCCCTATAGTCTAGACTCCCCATTTTGACCTTTGAAGGCTAATAACTTTTGAACCAAAAGTCCAAAATCATATTTGAAAAATTCCCCATACAGATTTCATCAAGAACAATGTTGTGTAAAATTTTCATGAGAATCGGAGTATTTCTTCCACTCAAAGGTACATGCCCAAAATCCAAAACGTACATCCCAAGTACACTTGGGCTCTTAGGGGTTAACATAAAAAGATTTCTCTCATTTCATATTTCTTTCTTCTGATGTGACTATTTAAAGTAACAATGGTTGTATTTACTAACTTTACAATGGTTGCACCTACTATACGCATTAAAAAATGTTGATAAGAACATGAAGGGATTTTTTTTTGAAGGGCACTTGTAACATCAATATTTGTGCTTGATGCAACTGAAGTCCACACATGTTGTGCCTGAAGTGCAATTAATTTAAAGTTAACCCTTTAAGAACAAAAAGATTGTCGTCGATGGTATTCTACATAATCTATCATGCTTCTAGATTCTCAAATTATCCATAGCCACATCATCATTATAGGGTTAAGCACACACTTCAAGGCAAATTGTTTTCATCTAATTTTGATGTCCATTGGGTCCCTTTTAATCCCTAAAGGACAACTTGTACCTATGGGTTACAAATCAATTTTTGGGCAAGTTTTAAAAATTCATTTTTGAAGATAACTTCTTGAATTTTTTAGTGAGAGTAGGAATTAGGGTTATCTTTGTGGGAATTTTTTATATTTTTTTAGACTTATAGGGGAAAAATTATGGTGCTTCAAACAAAAAAAGCTCAACTCTTTTGGAAGCTCACCAAGGTACAATAGAGATGAATAGTAATATTGAAGAGTTGACAATTGCAGTAGTAGTGAAAGAAAGTTCTTTGCAACCTTAATTGTTTTCACTTAAAAACGCATAGAAATTAACGATTTCACTTGTTTTGATTTTTTTTTCCTTCACTTGGAATAACTCATGATAATTCTATTCAAAATTTGGATTTTAGATCCAACAATTTTTTCTCTATTTTAAAAATAAATTGCTTTCCAAAGTAAAGGGCCACTTTCTATACCCCTAGTCATTGCAGGTCCATTTTTCTTATTGAAAACACCTCCATTACTTGTGATTTTTGGTATGTGATGACTTAACACAAGGTAGAACAAAGATTCATTGAGTTAATGCAATGCGTAGTGGAAAAATATGCCATTATTTGGAGTCAAAGTACACTGGCCATGTCCAGGTACAATGGAAAAAAACAATTTTGCACTCTTTCAAATGCATGTACTCTTTCAAATCCACATGGTCAAAGTTTACAAAATGTTCTGGGTGTCTTCTAGTAGTAGTTTGCTTGAAGATCCCACGGTTGAAAATAGTAAACTGTTGTTTGAGTTAGAGTAATAATATCTCATCTCAAAGTGGCAGTTTTGGGATGGTTTTGGTGAATCACAAGGCATGGTCCTTTAGGGGTTAATGTCCATCTAGTCTCACAGATCATTTTGGATCTTTAATTCCAAAAGCAAAATTAATTTTTAATAAAGGAGATTGTACGTATTAATCTTTTTAGAAAATAGGGTTCTAAGAGCTGTAGGAAGTTACTTCTATATGAAGCTTTGGCACAAAGGATGGCATCATTGATTTGTTGTAGTGCTTGTTACGAGACTTTAATTGTAGTAGATTTAAGAGTGGGTGTGTCACTTCTCATTCAAATTATCATAACCTGAACATTTAAAGGTAATACATTATAAGGTTATATGAGATTTCCCAGCTTACAGAAGAATGAATTGTACAAAAGAAACGAAACCCCTACCTGCATCATCTGCACCTCAACACAAAGCACAAGAAATAATTTACAGTGACAATGACAAGGTATCAATGGCACCATGGCTCATTAATAAGACTAGAAATAATTGTGCAGAAGATCTTCCCTACATGAAAAATTGGAGCTCATGTACATCATCGTCTAATATCACAATGGAAGGACATTATTGCCATATTCTGAAGCTATGAGCATCTCCTTCAGAAGCCGATATTTACACCTTCAACACGACACTAGGGTTGGAAGGCTTACAAGAGCTGTGGTGGGACGACGTCAGCTAGACTTCCAATTGAGCGAAGCGCCCAACTGCAACATGAGTGGGTAGATTGGGGAGAATTCCTTGTCTCCTCTGGCTCTGACCTTCGCCGCATACTCGTCCAGGGTTGCCTTGATGCCCGTCCAGGCCTGCCCCTCGCCTTGAGAATCGAGCCACAGGGAGTACTGCTGCGGAGTGAGCTTGGTGCGCTGCATTGGAGACTCCAGCTCGACAGGCGCTCTTGTGTAGAGATGGTGGAGCACAACTGTAGGGGGCAGCTCTTGCAAGAGAGGGCTAGAAGCGAACTCTGAGGTTTCTAGGAACACCAGGGGCTTGAATGCGCGGAAGGCACGGTACGAAGCGCCGAGCTGCTCCACAGGGAACAAGCTCTGGCCCACTACGAGCTCCAGCTCCGCCATGTCGCTGATTAGCTGCAGCTTCCCTGCCTCCGAAAGGGGCCTCACCATGGCTGCATGTCGGACCCAGAACAAGAGGACGCGAGAAGCCAACTTCCTTGCTAGACCGGCGGAGATCGATTCCCCGGACATAGGTGTGACAGCTGAGGGGGAGCCGGCCAACAGCTTGGACAGAAACTCGCTACGAAAGTGCATGATTGATCTCTGCACATCTTCCATGTACTTGGAACAGCCGTTGCCCATGCCGGCGTCCATATCCTCCGTTGCAAAACTCTGTTCGTGTATCTGCAGTATGCAGGTTTCTAGCCTCTCTAGCATTGCCTTGAAGAGAGCAGTTATACAATCTGAGGCGACTCCGTAGAGAGAACCGAGAGACGGAGAAAGCACCTCAATTGCGGTGTTTGAAAGGCCCGCTAGCATAGACGAAACTCTTGCATGCACATCCTGTAGTTGGAGACAGAGTGTGATGTTCTTCAATTGCTGACCCGTTAGAGGGCCCGTAACTTGTCGTGATTCCGGACCTGTGGCGGTCTGAAATACCAAAAAAAAACACCACGAGTTAGTAATCTTGAAGATACTGGATCAACAAATCTGCAAGAAGTAATTCTCCACGAAACGGCTTCGTAATTGATTTTTTGGTCTCACAACATTTCGATAAACGGTTGCACTCAGATAATGCTATCATCTTGGCGATGAGTGAACAGATACAACTCTATAGACTGGACAGACTTTCAATATGAAATCCTTGGCAATGCACTGAATGAAATCTGCGTATGAGGTTCATAACCTGGTATTCAGCTCTTTCAGCGAGCAGCCGGAGGATTTTGCCAATCTCTCGTAAAACCAAGAACGTAAGCCTCACGTCCGACTTCACAACATCTAGCTCCTCTTGGATACGAGATATCAATCTGGAAATCTGCTCTTGAGATGGAATGCTGCCCCGCACAGCAGCTGGGAACATGCTGTTCACAAGCTCAGAAAGGCGGCCCAGGGACTTCCCCAAGTAAGCAGTCTGAAAAGGCTCCAGAGCTGCCACAAGCTGATCCCTAGCTTCAGGCTTCACGGCAGAAGGGACTCCCTTCACGTCCGTATCCCTGAACAATCTCTCCATCAAGCCGTCTACCATACCGAGAAGCTTAGGGTAACCTACTACAAACGTTTCCTTGACAAACGTCGATGCGGTGAAGGCAGATTTCATCTGACTGGCGAATGATTTTACCACCGTTTCCCAAACCCGATCCGTCAACATGGGATCACCAGCCTGCACGACACGAACTAGTCATTTCAGTTCTTTCAATTCATAAACGATATTTTCCAACATTTATCGTTCATTATATTTTCAATTGCCAAAACTAATGTGAAGCTCTTGAAGCCCCTCTTCCATATCTAAAAGCTATTAACAGTGAAGAGATACTAATATTATAAATCAAAAGACCGGTGACTTATTGAACTTCGGGTGACTCAATTACCTGCATAGCTTCGTCCAAGAATCCAACGTGAGAAATGGGGTCTCGTTTCTTTGCCAACACCCGCTGCAGATGCCAAACTGCAACCACAATAAAATGCAGCTGGTCCATGCAAGCACCCATCCTCTGCCACAAGCTCTCTCTTGCTCTCGGAACCCCTGCACCTTGAGAGGCGCTACTCCTTTGCATACCTCCAGAACCAAGAGAACCGCCAACGCTGGCCGATATTGCTTTCATATCCAGAGCAATGCTGACACTTTTGATGGTTTGCTGCTTGTATTTTCCAATCAAAGACTCTACCGTAGGCTTGAGCTCTCCCATATTGTAATACACCTGCAAAACGCTGCCAACCTCCGCCTGATTGAGCGCCTCCATGCCCTTGTCCAACGCCTTCATCGCTTCGCCCCGGATCTGGTTCCCGATTTCCACAAGCCACGGCACCTCCTCGTCCACGACCTCGACGCCGGCGAGATCGTTCTCCTTGCGGAGCGTTTCGATCTCATTGTAGAGCTGCGCGGCCTTCGCCAGGTCCACATTCGCGCCGCCCGCTTCCCAGAGCTCCTGCAGCCGCTTCACCTGCTTCAGAACCCTAATCACGGTCCGCAGCAGCTCCACCGTGTCGTGCAGCGACGCCAGCTGCTTCGACTTCGTCTTGATGTGCTTGTACGGCTCTGCGATCTCGGCGCGCACGCGCTGCGTCGACGCCTGCAAGCTCTCCACCCCGGCGCGCACGACCGTGAGCACGCTCTCCGTCTCCTTGAGGCTCGACAGCTGCTCCAGAAGCTCATCGTGCCGGAGGAACACCTCGCTCCGCAGCTGCCGCTCCAGCAGCTGGATCCCCTCCTGCAGCTTCTCCGACGACGCCGCGGCCGACCCGCTGCTCAGCGCCTCGCTCGCGAACTGCGTCGCGTTGAAGTCATCCACGAGGAACTTCGAAAACGTCTTGTCGTTCTTGAACTCCTCGATCGCGGCTCGCGAGGCTGCCTCCGCAGCGGCCGCGTCCGGCGCCGCGCCCTCGCCGGTGCTCTCGCGGTCGAAGCGCGTCAGCGACGACGACCTGTGCGCCGCGAGCGCCTGCAGCCGCGGCGACCCGGAGCTCGTCCGGCTGAACGCGTTGCTCATCCTCTGCACTCGCGGAGACGCCGCCATCTCTCCACCAATCTCTCCTCGGCAATGCAGATCACATCAACAAAATCCCTCCCGTTTCCTCCGAGATCACATCATCGCAGCACTACATCTCTCAACCCGAGGCTGACTCACGCACATAAGCGCAGATCGGCTTCTCGATGCGCTCGGCCCGAAGAAGTGTTGATGGAACTAGTGAAGCTCGCAGCGTAGATTTGCACACAGACCGAGCCTCGCCATCGCCACAAGCGTTGACAGGAAACAAGTGTATTCGCACAAGTCACGATTTACGAGGAAATCGTACCTCGTCGTCACCTCAAGGGTTTCATCCATTTCTAGCTACGAAAATTCATCCACTAACTACCGATATTCATCCATTGACTACCGACTTTCATCCACTGACTGTCCTCTTTACATGTTACCTCTTTATGTGTTTTAGTCTCATATATGTTTTAGTCTCCCTAAAAATTTACACTATTAAGTGTTATATGATGAGTGTTATGACATGTTTCTCCCTCTACTTTGTTCATTTCACTTTTGTAAGTGTTATATGTTGAGTGTTATGACATGTTTCTCTCTCGGCTTTGTTAATTTCACTATTGTGAGTGTTAATGTTGGTAAAATCGGAGAAATTATCAGGCAATAGATGCAATAAAACGTAATGCATGGTAGTAAAATTGGTCGGGTAAAACGCAGTTTAGGGTTACGGGAGACTTTTTGGATGGGAACGGTCCTGATGGATGGAAATTATTGGGTGAAAAAATTGGTTGAAAACCCGATAGGTGTTATTTTTTTATATCTGTTACGATTTTTTTCCACTCCGGACCGTTCAAATTTCAAGAGGACAGACTGTACTTATTTATCAAACTGTTTATTTAGACGAGGTATGAGCATAACACTAGTATGGCTTCTTAGAGATTTAAGGATTAAACAATGGACATGTACGGAGAGCCCAAATAATAATACATTTATTTTTCAATGATAGCCAATAGATTCATTAGAATTCCAATCCAAGTGATTTCATTTTATTTTAAAGATGAAATGTGAATTAGTTATGAATTTTTAAGTTGATTTACTATGTATGTTTAGCCTATTATTGCCACTACGTACCTCCATTAGCGCTCATCCAAAGTTGGGGGTTTTGACCAATAGCAAGCCTTAACTTGTAGCTGAGAAAGAGCGAATGAGTGGAAATGGGATGTTCTAGGGACCAAATAAAGTGGCAATAATATGAAGATGGCAAGGATGAGCTGAGTTACTGTACCGAGGTCCAAAATGCAACACACATGACACATCCCTCTGATAAATTTATCACTTAATCCTTTAAAGCCTAACGTCCATTTTGGATTGTTTGGGCACGTTAACTTTTATAGCAAGCGCTAAACACCACCTCGTAGGAAAATTGAAGAGAATTTAGAGGTGGAGCAAGATGAGCATCTACCGAGACCGTCGCCACCAAAATTGATGCAAACTACAATGATTTTGTATGAAATGGGCTCGTGATGAAATGTACCCTCTATGTAGATGATGTTTTGCATGATCTATCACAATTGTAGATTCTCCCATACCTTGTGAGCTCTTAGACCTTAGAAGGTTAAATGTCACAAGGACCCACTTGTGGCCACAACATTCTACATGTATGGTGTATTTAAACATGATAAGGTTAGGATATTAAAATGACCTCAAAATGAAAGATGTTAGTTGAAGAATCTTCAATCCAAAGGTGTCGATACAGAATATGTATTTTACAGAGTAAAATATGTGACCATATACACAATTTTCAACTGACATTTAAGGATTATACCTTTGATAAATTCCAGGCTCTACAAACCTTCAAAGGATTTCCTCACCTTGAAGGCAACCATTTCTTCATTTGACTGGCTGGTTCATAAAAATATGAACCTGAAGACGGGGAAGAAGAGCGTGGTGGTAGAGAACTCGTTTGGCATTCTACAACAAAGATGTGTAAGCTTGTGCTGCCTAGTGGGCATGGTCTTAGTGGTGGTGCGAACAGACACTTTATTCACTCCGATCCCTCCGGGACCGGCGTTCTTCTTCTTCTTGTAAGCTTGTGCAAACAAAGATGGAATCACCATTCTTGCCCTGGATTTGTCAAGTGCTCCTCTAGCTTCTCCAATGTGGGAACCAAGAACACGACAACCTTCCTTGAGTAAGAGGAGTATAAGCCCTCGAAGAAAGATATGCACCAACATGGCCGAAGTGGTTTAGTTTGATTCAAATCAAACGTGGGTGAAAATTTGAGAAAATTTTGAGCGTGCTCTACTTTAACAAATATGAGTTCGTTGTGATCTATTTTGTGGGACATTATTACAAGATGGAAGGTTTGCCGTTCTAATGGAGAGAGAATATGAAGATTTGCGTAGCCGGATTGATCGTGTAATGTTGGACATTGGAAATGACCATGGACCATTTTCAAAAGTTGAAGTTGAAAGAATCATGTTTCATGTTGCGCGAGGGATGGATTGGTTGCACAAACATAACATCCTTCACAGGGACCTGAAAGCATCGAATGTGCTTGTTTGTGAATTTAAGAAAGGATCATTTCCAAATTATTATGTGGCGGACTTTGAGTGCTCCATTGGAGTTGTTGGAATTGGATTCTTCATGGCACCGGAGATAATGCAAGCTTTGAAGAATAAGGTTGCAAGCAAGGATTCAAAGGTGTTTTCCAAAGAAGCGGACGTGTACAGCTACGGCATGACATGCTATGAGGTCTTGACAGGAAAACTTCCTTTCGAAGGTCATCCTCAAAATGATTATGATTTAGTAATCCATGGAGAACGAACGAGAATTCTAGAATATGTAGATAGCTGGATAAAGTAGTTGTTGAATAGCTGTCGGCATGTGGATTGTTCAAAGAGACCTTTGTTTCCAGAGATAATTGGAATTCTCTCTAGTAATTCCGCTGCTGCTAGAGGAGTTCAATTATATTTTGAAAAGTATGAAGATGAGAGATATAGAAATATGAGGAGAAGTTATTGCAACAAGGTTTGAATGTGGAACCTAAATAGATAGGATGGATAATTCCAAGTACATGTCTTTGCAAACCTTCAAGATCCAACATGTCTATGTATAGAAATTATGATATCATGTCTTATTGGCAATTTTCTGGTGGATTTTGTACTTGTATATTATTCAATTCATTGACTTATTTTTGTACTTGTAGGCTTTTCTTTCTCCATTTCTAGATTTGTCATTTGTGTTCAATATTCCAACAGACCTTTGCTATTCATCCCCACATTTACTATTCAAGGTTACTTGAAAATTTCCTCTTATTTTTACAAATTTTTAGAGACGCGTTTTGTTTTCTACACCATGTTCTTCAATCTTATGTTTGATGCATAGGTTATTCTTTTTTCCCTAATCACTGAGAGTATTGTTGTAGGAGACCTGTGGATGATCACAAAAGTACCCTTGATAGAGTGGACATGGGAGATTTTGAGGCCCTCAATTGATAGGATTGTGCATTTAGAAGGTGCGATATCTACAATGATGCCAAGATATATGCTTCTTGTTTTGAATTCCATAGTGCATTAGTTGTTGATGTAGAAGAGATTATCGACTTCCGTAATTAACTTGGTATGCTTGATGAAGATGTGGTTGGATAAGAAGTTACAAAAATGACATTTGTCTAATGTTGTGGAAGTTGTGAATTCTTTGTTCCACCATCCTTGTTTAAGACTTTAATGTAAATATTTGAAGTTACAAGAGTTATTTTGTATAGTCACCCAAAGATTTAATATGAGACTCAATCTTTAATCAATAATAGTATTCTTTGTTCACTATTGATTGATGTTGATGTAGATGTAGATGTAGAAAAGCTTGGTGGTTTCTCTTAATTAGAGTCCTTATCAAGTGTAAAAGAGGTTGTTGGTATTTGACGCCAAGTTTGAACTACGTTCAGTGGCCTTTGAGGATGAAGGAGAGATCATATTGTACGATGTAACTATGCAACATTTTTTTGTCTTAGAGTTGATGATAGAAATTTTGAGATTTTAGAGGTTAATTTTAATTATATCTACGTAGTAAGAATGTCATTTTGTACATATATATATACACCACACAAATTGAAAAGATTATTTCCTTTGAAACTGTTACAAAAAGAATTTTGTCTTTACAGTAGAAATTCCAATACATAGCAACCCAAGCATTTTCAAACATTATTTGGCAATGTACCAAAATATATTTATTTTGTAATAATGAATAAATTTAAGTTTAATATTTCCATGTTCTATCTTTACCACCACAAGATGTGGTGTAAGGCTTCCTTTCTATCGTTTGGATTCTCATTCAATGACGAATCGAGTTTACAGAAAATCAAAACGTGTAAAGTATTTTGGTACCTTTCTTCCTTGCTCAATACATCACACCTGTCCACTACCTCTACAAATTGGTTTTTAAGGAATTAGTATCAATCTCTAACGTACTTATAGTATAAAAAATTAGATATTGTGTATTAGAAATTTGGCACCAAATAAAATCAAGGTTTGTTCATCCGCTCAGGTGCAAGAATTTGAAAAAATACATTCTCTTATCAACTAAAACATTATATTATGTTTTTTGATAAACATTTGGAAATAATTTATTAAAATAAAATAAAATATCAAGACTGTCATTGAAGTTTCTTCAACCAATGCATATATTAAAAAGGAGATATCTTAGATCTTCTCTAATTATTTATAATAAAACCCTTCTCTCCACCCCCACCCCCCTTTCCTAGATTATTCTCCTTCTACTTCCATTGTGCAATCATCATTTAAAAAAGAATCAAAGACCTTGAAACAAATTAGTGCACTTAAGATCCTGAGCCCAACTCACTTCACACTCTTTCCCTACAACGACAACTTTTACCTCCAATCAGGGTTTATGGGCTCTGTTTACGTTCGTTGGATATGCATCTAGATCAACACACATAGTTTAGAACAAATTTGGCCTCTGAGGTGTGGTGAAGTTTTTTGGAAAGAAACATGTGAAATTTTTAGAAGAAACCCAAGTGGTTGGATCTCCTAGATTGGAGGAGCAGCCATGGACCCTCACGTTTACATCTTCAAGTTTTGTGTCCTACTTGAGGTGGCAAATTTGGGAGAACAACTAATGATCACATAGTGATTTATGTTTAGAGGTGGCAGATTAGTGAAGATCCCTTATGGTTTTTGTACTTATTTTGCCACCTGGAGATTAAGTATGGCAACATGCTCCGGCACATGAGCATGAGAGCACTCTACAACATCCGATGTAGGCAGCATGGCGAGGGCCCTGAAATACCGTTCAACCAGCTCCAGAGCACCATCCGGGAGGCGTTTCAGATCTCGGCTGCGTCCACGCCGTCAATTGTGTACACTAGCCAGGACAATGACGAGGTGACCATGGTGGACGACATTTAAGATGTGTGTGTATGAGAAGCTCAACCCCGTCCGTGTCATTGTTCTGCCTCGTGAGGCCCATCCTCCGTCTCCATGTAAGCTCTAGGGTCCAAGCTCCAGCCTACTCCTTCTATAACATGATTCTTAAAGTAGGCATGCCCTCCAGCTCCAACCTCCCTAATGCCTTTGGTTTTCCACAACCTCATGTTTGTACTTGCAGCAGCGATGACAACCAATCCTCCTCCTTGGATAGGTATGAAATTTCAACAACTATTCCAAACCTTCACCCTATAAATGTCTTTCTAAGAGTTTTCCATGAGTTTGGATGCTTGATTTACAGCTTACTGAGCAATGTTTCCTGTGAGTTCGAAGGTCTTCAACTCTATGATGAAAGTCTCACGAGGTTTGCAGCAAAGATTTTATTGGAACTTGACCAGGTACAAGAATCTGTAAATGAACCGCTGCTCGTTGAGCCCAGGGTGGTGGTTGCATTAGTGAGTCATGTATCCTCTAAGACAGACGACTATGTGCTGGAAATAGACGATTATGTTGTTGTTGTTGGTTCAACAATCCAACCTGCCAAGGACGGCTTTCCTTCCTAGCAATTTGATAAGAATATGGCTTGAGATTTTGGTTAGTTTGCTCAGAATCTAGAGTTACTAATAAGATTTGGAGTAAGATACGTCCTCTTTGAATTTATTTTACTACTCTTTCCTTACTCTTGATAGAAAGTAGAAGAGCTTGGTGGTCTTGAAACTCAAGTTAGAATTGACTTTAGTTTGCTTTGAGAGCAAAGGAGAGGCCATGGTATCTTTACGAATAGCTCACATCCACTTGGGTTATTTCTATGTGTAACCTATACATGTGTGTATCTTTGCAGCCGATCAGGTTTTGACTCAGAGTTCCTAGTACGTGCTGCAATTATGCAGCAGATGGCAAAAGACTTACAAGTTCTAAGCTTGAGTGACTGAAGGTATGGTATCAACATTATCAAAATTCCCCCCCACACATTGAACCTCTCTGTTTACTGGAGACATTTTCTCATCTGCTTCAGTTTATTCTTTAGAGCGTTATTACTTCTGGAGGAAGTCAATCTTGCTATTTAAGAGGCTGACGTGGAAATAATAGCGCCACCTTGAAATATTTTGAATAGTCGGAATGTTCTCGTACAATTCGATGCAAGTCAATTTTGAGAGTTTAGAATGCTCCTTTCGTGTTTTCAGTGAGAGTGAAATTCTCAGGATTATTTTTCTAGAACAAGGACCTTAAGAAGAAGACACATAGCTCATTGGTGACATGTTCTGATATGTTTGTAGAGTGTCAATTTTGCTTGTTTCGGAATGTTCCCTTGTGTTGTAAGAGCGCTTTGGGTGTTGTGAGTAGAAGTAATTATTTTGCAGGAACGAGGTTTGTATGACGAAGATGCGGAACTCATTTGTGAGTTTATCTGTACTCGTAGGTAGAAAAATTGAGGGATGAATTTTACTAAGGTTTGAGGTTGTTTGAGCAGCTCGTGGTGCATCGGTGTAATAAATGTGGCCAACCACTTCCGGACAGCTATGAACTGCCAGGCAATGAGCCCTGGACATCAGGGATTTTCGGATACGGGGATGACCTAGACTCTTGTACGATGCTTTGTTCTCTTTAGCTGTTGAAGAGTTGGAAATGCTTGGAACGGATTCCTTGAATTATGGTTTTGTTTCTTGAATGTGCAGTGAGTTAGTGGTAAAGCCACCCTAAGTTTGAATAATCAAAATGCAAGAAGATAATACTACTCAAAATCACCAAAAGATGAGTTGTTGGTATCTAGTCGCTCAAGGTTATAACACTTGTTTACTCTAGATAGCTAACAGATATCAAAGAGTTTGGTGGTCTCTCAATTTAAGTATGAAAGAGCTTGGTGGTCTTTAAACTTAAGTTAGAATTTGTTTTAGTTGCACTCGAGAATGAAGGAGGGGTCATGTTGTATCATGAGTCTTAGCTGCCCTTTATCTCTTTTGGCTAATTATGGATGTTTATGGATATATTTAGAGCTCTTTTGAATGGTTTTTAAAATGAGAAAAGAGGTCAAAACTAATGGTATCTTTCCCTTACTGTACAAGTAACTTCAGTGTGATGGGAAACTCATGTGAGCTAGTTCTAGCGCCATGGGGTATGCCCATGTCTTTCATCGATACTAGGAAAGTTAACTATATATGTGCAGGCAAAGACTGGTTCCTTCTGTCCATGTGTCCTATTTGGGCGCAATTTGGAGAACTTGAAGGAGTAGATTCCATTGACCACTCCTAGTATATGCCACAGTGTGTTTGTGGAGGGCGGTATTGCCCTTGGAGCTACCACAATATCGCATCATGGAATAGATCCCAACACAGCCTTCGTTGTGGCAAAGGGCTTGCTCTTTGCATGGTGGATGTACAGCATCTACTACACGGGCCTCTTTGGACAGGAGTTATAGAAGAAGTATCATCTTCCGTTGCATTACTTTCACTGCATCGTTGGTGTTGGTCAGGTTTCAAGAGATGAATTTGAGTAGTTGATCACCTCTTTTCATAGCTCAAAAGTATACTCGTTTATAATTCACAAGAGAACATTCTAGTACCAAAGCTAGGACGGCCTAACACTCAATTTCTACCGGCCCTTGCTCATCTCTAACACATCGATTTCGTCTCTTCAATGGGCGCTCGGATCATTTTCATTAGCCTATTTCAATTTGATTCAAGAAGCGCAATTAGGAATCATGCTCCTAAATAGAAGGCAACATAACACTGGTTCTAGAATACACTGTTATCTTTTGCAGTAGACATTGCGAGTATACATAATAGGGATTTTCATCTTTTGTGTTTGCAGAATTCGCCTTGCGATCCCTGCATGGTCCATTGTTGTTTGCACTGATGTGCCAAATGCTAGGAGCACTGTGAGATGCAGGGCCGTCTGTCTGATAACGTGGTGATGTCCATGACCATCATCAATGCCCAGCATCAACAAGAGATGAATGCCAATGAATCAGCAACCGTGAGCCATAAAGAGAATGCCGAGATTCAGCTTTTCTGAATTTCACTTTAGCCCTTTCCTTTGCTTTCTTGACTGGGTTCTTTCGTCTTTTGTTTGTAGGATCAGATACAATGGAACAGCATATCGTATTCTTTTAGAAAAAACAGATATTGGTGTGAGCACAGATGACTTTGGATCACAAACTTTGGCGGACTATTTTATATTTTGGGTCCTTTTCTCTTAGAGATTTCCGTAGGTTTCCTGCCCAACCTCTTTTATGTCACCTTCACTACACCTTGGTTCTAAAGAATGTTCGTAGAATTGTGATATTCCAGAGTTGTTTACTTTCTAAGCTCTGGAGTGGTCTCCCCAGAATAGAATAGCATGTAAAGTCAGAGTGTCAGAACATTGAACTAACTAAAACCGTGCAGAACCTCAGTGCATATCAAATAAGCCCCCTGAAACCGACAAGTTGAAGAATGTGCATATATGGAGAGAGGAGATAATTATACTATTATTTTTCAGTGATAGCCAATAGAATTACAATTCCAACCCAAGTGGTTTCATATTTTTTCGATGAAAACTGAATTAGTTATGAATTTTCAAAATGTGCAGCCATGTCTAGTGGGTGGCCAACAGTAGGTACCCCCATAACCAACTACCAAAAGTAAGGGTCTTGACTGATAGCAAACCTCCATTTAGAGCTGAGTTGGTGGTAATGGGATGGAAGAGGGTTGGATATACCCCAATTTTATAGGCGTTGGCTATGGGTTTTTGTCGGTTATGGGGAGTCCTACCTTATATTGCTTTTGTTCACGAATCCAGCTTCGTACTAATTTCACAGTCGTTCACATTCATCGAAACTGACATGACACAGCTCATCTGCAACTGATCAGGCCTCGAGGGATTCCTTACCCACTCTCATGTCACATGCTCATTACTCTGTTTTGCTTCAGCAGCTACGGAATCCAGCTTCCAATCCCATCCATATCTCTCCAGTCACTTGTGAAAACGTCTCAACAGGATGTAGAGCTCCGAAGAATCGATGCACACTGAGACCAACACCCGACCTCCACCAAAGATGAAGGTGCTCTCGTGATTGTGCTCTGCGGACTTGAGAAAGGGAGAGAAAGATGGCAGGGTTCACGAAGTCGGAGGAGGGACACCAAGGAACCTACCCACCGGCCCTAACAGGATTCGAGGGCATCCGTCTACAGTGTCTTCATCCAGGCTGGGCCGTCGCGTGGAGAAATAAATGTCTAGCTTGAGCTCTCCAAACCCTCACTTCGCCTTCTTCGACTCACGGTTCGCGCTTCCCCTGCAGTGGTGCTCTTTCATCGCCGGCGTTGTTGACGTCTTGCTCTTGAGGTCAGGACGCAGACTCTGCATCTGGTGGCGAGTGAGGTACGCTGGTTCTTCTCTGTCGTGCATCGTCTTCTGTTGCGGATCTCTTGCTGATGGATGCTGAAACCCTAGTCGCTCTTTGGCTGGGATGGGGTGGTGTTTGTGGTTTGGCCATCGTTTGCGGCCTTAGATTGAGAATCGTTTCTGTGTGCAGGTCGTGGGGACGTGCATTGGTATGAGGTTGGGGTTGCAGAAGGGTTGCAATTTGTTTGGGAAGTGATGGGGAACACATGCTCATGCATCCGCCACTTGGGTGATGTTTTCCTTGTATTGAGGGGTGGCTTGATGGAGTCCGGGCACGATGAGACGGCTCCTCCCACTTGAGGAGTTGATCGCGGAAGTAGCTCCGATCATGCCCATGGAAGATATGAGGACAGGGAGAGCTTGGAGCGGGCCATACGGAGTGGGAAGGTGAAGAGTGATGTTGAGGACCAAATTGAGCGTTCCAAGGCGCATTGGAGCCAGCTCACGGAGTGTGCGTGCGAGTCAGACCTTGACGATGAGGAAGTGGTGCAAGAGAATAGACAAGTGTTTGAGGAATTGCAGTCGCATTCCACTTGGGGTCATTTCTTTGGAACATTTGGTTATGACACAAGGTGGTTGAGGTTGGGTGAGTTGGTGATGGGGGAGAAGTTTGCGGAGGGGGGACAAGCTGAGCTCTTTCATGCCAAGGTCATTTGGAGGAATCCAAAGTGGAATGAGGAAGATTTGGTGAGTGGATGTGAGTGGGTGGTGAAGGTGTTTAAGAAGGGCACCTGCTTGCGCGAACTACAAGCTCAATGGCCCCATGGGTACTTGCAATGGAGCAGTGAAGATTTGGATCGTTCTAAGCAAGGTCTACTTCCATTAACACGATTTTATTGTAATGTACATCGAGGGACATTGTTACAAGATGGTAGGTTTGCCTTTCTAATGGAGAGAGAAAATGAAGATTTGCGAAGCCGGATTGATCGTGCTATGTTGGACATTGAAAATGACCATGGACCATTTTCAAAAGATGAAGTTGAAAGGATCATGTTTTCTATTGCACTAGGGATGGATTGGTTGCACAACCATAATGTCCTTCATAGGGACCTCAAAGCATCAAATGTGCTAGTTTGTGATACTGTTGGATTCTTACCAAACTATTACGTGGCGGACTTTGAGTGCTCCATTGGAGTTGTTGGAACTAGATTCTTCATGGCGCCGGAAATATTACAAGCTTTGAAGAATAAAGTTCCAAGCAAGGATATAAAGGTGTTTTCCAAACAAGCAGACGTAAACAGCTACGGCATGACATGCTATGAGGTCTTGACAGGAAAACTTCCTTTTGAAGGTTATGGTAGAAATGATTATGATTTAGTAATCCAAGGAGAACGATTGAGAATTCCAACATACGTAGATAGTTGGATAAAGGAGTTGTTAAATAGATGTTGGGATGTGGATTGTTCAAAGAGACCTTTGTTTCCAGAAATAATAGGACTTCTATCAAGTAATTCAGGTGTTGTTAGAAAAGCTCAACTAGATCTTCTAAAGTATGAAGAGGAGCGTAATAGAAAACATGATGAGTGGTTATTGCAACAAGGTTTGGATGTAGAACCAAAATAGGTAGGGTGGGAGTTCCAAGTAGTTGCCTTTATTTGTCTTCAAGGTCCAACATGTGCTTCTAAAGAATGATAAGTTGTAACATTCAAAGTTGGCAATTTGATGGAATGGACCATGTATTTCTATGTTGGTCAATTTATTTACTTGCTTTTGTGCTCATTGGATTTCCTTTCTCCTTTTGTAGATTAGTCATTTTCATTCAATATTCTAGCAAACCTTTGCTATTCATCCTTACATCTACTACTCTAGGTTACTTCAATCATTCCCCTTGTTTTAACATTATAGTGTCCCTTTTTATTTTCTATACCATGTTCTGCAATCATTTGCAATTGGGGCCTAGGTTATTATTTTATTTCTAATCATTGAGAGTATTGTTGTGGGGGACCTATGTATAATCACATAGGACCGTTGATAGAGTGGGATTGGGAGATATGGAAGCCCTCAATTGATAGGATTGTGCATTAGAAGTTATGAGATCTACTATGATGCCAAGATATATGCTTCTTATTATAAATTCCATGTTACATTAGATGCTGATGAAGAAGAGATTATCTACTTATGTATTAAACTTGGTATGCATGCTGAGGATGTGGTTGGATAAGAAGTTACAATAAAGATATTTGTCTAATGTTGTGGAAGTTGTGATTTCTTTGTTACAACCATCCATATTTGAGTCTTCGTTGTAATTATTTGAAGTTATAAGAGTTCTTTTATAAACTCACCAAAAATTGAAGTCAGAGACTCAATTTTTGATTAGTAATAGTACTATTTGTAAAGTATTGATAGCTGTAGATGGAGAAAAGCTTGGTGGTTTCTCTTAATTAGAGTCTTTATCAAGTATAGAAGAGGTTGGTGGTGTTTGACCTCAAGTTTGAACTAGGTTTAGTGCCCTTTGAAGGTGAAGAAGGAGAGATCATATTGTACTATGAAATTTTGCTACATTTTCTTGTCTTAGAGTTAATGATAGAAATTTAGAGATATTATAGGTTAATTTTAATCACATTTAAGTGTTAAGGTTGTCATTCATATTTAACAAAAAGAATCTTGTCTTTACTATTAAAATTGCAATACATAGCAACTCAAACATTTTTAAGAATTATTTGAAAATGTACCAAAATAGCTTCATTTTGTCATAAAGAATAAATGTAAGTTGGAAATTTCCATGTTCTATCTTTATCACCACAATGTGGTGTAAAACTTACTTTCTATTGTTTGGATTCTTATTCAATGACAAATTGAGTTCACATAAAATTAAAATGTGTTTAAGCAATTTTGGTACCTCTCTTCCTTGCTCAAAATGTCACACTTGTCCCCTACTTCTATAAATTGGCTTATATGGAACTATTATCATTTATATCATAATAGTATTAACCCCTAAAAGCCCAAGTGTACCAAACTGGTACGTTTTGGATTTTGGGCATGTAATTTTGAGTTGGAAAAATACTCCGATTCTCATGAAAATTTTACACTGCATTGTCCTTTAAGAAATCTACATGGGGAATTTTTCAAATATGATTTTGGACTTTTGGTTCAAAAGTTATTAGCCTTCAAAGGTCAAAATGGGGAGTTTGGACTGTTGGGGCAGCCATGTCAACCAATGCAATTTGAGGAGAAAAATGGGGCAGAATTTTGGGACAAAAGGGCGAGGAAAGGAATCCAAACTTCTATGCACGAAGTCCAAGTAGAAAATGCATTGAAAATTATTAAAAGAGTTGTTAAAATATTTTTTTTTAAAAACAGCAATCAATCAGCCGTCAGCTGGCCTGCCAGCACCCAATGCCAGATGCAGGCCGGCCAAAAAAAAAAAAAAAAAAAAAAAAAAAAAAAAAAAAAAACTTTTTTTTTTTTTTAATAATTTTTTTTTTTTTTTTTTTTTCCCGTCCAGCTGCGAGGGCGGTCAACAACGGGATATGTTGGCCACCCATAATGCTTTATTTATTCCATATATTCATGAAAATTATGGATTTTACTATTTTTAGTCGTTTCTTTTTCTAAAATTAGTGAAAAAATAAATTGAAAGTTTCCACCATTGGGATTCTCAAATGCAACAACTTGTATGAAACAAACAATTTCATATCACTTACGTAATAATTGTCAACATTTTGTTCCCCCTTTCACTAAAGTGTATATTTCTACATCTATTACCCCTCGAATTGACCTCAAATTTTGCACACAAATAGCTAACAACATATAAGTCATATTGGTAAAAGATTTGATCACATTTCAATGTAAAAACTAGAAGATATACCTAGTCAAAGTAGGCTGACCTTGCCGGGCAAGGGGGGAAAATAACTTTTCTTTGCACTTCAAACGCCATAATCTTCACATCCGTGCGGTGGATTGCAACCAAATTTTTATTGTAAGTTCATATACGTGTCTATTTTAATTTTGTACGGTTGAAAGTCTAAAATTAGACTTTAATGTTAGATTTCGTTGCCTCTTGTTGATGATGGCAGTTTTGGAGTGTTTCATGAGGGAAAATGCCTGGGCTTTTAGGGGTTAAAAGTAGATATTGTGTACTAAAAAAAAAGACACCAAATGAAATCAAGGTTTGTTGATTTGCTCAAGTGTAGGAAATGGAATTAATACATTCAAATATCAACTGAAACATGAAATTATGTTTCTTGATAAACATTTGGAAATTATTTATTAAAATATAATAAAATTTTCAGGTTGTCATTCAAGTTTCTTCGACCAATGTTAATATTAAAAGGAAGATATCTTAATTTGTCTTTGTTTATTTATAAGAAGACCCTTCTCTCCACCCACCCCCCTATAAACTCATAGGTCCAAGCTCCAGCCTACTCTTTTTGTTATCAAGATTCCAACCCCAACCTCCCTAATGCCTTTGGCTTTTCCACAACCTCCTCTTCTGATGCATGTTGTCATTGCAGGAGCTTGACAGTCAAGTTCCCTCTCCCTAGGGTAGGTATTTGGCTACTTGATTTACACCTTATAGAGTTATGTTCCCTTGTGAGTTTGAAGGTCTTCAACTCTATCATGAAAACCTCACCAGGATTATGGTGATGTTTGCAATCGAGATTTTACTGAAACTTGACCAAATACTAGAAGTTGAAAATATATTGTTGTTGACCGAGCCCGGAGTGGTGGTTGCATCAATGAGTCCTGTGTCAGACCAAGACAGACGACTATGTGTTAGAAATAGACGATCCTCTCGTTGTTGATGGTTAAACAACGAAACCTGTCAAGGACAACTTCCCTTCCGAGCAATTTGATAACGGTAAGGCTTGAAATTTGTCAACTACGGAGGTGCCAACCCTCAAAGATTCTAGAGTAAGATTTTCAATAAGTTATGCCCTCTTTTAGAATATAATACTTTTCTTTCCTCACTCTTGATAGAAAGTAGAAGAGCTTGGTGATTTCTTTCCTAGAATCGTTGATAAGTATAGAACAGCTTGGTGGTCTAGAACCTCAAGTTCGAACAAATTTCAGCCTGCTTTGAGAGCGCTCGGAATGGTGATTTTTGAAAGGCGCATAACTTGATTTTTTTTTATTTGTCGGAATTTTTTTATAGAATACGAGATTGATCTATATCAAATATCGTTGCAAGTAAATATTGCTTGTTTAGAATGTTAACTTTCTATTTTCAGTAGAAGTGAAATTCTCTGGATTATTTTTCTGGAACGAGGTTGGTATGAAGAAGACACATAGCTCACTCATTTGTGACATGTTCTGAAATATTTGTAGAGCGTTATGAACTTCAATCTTGCTAATTTGGGAATATTCCTTGTGTTGTAGGACAGTAGGAGTGCTTTGGATGTTGTGAGTGGAAATGAACTTTTCTTGATTATTTTGCTGGAACAAGGTTTTTATGAAAAAGATGCAGATCTCATTTGGGAGAATATTTGCACTCGTAGGTAGAAGAATTGAGGGATGATTTTTACTAAGGTTTGAGGTTGTTGAAGCAGTTGGTGGTACATCGGTGTAATGAATGTGGCCAACCACTTCTAAAGAGCTATGAAAGGCCAGGCAATGAGCCTTGGACATCGGAGATCATCGGATGCAGAGATGACCTCGACTCTTGTACGATTTGCCTATCAATCCTCACTTGTTCTCTTTAAGGTCGAGGCACCCAATTTCGATCACTTAAGCTAGTTGGGGACTCAAATGACATTGTATGTTAGAAACATTGATGTAGAAAGATGCAGAATTAGGAATGAAACTCAACAAATACTTTTTTCAAATTTAATCTCAAAGATGTTCAATTGATATAAAATTAAAAAGCTTAAAATCCACCAGTGCATATAATATATTGTAGAGTAAGTGAGATTTGATACCCTCCTTTGCCCAATGCCAATAAGTGAGAGTGAGTAAATGAGAGAAGACATGCCATGGATAACCAACTCATGGAGGTACCCAATGCCGATCAGCCTTGTTCAACTTTCGAGGGCAGGATACCAATGAGAGCTCAATTGAGGTGGAGCAACCCAAAATTGCACACTTCATGACCCAATGCCGGTAATGATTGGGGTTTTCAGATTTTGAGTTATCGATTTTGGGTCGCTTCATGCACCATTTCATGAATTTACCATTTTCATGCACCATTTCATGCACACTCTATTGATAGGAATTGGGTGCCTCTACTGTAGCTGTTGAAGAGTTGGAATTGTTTGGAACGGATTCCTTGAATTACGGTTATGTTTTGGAATGTGCACTTGAGTTATTGGTGAAGTCACCGTGAGTTTGAATAATCAAAATGCAAGAAGATGATATTACTCAAAATCACCAAGAGATGAGTTGCCGGTAAAGTCACCTAGAGTTATAATATTTTGATTTGTTTACTCTAGATAGCTATTAGAGATATAAGAGCTTGGAGGTCTCTCAATCATGAAGTATGGAAGGGAATCTTTGAGCTTCATATACACCATGGTGGTATAAAAATCAAAACTTTGTATATAGCAAAAATTTAACACCAAGTCCATTCAAAGTTTGTTGGTCCTCTCAACGCATGGAAGAAAAGAACCTTTCTTTACCTCAATCTATGTGGTCAAGGTTTATGAAATTTTGTGAATATGTTATTTTATTAATGTAAGACAAAATCTTTGAGTTTAAAGATGTAATCAAACTTTTGTTTTCGATTCCTTCTATTTGCATTAGAATAGGCGGGTTTGAAGAGTTATTGGTGTGAAAGAGCACAAGAACTACAACTCTTTAACACCCATCTAGACTTTCAAGGCCTATGAGAACCTACGAGCGTAA
The DNA here is from genome assembly GCA_963971425.1 of Bryoerythrophyllum caledonicum. Taxonomy (NCBI): domain Eukaryota; kingdom Viridiplantae; phylum Streptophyta; class Bryopsida; order Pottiales; family Pottiaceae; genus Bryoerythrophyllum; species Bryoerythrophyllum caledonicum. The sequence continues at coordinate 14,158,266 of OZ020518.1, read as the reverse complement.
TAGATTATGTAGAGCATCATTACACAACAAATACATTTCCTATAACCCCACTTCACAAAAATTGGTACAGTACACCAATGCCTCTATTGTTTGGAGATCAAGAAGAAGCATTGGAAAGCTATTGCAAAGACCAACGTGCGTTCTAAATGCCATGACAACAGCCAATCATGGAAAAAGTTACAACACCTGGAACACCAAAATCAACCATGCAAGAGCATCATAGACCTCGAAGGGCTAACTCCTGAACACTAGAAGGTGCCACTAGTGGCCACAATATTCTACATGTATGGTGTCATATTTGAAAATGGTAAGGTTCAGATATTGAAATGACCTCCAAATGAAAGAGATTAGTTGAAGAATCTTCAATCCAAAGGTGTAAGTCTTGCTAAACTTCAATACACTTTTATATTCTACAAAGTAAACTACTACGTGCCAGTCTGTACGATTCCCGACTGACGTTTGAGGGATAAGGGTCAGAAATTGTTTAAACGTGTACTCTTGGTCTGAAATAAAATAACCTGCCTGACCATGCCTCTTGTGTAGTACAAATGTTTAACTCTGGATCTGAAAGCCAAGGCTGAACAATTTCATGCCAAAACTACCAGTGGTACATGTGTAAAAGAGGGATTCAAACAACCTTGAGGCAAGTCACAAACTCCGACCCAGTCATGCACTCAGTGCCCATCACCAAACAAGCAGCAATCGTAAGCGGATGTACCCTGTACAATCGTAAGCGGATGTACCCTGTACAATCAGTAAAAAACACTATCCCTAGCTCAAAAACCTCCAATACAACCTTTAGAATTCAATGTTACTCTGACATTTGTAATGCCTTCTACCGACAAGGGGTTCATCGAGCATGCACCGCCGAGAAGGATTATAAATTTTCAACAAGGTGTAATACGAGACATCGGTATTTTAGACTGTGTACCTTCACAAGAAATACAGGAACTGGAAGAGGAATCCACGTCGTCTAGCATTGAACATGAAACCACGTGCAGTATACACAACTGCAGAAAACATCACACGAAACAGATTCTGTTTGTCATGGAGCAGAGTCAGCCATTACCAGTTATTTTTGCAGTGTCCTCAACAGCGTATCTATAATGAACAGAAAGATGCGAATTTCAGTGACTTTTAGTAGTCTGAATCTCTCCTGAAACCTAAATGTGGCTATAGCTGCTAATTCCATCTACAGATTCTCCTTCTTTGAAAGATACATGCTGCTGCAGTTCAGTGATTGCATATCTCTTCCACCTAATAATTCACTTTTGCTTGACTTCACTTCTACGAATATTCATCTCCCAGCCCCCAGATTATGAGGAAAATGACACCAAAAGGTCAAGACTGAGCAGAACAAAACTTCAGAAACTGTAGTTCAAAGAGTATACCTCGTAAGGGTGAAACCATAACCATCACCTCTTCTTCAACAACCACATCCTCCACACTTGATCAACGGATGGTCTTCCTTCAACAATGGTTCCCCCAGCACTAAGCCAAAATAGCCAGACATCATGAATGGCGAAGGGTGACTTTATCATGGTCAAAAATGGCGGCCAGACATCAGAGTTTTTCAAGACTGCCGAAAAGTTCTTTTTTTTTTTTTTTGGCACAAAATCAAAACGAATTTGAATTGCAAAAGAAACCAATACCTGCCGAAAAGTTCTGTCCGCCGGAGCTGGAAGAAAGGGAAACGGTGCGGCAGAGAGAGAAGCGATTGGAGGCAAGATCGACCACCGTTGGTTCTCAATACCCCTGACATCCGCATATACCAGCTGTTCCTCTGAGACTCCTTCATTCTCGGAAGGCAACCGCTTCAAATTAGGGTTCGGAACACGCTCGTAGATCATGGCAGCCATGAAGGCAGGCAAATAAAGAAGGCTGACACGGAACATCTTACGCGCCGTGGCAGAGGTCGGAGACAAGTAAAACGACGTCGCAGAGGCGCTAAATGCAGCGCTGAGGAGCGCCATCTGCGTGCCAAAGCTGCCGGAGGCCACATTACAGTCCACCGCCACGAATCCAAATTCCACCCCAAATCGGCCCCATTTCCACCCATTCACTCTTTGTCAGCTCCAAGTTAAGGCTTATTATTGGTCAAGTCCCCTAACTTTTGGTCGGCGCTAATGGGGGTACCTAGTTGAAGAAATAGGCCACATACAGTCGGCTCTCTATAAATGTTACTCCTCGGGAGCCGGATTTCTGGTAACACTTATGAAGTTATAACTTATAACATATAACGTTTACAGAACTAGATACCGACGATTAGTAACACTTACAAAATAACACTTATGAAATACAATACCGATGGTTAGTAACATTTAAAGGAATAACACTTATGAAACTTGATAGTGATGATTAATAACATTTAATGAAATAACACTTGTAACACTTCAAAGAAAAATCCATAACGTATAGAGAATATAAAAGCTGAAAATACAAAAAATATAAACCATAATGCAATTAAATTCAACTCATCTAAACTCAACTAAACTCAACGAAACTCAACTAAATTCAACTAAACTAAGCTTTATCGAAGAAAGAATCCATAGTGGATTGATGGATATCTTCCATACGGGCAATTGCCACATCTAGCAGAAGAGTTTGAACCAAATTGATGCGTGATGAAACATCACGTGGTCTTTGCTGAAGGAATTTCTTCACAATATGAAGTGCACCTTCAATAGTGTCAAATCCAACCACCTCGTCTACTGCATCATTTATAACCTCATGTGCAACAATCTCCAAGTCTTCAGAAGGAAGCATGTCTAGGATATCCTCCTCAGTAGATTCAGAGGGATTATTTAAATCAAAGTCTACTTCATAGTTTATGAACTCATGAGCGTCCATAACATCGCTATCTTTTAGGTCTGAAGATAAAAGTGAAAGCCAATGAGGCATGCATCCATTTGGAAGTTAAAAATTAAAAAAATAAATAATTTTAGAATTTTAGAATTTTAAAAACAGTCACAGCCAGCAATCAAACCTTAGCCTGACAGGCCATGCATCCATGATGGGGTCAACGGCATGCATCTTGCATGCGGCAAACAACCACGCCAAAACAAAAAAAATAAAAAAATAATTAATTAATAAAAATAAAAACTCACTATTTGGCTTGCGGTATCCTTCTCGAATATGGTATGCGATGCTCCTCCAGATACTATTGGAAGAATCTTGATAGATTCTTTTTTAAAAGGACAAATCTTCTCAAGTTCCACAAAAGATATGGTATATATTCATGTGAAGTAATTGCAAATTTTAAAAACAAGTTCTATTATGATGTTTTTGCCAAATGTAACACTTATAGAATCATTTTAACAAAGGAGGGAGCGGAACATGTTATAACACTTAACATATAACACTTACTAGTGTTAATTTTGAGGTTTTTTTTGGGAGCGAGATTTTTAGTAACACTTATGCGATTCTAACACTTATAGAGGTAACATTTATAGAGAGCCGACTATATGACAGCACACTTTGAAAATTCATAACTAATTTAATCTTTATTGGTAAAATATGAAATCACTTGGGGTGAGATTGCAATTCTATTGGCTATCACTGAAAAATAAGTATACAAATATCTGGGTTCCCCTTATATGCACATTGCTTAATCTGTCGGTCATGGGGAGTATACCAAACATGCCGAGATTCAACTTTTGAGAATTTCACTCAACCCATTATTTTGCTTTCTTGACTGGTTTTATTTGTCTTCTGTTTGTAGGATCAGATAGAATGAGGTTCCAAGCTTGTAATTGGTGAGATATGATTAATTTCCTCATGTGATAGTGAAGAAGGATATTCTAAATGGTCCTTTGGAAGAGCGTATGGTATTCCTTTAGAAAAAGCAGATATTGGTGTGTGCACATATGACTTTGGATCACGAACTTTGGGGAACTATTTAATGAATGTGGGTGTGTTTTTCTTTAAACCCTAAGAGCCCATTTAAACCAGGGGGGTCGTTTTTCAATTTGGGCAGGTTCCTAAACTTTCAAAACAAAACTTTTCTTTTGAAATTTTAATTCTAGATTTTCCTTGATAAGATCTTTGTTAAATATATATATATATATATATATTTTAAATATTTTTTATATTTTTATATTTTTTAAAATTTGTATTCATAATATGAAAGTTATTAGCCTTCAAAGTCAAATTGGGGACTCCGGGCGGCTCCAAACATTTTGCAAGAAGTTTCTATTGACATTGAGATTCTTCATACATATGGACTATATTACCTTCTTTGATGATGTCAAAAAACGATTCATGCCTTTGATGTATAAAACATTTTAACCCAAATCAAACATTTTCACACATTGTCGGACAAGGTACCAAAAAAACTTCTTCATTTCCACATAAAACCTAGAGATCTTCATGCTTTTTAGTTTTTTTTTTGACAACAACATGTGGTAAAAACCTACCTGATGACCGTTTGAATTATCATTTTTAAACATATTAAGTTCACAATAAAATAAAACATGAATTGGCAATTTTTAAACCTCCACTTCTTGCACACTAGTTTTGAATATGCTACACCCCTTCTCTACCTCTAAAAATTGGTGAATAAGGAACTAGCATCATGCTTAACACAATGGTAAAGGATTTAGACCTTGTGTAGTGAATTTTTTTGACACAAAGTGCAATCGAAGTCTGCTCATCCACTCAACAAAGGGAAGAAAGTGAACCATTGTCTTGATTTCAAACGCTTTAATCTTCATATTCGTGTGGTGGATTGTTGCCAAAAAAATATGTTGAATTCATATAGAAGTATATTTGAAGATCTTATGGTATAAAATCCAAGGTTATACTTTAAATTTAGATTTTCTTGCCACTTGTTGATAGTAGCAATTTTGGAGTGTTTCTTGAGGGAAATTGCCTTGGGCTCTTAGGGATTAAGGGTTTGGTGGGTTTTCTATCCAACCTCTTCTATGTCATCTTTACTACATCCTAACTTGAATGAATATTCTTAGAATTGTGATATTCCACAGTTGTAAACTTTCTTACAAAGTTGAATCCTTAAACGTCAAAAGGTGCCACTGGTAGCCACAATATTCTCCATGTACAATATTGTATTTGAATATAATAAGGTTCACATATTGAAATGAACTCCTAAATGAAAGGTGTTAGTTGAACAATCTTCTATCCAAAGGTTTATATCTTGCTAAACTATAATACATTTTTTGTATTCCATAGAGAAACACATGTTCTTGTATGTGTGGTTCGTGATTGGCGTTTAATGTTTACTAGTATCTTCTTTTGGTTACGTGCAAAAAATGTGATAATGAAGAGGTTATAATGCATGTGTATGGTTAGTCTTGTTTGAGTTGGAATTGAAATTTGAAATTTAAATGATTATTTACTCTTATTTATATAAGCAATCTGCAAAAAGGTGAAATCAACTCTATAAAGTAAAATGCTTTCTAATTTTTAATATGCAATGTCGAAGTGGTTTGACTTAAGTATGCAAAGTTAAAGTATATATAAATTTTTCAAAGTTATATGCAAAGTTATATGCAAAGTTAAAGTATATGTATATTTTTCTTATGTACTATTCTTGCCAATAGATACATTTTATTTCACTCCTTGTTATTATCAGTGTATTGATTTTGAGGATGGTCAATCATGGTAATTCTAGTTGGAAAGTCATAGAAGAACATCCACCATGTTGAAGAATATATTCTTCATTTGCATAACTATTTGGAGATACAAAAAATTTGGTCTTCCTTCAATGTATATAACCATAGTGTGACATGACAATCACTACTTTCAACTGAATATTGAATACTTACAATGCAATTTTGATTCAATTGAATTGATAGAAAACAACATGAATCAAACAATGAATATATGCTCCACATAGAAGATTGTACTAAAATGCAAATCGTCATATTGATGTTTAAAAAATCATGTATTGAAAATGAATGAAGACTTTTACAATACTATAATCCTTAAAAATAATAAAATACAACTGAAGACAATTATGTGTAGAAAGCTATATATGTTGCTACAAGAACTAAATAAGATTGGAAGTATATTGCTTATTAATAAATGATATCACATCTCATACATGAACTTGATAAAGAAATTGGAACTTTAAACATCATCGGTGACCTATGTCACGTTTCTTCTATGAGTTTTAATTTTTTTAAATAAACTTTTAAGTGTTTCCAACTTGAGGTCACATCCTACATATTCTAGTGATATGAAAAACTATAGAAAAGGTAATAGATCATCATTGTGATATTATTCAAAATGTAGATGATGATGTATAGACAAATTTAACAGGGGTTGGAGGTGGCACCGTAAGGTTTGAGGTCAATGTGAAGCAGGTTTTTTCTCTCCCATGTCCTAATTTCGACTCTTTTTTCTCCCTCTCTTTCTTTGTATTTTGGTTGAAACGCCCTTGAATGATGCCCAAGCGCCCAGTGCAGTTTCTGTACAGATGTTCACCAATTTCTGGACCCTAGACCATGGACCCTGAAATGTTTACTCGGCATGTGGTTGTTTTGCCTCTTCCATGTTCCATGCTAGTGATCGCCAAGCTGCGAGATTTCCATCCAAGCTTTGGTGGGATGTGAAAAACTCTTTCTCGTTGCCAGCCAATTCATTCAGCCTAGCAAGTCAATAACATAAGGGCTTACAAGGAATTTCACATGACCAAATTTTTGCACTACACAAGGTCGGTATTCGTTACCATCATGTTGACCTTTTAGTGCCAAGGGCATGTTTCCCCAAAACCAAGATATGTGTTGATTTTATTTTTCATTGAACTATCTTTGATGGAAATATACCACCTAATTTTAGTATCTAACCTTACCACATTGAACTCAAACCATGACTTGAACTTTGGGAAAATTTGCACAACATCCAACGGTTGATGGAATAGATTGTAGTTTGTATGGTTAATGTATATTGGTAATGAGAATTGTGGACTTTGGAGGGTATACTACTTTATCCATCAATAGATTCTTGCAAGACTTTTTGTACTTTGAATAAAAGAGGTCACATGTGCACTAGGTTGATAGGCTCCTTGCATTGACATATCATATGTGAAGAAAACATTTATACATGATTATTGATGATTTTCTTACTTCTCTCTATTTGGTTGTATAAGAAAATGTTCCAAACTTAATATATTAATGGAAACAGAGGATTTGTATGCAATGAGAGAGATCAACAATCTCAAAACATCGAAGAATCTCTCAAAGACATATTTCAATCAAAATTTAATATCAAAATCATTTCGCCTGTGTATGAAATACAACATGGTATGGGGCATGGTATCCACTGTATTTTAGTAATTTGATGTATTTTGTGTTGTATTCCTAGCTTTCCCATGGCTTTTATGATTCCAGATCATAATCTGATTTTTGCGAAGTGTTCATGTTATGTGAGCGTGAATCTAAACTTCAAATTTCACAACTTAATTCCTCATGGATTTCATGCAATTTGAGTTTTAACACCTCCAGAGTCTCATTTTGGGTCATTTGGGCTCAAAGGATTAAGCATGATACTAGTTCCTTGTACAGTACATCACTTTTTAGAGGTAGAGAAGGGATGCACCAAAACGATTGTGATAAGAGTGGAGGTTCAAAAATTGCCAATTCACGTTTTATTCTTTTGTAAACTTCATATGTCTAAAAATGATAATCGAAACAATCAAAAAGAAGGTTTACACCACATGTGGTTGTGGAAAAAAAAATGTAAGAAATATGAAGATTTCTAAGTTTTATGTGGAAAGGAAGAAGATATTTTGGTACTTTGCCCAACATTGTGTGACAATGTGTGAAAATGTTTGACTTGGGTTGAAATGCTAATTTTTACCAAAGACATTTATTTTTAGATATGGAAGGAAATAATATTACTTGCTAGCATTAAAAAATCTCACATATAATAGAGTGTCCTAGCAAAATTTTGTGGAGTTGCCCAACGTTTCCGCACTCAAGAAGTTTTCTTTAAGATGGCATAGATTTCTTTCCAAAGGTCCAATAGTTATAAAAAAATTTGTACCATGTACATCTTGTCTTCTTGCATCTTTATACTACAGAATTTTAAGAATTGTAAATATAAATTGCAACCATGTGAACATACCTGAGGTTTTCAAAAGCCCACCTCGGGACTTTTGTCATTTAGGGGCAAAAAATAAAACCACAAATCAATATATTCCTTTTCCCATGGGCAAACCTTGTTATTCTCTAATAGATAATTAAATTTGTAGAGATTGATGATCTTATTGTGGTGCCATGGTATAAAGCACCGACCACATATTTGTTAATCCTTAGAGCCCTCGATTACATTGCATCATAAAGACCTTAAAACTACATATTCTAGTGCAAAGAGAGAAACACCATTACCTCTTTCTTCAATTGTAAGATCTTTACCTATACTACTAAGTACACGTGCCCTCAAATTTTGAAGCATTTAACCGTATAGATTTGAGGACTATAGTATTTGAAGTAAAGAGCAAGGTTTTTTTAGTTTTCCTCCCAACTTTACAAGGTTCAACAAACTTTGAATTCATTTAATTACTTGATTTTTTTTGCCTTCTAAAAGCTCTAAACTTTACACCATAATGCAACATTGTTCTCTTTAACAACACTCGAAAACGTGTTCCCATGAATCACGGTTACTCTTATATCATACATCAAGCAATCATCTATGACGTGTTTGAAGCGCCTTTGCAAATGTCCAATTTCAAAAAGCAAATCACACCTCAAAATCAATTTTTCATTCACCTTGGGTTGGAACTTGTCGGGACGAACTCCTTTCATTCATATGAAAAAAAGCGACAACTTCATATATATCTAAAATCAATGTACTTCATTTATAGAATGAAGGAACCTATATTTTATACCTTTGCAGCAACATGTGATTCTCATCCATGCCCCTCAACAAAATCATGTTTGCATCCGCTTCCATTCTACAGCCATCTCCATATTTGGAATTGATAGAAAGAAGAAGAATTCCGGCCCCCGAAGGTGGCCAGAGTGAATAGAGTGTGTATTTTTTCTACCACTAAATCCATGTCCACCGGATATAGGCTTGTAGTATGGAACTACTCCCCTTTAACGAGGGTAGACATTATGTATTTGGAATTGATACATATTTTTGCCCACCTTCTATGGCTGGTACCTCCTTTGAAGTTCTCTTCCTCATGTTTTCCATGGAATATCTTCCAAGCAAAATTCTAGTATAGTTGTAGTTGAGATTGAATCATTTGTTGTGATTGTTTTGTAATAACAATATAAACTATAGCTGTGAAACGTATTTTTTAGAATGATAGTAAGGGTCTTTTGTTGGTTCATCAATGGTATTTTTTTCTTGCTATATGGAACCAAATGGCTTTCTCAATTATTGGACATCTTGTTTTTGGCTAAATTTTGTGAAGGAAAAATATTATTCTATTGCCAACTCTGTTTCAGAATGGATGTATATGGTTGAAAATAATAAAATTAGATGAAAGAAATATTATACATGAACAAAAATTGGTGTCTATTCAAGTTTTGACGACACCATGACTATAAGCACAGCCAATTGCCATGTCTACCTCCAAATCTTAAAAAATCACACCATGGAGAATAGCTAAGAATACGTTGAGGTGCTTGGTAGGATAATTCTATAGTTAGTTCAAAGAGGTTTGAATAAATGTCACATTTGTTTGTGTTTTTTTAGAAACATGGTATCAAATTTACTAATAGTCCTATTAGTATCTCCAAACCAAGTGAGCCATGTAAATAGTAGTCCGATGAATTGTAGTACAAGGAAGAACTCTCTCTTTGGTCACCATTGTGCACAATGATTGTGCTTTTCAAGTAGGCGTTATTAACCCCTAAAAGCCCGTGACAATTTCACACCAAAAACACTTCAATTTTTTTTATTCTAGGGCAATGAGTAAGGAAGGAAACAAAACCTTATATTTATCCTTTTGACCGTTGGATCTTCATAAAGACTTTCTAAGTAACATACTCACTAAACTTCATACACTTCAATCGCACGGATTGAAAGATTATAGTGTTTGAAGTAAAGATTATAGTGTTTGAATTCAAGATAATGGTTCATTTTTTTCTTTGCACTGAGTGAATCAACATACTTTGGCTTCACTTGGTATTAAACTTTTGCAATACACAACGTCTGAATCCTTTACCATTGCGTTAATCATGATGTAAGTTCTGTATACAACAATTTTTAGAGGTAAAAAAGGGGTGTAGCATATTCAGAACAAGTGTGCAAGGAGTGGAGGTTCAAAAATTGTCAATTCACGATTCATTTTGTTGAGAATTTTATATGTTTTAGAACATTGATAATCTAAACGGTCAATAAGAACTTTTACACCACACATTGTTGTTGAAAAAATAAAAAGTGAAAAATATGAAGATCTCTAGGTTTTATGTAAAAAAAGTTGAAGTTTTTCTCCCCGCTTGCCTGAAATGTGTACAGATGTGTTAAACTTTTGGATTCATGGTTTTTTACACCAAAGTCAAGAATTTCTTTTTGACATCTTCAAAGAACGTAATATTCTCTACATGTATGGAAAATCTCAATGTCAATAGAGACTTCTAGCAAAATTTTGGAGCTGCCCGGAGTCTCCATTTCTAACTTTGAGTGGTACTAACTTTCAAACCATGAATCCAAAAAAAAATAGTAAAAGTATATCCATGGAGCTCTTATTAGGGAAAATCTAGTATAAGAGTTTCTTTAAAAGAAGATTTTATATCAAATTTTAGGAACCTGCCCAAAATCCAAAACATACGCCCCACGTACACTTGGGCTCTTAGGGGTAAATCTTTGTGAAAATGTTTCATATAGTACCATGCGACGTTTCCACATATATGTGTTCCAAAAAATGTGGCAAAGATTCACGGTAGAACACAATTTCTCTGTAGACTTCCTTCTCAATGACAACTAACACTATGTCTAACTTGAGTTTAGAGACTACCAAGCTCTCTAGTACTGAATAGCTATTAAGAGTGGGGAAGACTAGTATTCAAATAAAAAGAGTCATTAGAAACCATGGATTCCTAGAGGCAGCTTGGGGAATCCTCAACCCTAAAATCCTAAACCTGAACTGGGCGCTGACTCGAGTTCCTGAATGATACATGGAAGGGTCTCTGGATCTCTAGAACAGTCTCACTTGATTAACCACGAAATGCAGTGACTCACAAAAGTCTAGATTCTCAGTCTATATGAATCACAATCGACTTCCAGAGTTAGTCACCGACCTCAATTGAATCATGCACATGAGATGTCCAAAGAGACTTAGAGGACGTAAGTGGCAGGAACCACAAGTTACAGATACAGTGCAGCAAAATCTACTGAAGTGAATGGCCACCAGCTCCATGCGGGTCACGTTCGCTGTGGAGGCGGTGGGGGCGGGCCTCGGCCCTAAGGGCTCCTCCAAAACGGAGTCCCGCCTCGCTGCCCGGCTGGGCGCTCTGCCCGACGCGGGGCCTGACAGCCCTCCCTCCCGGCACGCCCCTCACGTCAAACCCCAGCCCCTCCCGGATATCCGCCTCGCCTGGTCCGGATATCTCCCTCCCTCGCCCGGGTATCGTCCCTCGCCGCCTCAGCTGCAGATCGCGGACAGAGACTCCAGAGAGTCAGCCAGTCCAGAACAAAGTTTGTAGGCCTTGGCGTGCCATTGTACCTCGGTCAACCCGACGTAGTGCATGAGTGAGATTGAGAGTGAGGGTGAGGAGAAGGATTTAGGGTACATTAGTGTAGTGTGTGTAGCATAATGTGCTTTACTTTGTTACTAAGTAGTGTAGGGAGAGTTTGGGAGTAGGGTTTACAAGTGAAGGTACTTCAAATTCTACAAGAAGTTGATAAACTTCTTTCAACATTAAAACTTTGATATTCTAAACCATATTACTTTCATTTTGAGATGTGCAACCCCATTATCATCTACTTTGATGTGATTTATCATTTGTGATGATTAGGGTTTAGGTCGGTGGAAGATTGGAAGGTGTTGCCATCATTTACATGAATTTCAAATTGTGTTTTCCAACATTGGAGGTATGATATTCTAAACTATATTAATTGTATCAAATCAATGGATGTGCACATGAATGTGTTTTGTGTATAAAATAGTATATTGTATTGAAATTTTATATTAATATTGGTTTTTGCACTTGTGCAATTTAGGTTTGAAAAGAAGGGCATATTTGTGTTTATAAGCACATCTTTATATCTTTCACATGTTTTTGGTCTTATACCATGGAAGAGGATAATAATATTCGGGATTATGATTGCATCTATCCTTCCGATTTTGAGGAAGAGTTGGATGGTGTTGTTGGAGTAGAAGAAATTCTACTAAATCACCAAAGTGATGGTGGTTTCGCAAGACATTTTACACTCCCCAATTGTGAAACCGATTCAGAAGGTGAAGACAATTATGGAGAAGTATATGGATGTGATGACAACGTAAATCTTTCAAGTGGCAACATTGGTATTTCTACAGATGAGTCATCTTCTCCCTCTTTTGAGCATGTTACAATTGAAACT